>VDFB02379711.1:193086192-193187255 GCA_007258455.2 Sequoia sempervirens | reverse complement strand
CTCACAATGGAACACTACCCAGACCTCTATGTTTGTGAGTATTCAAAACTCATAATCAAATAGGTTAACAATGAATTTTAGACAAAAGATGACAAGATTCTTCAATATAAACACATTGTAGATGATTTCAAAAAATACTTTGGTCATATCTAGTTTGAGAAAGTACCTAGGTTGTAGAATAAGGTTGCCCATGCCATGGAGCCTACAATTGGTTCTCTCATAGACATGCCTCATGATCACACTGATTGTGAGTTTTTAGTTGAGAAATTGTTGGTCCCAACATATGATATTCCTAAAATTAAGATGGTGTGTGAGACTGTTTATCTCCAATATCCTTAGTACCATGACATTTATATATACCTTCGCAACAATATCCTCCCATATGATTTAATCCATAAGCAACATAAATCCTTTTTCCATCATGTTTCTCATTATACTATCTTAAGAGATACCCTTTATCGTAGAGGGTATGATAGTACTCTTCTTCAATGTCTAAATGATTGAAAATCTAAGTTATCATTACAAGAGGTATATAGTGGTGTTTGCAAAGTGCATACTAATGGAATGGACTTAGAAAAAAAGCTTCTTATAATCAGAAATTATTGGATGACTATGGAACATGATGCCTGCAAGTTTTTCAAGAAGTGTGTACCATGTCAGCAACATGCATATTTAATCCATGATCCTACACAATATCTACAACCTATCTCCTCACCATGTTATTTTTTTGAAGTAGGGTTTGGACCTAATTGACAAGATATACCTTCCCTCATCCATTGGCCATACCTTCATTATTATTTCCACCAAATATTTTACAAAATGGGCAAAAGAAATTCCACTCTCCCTCATTCCTGGAACCTGGATTTCCAAATTCATCCTATACCATATTCTCTATAGATATGGTATTCCCTCCACTATCATAACTAAAAATAGAAAGCCATTCAAAAACTAGTATGTGAGATACTTGTGTGAAACATTTCACATCCAACATCGTTGGTCTACAACTAATTACTATCAAGGTAATGGCCAAGCTGAAGTGACAAATAAAACAGTGATCAAAATTTTGGAAAAGGTTGCCAATAATATTGTTTGAGATTGGCACCTCCATCTCAATCCTACCCTTTGGGCCTATCATACCTCCATCTGTACCCCCGCCAGTGCTACTCCATATTCATTTCTATATGGTGCCAACACTATCTTTCTGATTGAGATTAAACTCCCATCACTTTGTATCTCCTTGAAGTACTTGATTGGTGATGAGGAATATCATGTTGCCCACTTAAGTCAGTTAGAGCTTCTTGAAGAATTACATCTCCATGCTTAGAATCACCTTAAGGCCTATTAGTAGTATATAAAGAGAAGCTACAACAATAAATTCCATCCTTGATAGTTTCAGGTTGGTGATCTTGTGCTTAAAGAAAATCAATGTACTCAATACAATCGAGAAAAGAAAGGAAAATTTGAAGCTAATTGGTTGGGTACCTATGTCATCACAACTAAGTATGGTTCTAGGGAATGTCATCTTGATACACCCAAGGGGGAACCATTGGAAGAACCCATCAACATTGTGCATCTAAAGCAATTTTATACCTAAGTTAGTTGGGTACCCCACCTAAAAAGTACAAAAAAGTAAAAAAATAAAAGAAACACATTATTTTTAAATGTCAGAAAGAAACAAAAAATTGTCAATAGTAATGAGTAATAAAATTTACTATGGTGAAAACAACCCTTGGTGGTGCCTTGGATAAATAAATTTGGTGAAAAACTAGAAACAAATGCTGGCCATTCATAGAGGGATAATTAATCATTATCTACATTGCATCTCATTTTCCTATATGGTTACATGTCATCCTAACCATGCCCCATGAATCATATCATCACAATCCATGGAATGCCCACTATCCATCCATATCCCATTACCCATTGTATGGTATATTTTGATTGAGAATTAAACATATTAGATTAGCTATCCCTATTCCTAAGCTTTGTCCACTTGTTTCAGAGTGGATCCATAAAATCATAATTGGTATCCTAATCCTTTATCATTGTATCAATTGGGCTTTTGTTAGTCCTCATCATTTTATGCAGTGTCCATTTAGTTGGTCTTGTGTCACCATCTAGGTCACATCATTCTATCTTTCTATCATTAGGTCCCACAACACCTTTGGTCCCTCGTCCATCTTTCTTTTTGTTAAACTACATTTCATTTACACTTTCACATAGGCAAAGCTATCACTGATGAGCCTCTAAGGATTTGGTTTGTCTATTAGGGTTTGTCAAAGTTGTTCTTCCATCTATTATCCATCATCTACCATTGATCTTTTTATCAAACTATGTTTCCTCTATTCTTTCATTAATGAAATTCCCTCATTGATGAGACCTTGAGGCTTTTCATGTCCTTTAGGGTGTGTCCTTTTTCTGTCATGTCACCAAAATTCCTTACCTAGCTTATTTCTATAAACAAAATCCATTGGTTCTTGGATGTCTCAATCTATTTTAATTATTTTGCATTGCATTGATCATTTAACCTACCCCATCCATCTTTGGTCTTAGTAGGATATATCATTCCTCACATCAAACTGCATCAATCCCATCCATCTATCATTCTCATGGAAAAGGATATTTGAGATTTATTATGATTTCTTGGTGCTTTTGTATATATTTTTATTTGTTGACCTTCCTATTATACCTACTCAAGTTCACCATAATCCATCATATCATGGCGCACTTTGATTGGTCAAATGATCATGTTTTCCTAGTTGTCTTGTGTAGTATCCACCAAGATCCATGTGGCCTTGCATTATGCTAGGGCATCCTTTTGGTTTTTGGTTTTCTAGCATCAGCCATACCAAAGCCCCCATGACTTTGGGATGTTGGAAACCTTCTTCTTTTGTGTCAGTCCTATGTATATGATACTATGTTTCCCTAGTTCTTCATGCCTTGGTACATTGTATCACATGCTATATTAAAATTTAGTGCTCATTATGTGACAACATAGCATTAAGTTGCATGATTTTGGTCATAATCCATCTAGATCTACCATCCTACCATTTTTCCCCTATCCATTTCCCATTCCATAATCATTTTTTTTTTTAGTGTGCAAATGATATCCCCCATCCATTCTTTCTATCAGGCTAATTTAGTTTTCGTAGGTTCACTACACCTACCATTCATTCATTACTTTTTCATTATCCATTTCATTATCATTTTGCATTATCCATTTCATTATCATTTTGCATTATTTATTTCATTAACATTTTGAATTATCCATTTTATTATTACTTTGCATTATCCATTTCACTATCATTTTGCATTATCCATTTCATTATCATTTTGCATTATCCATTTCTTTATCATTTTGCATTATTCATTTCTTTATCATTTTACATTATCCATTTCTTTAACATTTTGCATTATCCATTTTATTATTACTTTGCATTATCCATTTCACTATCATTTTCTATTATCCATTTCATTATCATTTTTCATTTTCATTTTCATAATCATTTAAGTTGTTTAAGATAATATAGATTTGTTATTCTAAGCATCTTAATTATTTGTCAAAGGTATTGGGTAATGATTACATTATGCCATACAAGGTACCTCAGCTTGGTGTAATTTCACCACTTATGTCCTCAAACTGGCGATGGATTTGAAAGGAACACTTTCAGATTTGCTTAGGGCAGCAGTGACCAAATATGGACAAGTATTGCTTGCATCAGGTTTTATCTAAGTTTTGTTGTTTCGTAGGTACACGAAGCTATGATGGTTTGGAGTGTGAATTAGAAAGTTGGACTTGGAAATCCTCATTCACACGAGTTACAACAAGTTTTATATGTATCAAATTAAATGGGATATCCTTCTCATGAGTTAAAAATATTCCTTTAAATCATAAAAGAATATTTTCATGTGTTTTTATTAGCTATAGAGGGAGGTTTTTGTATGTGGTGTAATTATCCGAAGTTCTGCAATTAGCTTTTATTTTGTATGTGTCAGTTGTCTATGTGGTGAAAGGTGTGAAAGGAGGGTGCTAGAACGTGGCAAGATGGCCTTTAATTCATAGAATCTCAGAGTAAATATGAAGGTGTAGCCTTGGGAGCGCCTTCTAAGGAGTACCTTTCCCATGAATTTTTCAATATGATTTTTAATTTAGATTGCTCTAGGATTGAGGAAGTTGTTTAAACAGTGCTTGGCGTGGAGGTGATGAGCCTACGTGCAAGAAGGATAATCTTACCATCTCAAGTTCTCTCTACTTCTCTATCAAACATCATGGATTTATTGCAATCTCTAGGATAATTAATGTTAATGGCAAAGCAATTTTTCAAACCCCAGTTTCTTCTAAACAATGTTGTTTTATTTGCGGTCCAAAGTTACAATATTTTTATGGGGATAGGTATATAGGAGTTTTTTTCCCTAGAGATTTTATTAGGCATTATCAAGGCATTGAGGAAGTTTATGATTCTATCAAAATGGCTCTGCAATATACAAGTGATAGCATGTTGTTGAGGGCCCTAAGGAAGAATTGTCAAAGAATTTGTGTGACTATGGACATGGAAATTAAGGAGAATTACTATGTTGTTTCCTTTCTTAAAGCACATTCCCCTCATCCTCCTCTTAATGTTTCTCTTGTTCGACCAAGAGATTGAGGAACATCTTCTATTCCAAATGATGGTTGCTCAGAATGGCATAGAGGATGCCAACATGGTGAGACTTGGGCTTGTAGCTCACTTGCACTTAGCTTGTGGGGTTCAAATAAAGAGCCTGGAACCAATTGCAAGAAATGATTTTTTTGCTTGTGGCTCGCATGTTCAAGAGGAGACTAAGGCTCAAGATGAGAATTTAGTTTAGGTGGAGTGTATGGAGGAGTAGCATACTAGTCATCAACAAGTAATTTCTTGGCTATTTGGTATGCTGTTCAATTTTGTGGAAATGAAGAAGTGGTGAATATGTTTATCTAGAAACTATCTACAGACTTTGCTCTTGCTTGAATTTATCGAATATTGGAAAACTATGACTAAATTTTGTATTCCCATCTACATTGTAATTAATAGTGTTATCTCAAGGGAAGATTGGGGATCGATATATATATTTTTTCTATCTAATATAAACTCATCCCATCTGCATTGTATTTAAAAGTGTTATCTGAAGGGAAGATTGAGGATTAATATATATTTTTTCTCTATCTGATATAAACTCTATGTACAAACTTTATTATATATATATATAGGCCAAGTTCCTTTTACCAATAAAAAATATATATATTTAGCATTTTCATCCATCATCATTTAAGTTGTTTAGGATAATATAGATTTGTTATTCTAAGCATCTTAATTTATTGGCGTTTTCATCTATCATTATTTAAGTTATTTGCGATAATACATATTTGTTATTCTAAGAATCTTAATCATTAACATTGTTTGGGATAATATAGATTTATTATTCTAAGCATTTTGGTCATTTTACACTCTTATGTCATTATCATTCATTGCATTAGGTTAATTTTTTAATTGCATTCATTTTATTCCATCCTATTATATATACATCCATTTTCATTTTATTATACATCCATAACATATCATCATAAATATCCATACCATCCATATATCATAATAAAAAACATCACATGGCCGGTATTGGCATGGTGTGATGGTTTATTAGTGGCATTGTTGTTCATGCCACCCAGGTTCAAATCCCGTTGGGGTGGTATTGTTGAATGGTTGTATTCCGGTTCATAGCTCCGGTCAAAAGCGTTTACCCCTTGAATAAAAATAAATAAAAAACATCACATGGGTATGTGTAGGATCATGATGGGCCAAAAAGTGGCAATATGATGGGTATTTGTAGGGTATGTGGTTGACTACTTTTTTTTAACCCAAAATTAATGAAATGAAAAGGGTTTTAAAGGATATTCTCAACTTTCTACCAATATAAGTTATGTTTTGAATTTAATAAATAATTATTATTCATTTCTCTTGAATTATGACTAAAGTCCTAATTGATAGGGGATTGAAAAACATCTATAGCTTTCAAATGGTATCACATTTTTGAATCTGAAACATTTGTCACATTCTATGTTTTTTGTATACTATAGGATTAAAAAAATGAATTTCATGAAGTTTGACCAAGTTAAGGTGGTTAGACATAGAAGTTTTTATATTTTTTAAAATTTGTAATAAAAAATCACAATTAATCATTTACTTGGAAAAAAATTACAAAAAATATGCATCACATGGGGCATGAGTCCTCTACTATATCTAAAATCTTATAAAAAATATTATCATTTTATTGTGGTTAGGGTGAGATTAGACAGACACCTACTTCATTTTTTTCCCCTAAATTTAAGTACTACTGCATTGAAATTTCAAATTTTCACCAAATAGATTTTGTTTTGAAAAAATAAACCTATTAGTTTAGAAACTACATTCAATTTGCTACAAATTCTATTCTTACATATTTTTCAAATAATATAGATAACTTATTCAAATTTTTACGTCAATTTTCCTAACTCTGATTTTTCTAAATTTTTTGCCACTTAAGGGCCTATTTTTTCCATGATGATCTTGCACATACCCACATACAAACATTATACATCACATCTTGCATCATACTCATTAGAAATATATACACATGCATTACATACATACATTATAATATCACCTCCTACATCATAAAATGTGAGCATCCTATCATATAACCATCATCATCATACACATAATGCATCACATCCTGCATCACAAATAGTCAACCATGCATCTCATATCCATTGCATATACATGTACACATAAATCACATCATACATCATAATTACTATCATACATCCATCCAAAACATAAACACATGGTATAAACATCAAATGATGAGCAAAACTAATCATCCATATCATATAAAGCATAATAATGTCCATCAAATAATACAAGTTTCCATGTACAACTGAATCACTAAATAACAAGTGTGATTACTAAAGAAACATTGTGTGTCATGAATCAACATAAATGTTATGAATTTATGAGGTTCTCTTTTGATTTTTGTCAACTATTTTATCACCCTGACAAATGGTCACTTCTATCTTCAAAGTGCTTACATAATTTTTCACCTAACTCATCCTAGTTGTGAATGGAGTTAGGTGGCAAGCCTCTATACAACTGCAATGCTTTACCTTTAACGGAAGTGGCTAGTAGCCTAACAACCACATTGGGATATGTGCAGGATCATGATGGGCCAAAAAGTGGTGATATGATGTGTATGCATAGGGTATGTGGCTAACGACTTTTTTTTAACCCAAAATTGATGAAACGAAAAGGGTTTTTAAAGGAGATTCTCATCTTTCCACCAATATAGATTATGCTTTGTACTTTGAATTTAATAAATAATTATTATTCATTTTCTATTTGAATTACGACTAAAGTCCTGATTGATAGGTTGATTGAAAAACATCTATAGCTTCAAACGGTATCACATTTTTTGAATCTAAAACATATGTCACATTCTATGCTTGCATACTATAGGACTAGAAAAAAAATTGAATTTCATAAAGTTTTGACCAAGTTAAGGTGGTTAGACATATGAGTTTTATATTTTTCAAAAGTTGTAAAAAAATTCATAATTAATTATTTACGTGAAAAAATTACAAAAATACATCATCACACATGAGTCCTCTACTTATCTAAAATCTTATAAAAAAATATTATCATTTTATTGTGGTTAGGGTGGTGATTTACCTACTTCTTTATTTTTTCCCTGAATTTATGTACTATTGCATTGAAATTTCAAATTTTCACCAAATAGTTAAAAAAAAAAAAAACCTAGTAGTTTAGAAAATACATTCATTTTTCTAAAAAATTCTATTCTTACATATTTTTGACATAATATAGATAACTTATTCAAATTTTTACGTCAAGTTGCCTATGATTTTTTTGAATTTTTTGCCACTTAAGGGCCTGTTTTTTCCATGATGATCCTGCACATACCCATTGTCTTCAATTACATCATGCAAAAAACATATGTTTTCCACATCTATTACATTCTTTTTTGGAGTTATGGATTCCTCACTAGTGAAATGAGGAATAATTTTGAGGGAATTGACTAGTATATCATCCTTCTGGGCTACAATTAAAGGGTTGCTGGCACTGAAAGATACAAAGGGTTGATTTTTGGGTAAATCCATATGGAATAAATTCATGTGTATATGAGCAGTAGGTATTCTAGCTTGAATAATGTACCCAAAGGTGGCATAGCTCTAGGAGATGGATTTTTGCTTTTATTTCTCCTAATGAGTGATAGTGAGCATCTATTTCATCTTCTAGAAGTAGAAAATTAGAGCTCAATATATTGGAAGTTACCTCTAGAAGATGCTCTTTTTTGAAATCTTGGCATGAATTTCTAGGTCTACTTTGACACGTGATTTTAGGCAACAATTGAGTCACCAAATTTAATGTAGCACTCTCCTTTAGTTGCAATTTCCAGGTACCTTTTTGAGTGCCTCTTCAAGGATAAAATGTTAAGAGAAACACCACTCTCTGAACAAGATGAAGTGAAATTTATGTGTGCCCAATGAGCATGCCAAAAACTATTGTCACATGAAATTGCACCCTACTGAACATTGGGTTCAACATTATAATGAAACAATGGAAATGACCTCAAGGTGTGGAACCTTGTGTGGATGAGGTTGAGTCTCTAAAGAAGGCCAAATTCCTCTTCTAATCTAAGTGCAAATGTGTTGGTATAACCTAGCACATGAAATCCTATCACTACTCTACTCTAACAACTCATAAAGGAAAAGAGATAGAAGGAGAACATGAAATAGAAAAAGGGGTGATACAATAGGATAGAAAGTTGTTCCTTATTTGCTTAATATTGCTCAATATATCAACAAATAAACTAAAACACACATTTAGACATGAAGGTAAGAATTTTTACTCATACATGTGAGAAATAGTTGTGACAATAGCTATAATTCATTAGCGTAAGGCACAAAGACAAACTTTACAATGACATAATGTAGAAATACAACGTGTGCTAAAGAAAACTATGAAAGGAAACCAAAATAAGAAACCTTAAAAAGAATACAAGTTTTTCTTTTATAGATCAAGCATAACTTGGATGATCACAAACCAAACCCTAACCCAACTAGTGTTAGTAGTCAATACAAGTTTGATCATTGAAAGATATAAGGAGACCTGCATGCCATACCCATACAAAAATGTTTGCTTGAAATTGCATCCAAATCCACCTATAAATTAGGGATATGGGCATGAATCCATTAAAAGGGACAAAACAATAGCAATGAGTATAGGTGCCACAAAATTGACTTTCAAAAGTTAGAAAATGTATTAACATTTGTTGTCCTTGAAGCCCAAAAGTTGAAATAGGTAGTTGAGGAGGTGGTTTGAGCATTAATGGTGTCATCATGCAAAAATATGCCATTTCATAAAATATTGAGGTGTTGGGCCCAAAGGGACTCTTTGCATCACTAAATGGTTTGAAACCCTAGGTGATCCCACAATACTAGTTTACATTTTTTGGCCAAACTAGACATTGAACTAATTTTTTTAACTAAATCTTCACTTTCATGCACCTATAGCAGCTAAACTATCAGAAATTTGAAGATAATGCAAACTAGTGATTTCTGAAATTTTTTCTATAGATTCTAAATATACTTTTTTCAAAAAAATTGGAATTATATTGCACTTATTTTTCCATCTCCTTCAAAAACTAGTTTTTAACAGTAAACACCATTTTTAAAGAGTTACATTACTGGCTAACACATAACTTTTTTTAGATATGAAGGATAAAACTCTTTTTTTTTTTAATTGAGATTTGTAACTATGATATCTAGTGCATGGAATTGGTTTCATAACATTTCATTGAATATTTTTTTCTTAATTAAGTTTCAAAGTCAAACTAGCTATAATTTAGACATGATTTATTGGCTAAAACATAACTTTTTTTGTTGGATCAAGGACATCAATATTTAGTGCATAGATATTTTTAGATTTTTTTGATAATCTACTATTTTTCCACATGTGAAGAATAGAGAGCTTGATTTTCGGTGAAAAACCTACATTCACAAGAAATAAAAAATAAATATAATAATCAAAATAAATTTATTTAAAATTATACTTTTTGGGAAGCTTATAATAAGTACTACATACCAAAAATAAAAATTTAAATGAATTCATTTGATCCCTCAAAATTTAAATCAAAAGTGGTTTTTTATCAACATTTTGATAGGTGTAAAGGAGACTCTATTATAGGTATGGTTTAAAACTAGCAGGGTTCTATCAAAGGGGGTTTGATCTAAGGTGATTTGATAAAACCCTCTTCAATTGGAATCCTTTAAATGGAAGTTTCAAGGGTTAAGTCATTGTATTTTCTAAAAATATGTGATTTCAGCAAAATTAGGATCTCTCAGAAAATGTAAACCATTATTGTGGGATCAACCCCCTGAAAAGAGAAACCTTCATAAAACATCACATGTTGGGCCTACAATATACCTCCTACTTAAATGGAATCCGATCATCATACTTCGGGCTTCAAGCCTTCAACATATTACTTGCTAGTTTAGAAGAATGGAAGGAAGAGAGACCACAAAAAATGTGAAGTCTGAAAGGACCGCTTGTTGGGCATCAAAGGTCAGAGAGACTGTCTACCCCTTATCGTTAAGACAAGAGTATGAGGGAAGATTGAAACTTGACACCCATAGAGATTCATTAGAGGTTAGAGGTTGAGAAGAAGAGCTACCTCTTACCAAATAAGGGTAAGAGGTAAAGGAAAAGGCTGATGCCCAAAGACCAAAGAGGAGATTTTAGAGATCATGAATTGGGAGGAAGGGATACTTCTTTCCATATAAGAAAAAAGAGCTAAGAGGAAAACTCACCCACTGAAAGCCAAAAAGGGGCTATCAAAAATTAGGGTTCGGGAGGGAGGATTAACTCTTACCAAAAGGAAGTAAGAGGTTAGAGGGAAGAACAATGCTTGATGTCTAAAAAGTGGACACTTAGAAAAATCTCAAAAGATCCATCAAAACTTCAAGGATCAAAGAAGGGGCTTACATCCTATCAAAAAGAAAAGACAAATGGTAAAAGGAAGGCTCGATCTATGAAATCAGAAGGGAAGATCATAGGCTGGGGTTTGGGAGAAAGGTTTAATTCTTGCGTTGAAAGGATGGAAAGAGATAAGAGGGAAGCTCAACCCTTGAAGTCCAAAAATCTTAGATAGTCAAATTTTTGAGGATCCAAATCAGAATTTAGTGGTTGGGTGGGAGGCTTAAGGTTTAAAAAGAAGGGATGACCTAAACAATAATGAGGAAGGCCAATCCTCAAAGTCTAACAAGTCAAGACTTAAGAAAATCTTGAAAGACCTAATCAAGACTTTGATGATTGGAGGTAAGGCTTAAGGCTTACCAGAAGGAAGTGATAATGGTTAAAGGGTAAGGTTGATGGCCAAAACTTGAAACACTTAAGAAAAAAATATGGAAAGAAGAAGTGAAAGAGATGGAGGATTTGGGGGAATGGAGAAGGTATGTGAAAACTCGAAAGCTCAAAAGCTTAGTACATCCACTTTTAGGAACCTCCTGTTGGTTATTTTTTTAGAACCAAACTTAATCTCACCAGATGCCTATGAATCTTCCAAAGTTCAATGATCAGCAAAGTTAATGATTGGCCAATGAATAGGTAGAGGCTTTCTAGGATTCTACCACTGCACTTTGGGCTTTGTGAAACCTAGGAGGGTGATCCTGACAATGTTTAGATGATATTCTTGTGCCATTTTATTTTGAGCATTGTTACAAATAGATACATTCCTATAAGTTTCTAGTTAGATAAAACCCTCAAGGATTTGGTTGATCCTTGAGCAAATTATTACCTAAAGCAAGTAATGAGTGGTACCTGCATTAAAGGTGTGAGTGATTTTCATTTAGATTTGTGTCTTTGTTAGGTAAAGGATAACTCATTTATGTCTAAGATGACCAAACTAATAGACTAGTATTTTATCCATGGGTAACAGATTCCTATTTGTAATAAATTGTAGTACATTAGCAATTAAATTCAACATTTATTAGCTATTGATATATTGCTTTGCAATACACAACTCATTAGATCCAGAAATAGAAACTACTTAGTAATCCTTGGATTCCATCTCACAAATCTATGATTTAATTTAAGCATTTAATTAGCTCTTTGAACCAAAGTAAAAATAAAACCACACATTCAACCAAAACGATTGAAGAAAAAATAAAAGATGCTTGATCATTCTATTCATAATTTGGGAGAAAAAATGCATAGGAGAGAATTTGTTCTAGAATTTGCAATTCTCATTCATTAGGTCTTGCTAATGTAAAACCATTAAGCCTATTACAAACAAGAATGCATACCTAATACTCAATACTATTCTATTCACTTTTTGCTTGAATTATAAAACTTTCTATCATATGAGTACGAACTTTCTCCAACCAAAGACCCCTATAATTGTCCTTGAATTTCCATTTATAGAAACATGGGAGGAAAAATATTTAGGAAAAATTACAATTTCAGTCACATTTTCATTTGATACACATTTTCATTTCAATTTCAAAATTCACTAAGCGATTATATTTACACTTTGCAGAAAAGGGGGAAAAGAAGATAAGACAAAAACTCCTTTTAATCGTTGAAAAAGATTTACCCGCCTTCCAAAAGGAACTTTCATTGTTGTAGTAGCATCAAAACCTCTCCTCCATGTTAGCCAAAATTGTTCTCCATGTCAACATCTAAGGCAAAAACTCCAAACTAGGACTCTATTTCTGTAATGGTTCATCATCTTTAGAATCAGAGTATGCATGTCACCCTTGTGATTTTGTTGAAACTGGAGAGTTTTTCTCACCATTGTCAGAGTCTTCTTGACCTATGAGTGTAATAAGATATTGGGAATATTCAAGATTATCTTTTGCTTCATCTACCATGGCAACATCAAGCTCCCCCATATAAGAATCACAAGCCTTGTGGTCCTTATCCTTCTTCTTTTTCTTCTTGGATTGACCAACCTCATCATCTTTATCATCCCTTTTGTGCCTACCCAACACATTCTTCTTGTATCCAACTTCAGTAATACCCTTGGCTTCGACCTCCATGAATATTCTAGAAGTTCTCTTCTCTACCGTTGGCTTCACAGATTTCTCAAGTACATTGGGCTTGATTTTAGGTGTTTCATCCTAGGTTTTAGACCTCTTGGCCCTCCTTTGTTTGAGTTTTCTTTCACCTATCATTTATTGTAAGATAGAGATGATGATTGCAATGCAATATACCTAAGGTTCATGGAATTAAATTAATCGGATGAGGAAAAAAAAGAGTAGAACAAGATAGACATGTGTAACACAAGAAGATTATGAAGCATCTACATGATAAAAATACATCACCAAGAGAGTTTTAGGTTGTTTGTATGGTCATTTTATGGAACACCAAGTTAGAAGATAATGAAAAGAATGAGGAATTTGACCCCTTATGGATTGTGACTTAAGGAATAGTTAAGAGCTATGAACTTCACTTTTATCATCTCATGGATTTATATCGAGATTTGTTGGAGCTGCCATTGCATGGTCAAAATATGAAGCATTACTTTGCTTAAGTAATGGAGTTCAAATTTTGATTAGTGAGCAAAATTTTTTATCCTTTTTTTTGGTATTTTTTAAGTAGTCTTGATCCATGTGATTTAAGATGGTTTTTCTGGTCAAGTTTGAGGTTTTTGGTTTTCCTAGAGATTTTGATGCCCATGATTCTTGTAGAAGGTATCTATCACCAACCAAATCTGCTATTAGGGCCTCAATTCTTTTATATATTTATAAGTGGTGTCTCCAAAGTTTTATTTGCCTAAATTTTTTAGGGGGTTTTATTTTTTCTTGCCGATATTTTCCTTTTCTTGAATTTTTTTTCCTTAGTTGAAATTGTATCCATGTCTTTTTTTGCCCCTTTATTGAGGTTTTAAGACCTTTGTTGGGGCTAAGAATATTTTCACAACATTTTTAGTATCCGATGGAGTTTTTAAAAATTTCTTTATCTTTTCTTTCTCTTGTCTAAGTCTTTGAAATTTGATATTTTGTTGAGGTTTAGAGACCTTCATCAAAATCTATCAAGGTTTGCACAACCTTGCCAAAGTTTAAAAAAGGTTTTCTAACTTTTCTTCTAACCAAAATAGTCTTTTTCTCAACAATTCAAGGTAGTTTTGAAACCAATGTCAATTTTCAACAAAGTTCTCACAACCTTGTTAGAGCCTGACATCCTTTTTCTATGCCCATTTATTCTTCAAGAAACTGACAAAATTTTCAGAAGGAAAGTGTGGTTTGTTTTGAGTCCCTAATGAAATTTCTTGATACTTCACCAAATTTTGAAGGAATAAAATTATAATTGTTCATTGAATTTTATAGAGGTTATCATAACATTTTTAGGCTCCAAAATGGTTCTTTAAACCTTCTTGAAGCTCAGTGCTATTTTAAGGTTTTCTTTAAAAAAAAATTGAAGTGTTGTTTTGGAAAATTTTGAAGGTTCAAGAACTTGTGTTTGATCCCAACAAGATTCTTATAATATTTTTAGTGGTTTATTGGGTTTTCATAACTTATAATATAGGAAAATTAAATGTCTCAAGGATGTGTCCATTGATGAATTTGAGTGATTTTGAAACCATTATCAGATGTCGAAGGGGTTTTTCTAACCTTCTTGTTCGCCTATAAGATGAAAGAGATATTAAAGGGAAACTAAGTGCATGGTTTTAGCTTTAGTTAGCATGGTTGTGAAACCTTTTTCAGCTACTCACAAGGTTCCCACAACCTTGTTGGAGTGTAATATCCTTTTTCTAACATATTGAATATTTAGAGGTGGGGTGCTACATGTTAACATTTCACAATAGTTTAAACATTGTCAACCATGACAAGTTTGAATATTGCGGTAATTGGTAATTTTTTCCATGTTAGTGGTGGGGCTCTTCATTATTTTCAAATTTATTGATGAAATTTGAAGCCTTTGTATTAGTGTCAACAAAGTGACATAATCATTAGCTTTTATTAATTATGATAGCTCTTCTAGCTACCCTCCATAACTATAGTAGTTGTCTCATCTACCTGCAATGATTTTTTGATGCCCACCCACTTGCTAGTGATTAATGTAGATGTCCTCCTTTAATCTAGAGTGCACATTTTGGGTGGGATCAATCTCCAACCATGGATTTAGCACTGGCTAAAGTGCTATAGATTAAGGTTTTTACCGAGGAATATAATTCTTTATTTGAGTAATTTCAAGGGGGTCAATGATTATCTCATTGTAGAACAAGTATCAGAGGTTTTCAAGGTTTCACTGATTAAAATTTATTTGGACATGCATGTATTGAAATTTGTATGATATTTAAAGTTACTATGATAGAGCATATCTAGATGTATTTGTCTCCAAAATTATAGGTAAAAGTATAGGGTGCCTCAAAATATTGTATATTTTTCCTCAACATATTTGGTGTTGTAAATGTTAATTTTTTCAAATGTGTGACAAAACCTCATAATATTTACAATCTTTGTAATGATATTTCAATATTTACATGTGGAAATATGTAGTTTTATTTTGGATAAATAAGCATTTTTTATCCTTGTTATTAGCATGCAATGCATTGTTAATCTTAGATCAATGGTTCAATATTTTTGTTTCATTCCTTCTCATTCTATCAACTTGATTCTATTACCCATAAATAGGCACCAATATAGGATAAGAACTCAACCAATCATTAAATGAAGAATCATTAAATCAATCATTTTAGTTTATATTTAGTTTATGGAGTTCATGATTTCACCATATCTATGAGGAATAATAGTCATAATATTTTCTTGATTATGTATATTTCGCATGCCTTGCACTCATTATAAAGGTATCAATTAGCTATAAAAAGGTTGTAGGGTAACTATTTTATCTTCTGCTCAATGATAAATATTTGGAGCTACATCTATAACTTGGTTTAGTACCACCATCTATAATTATCTTTTATACTTATATAAACATCTAGGAACACTCTCATCAGTTTAAGTTGAGCTTGAAGTGTAGGAGAGGAAACCTACTCTCATTGAGTTGGCTTTGAATCCTCCATAGTCATGTAGATGAATTATTTTTTGTCACTTAATGACAAAATTTTCCTTGTGAGTGGGATTTAGTTCTAGGAGGTGAAGTAAAAAAATTAGGACCCAATAAGTATTCATTGATATTGGACACTTTTGAATATTCATGTTTGTGCATTCATCATTTGCATAGGAGCTACATCATTATGGGGTGGGTCTATAGTCTCACTATTTCTCTCTTATGCTTGGGGGATGTCTATTGTATATTTATGATGGATGTAGTCCTTGTGGGGTGATGTTTAGTCTTCCTTCCATCACCTGTTCATTTATTTGCATGCTCTTTTTTGGAGAGGGGAATTTTCTTACATTTTTTTATCCTTTACTCCATTTGTGGGAGATATTTTATTCATGGATACATAGCATGGCCTATTAGTTCATATCTATCCTTTATTCATCCTTGCATCCTTGAATTTTGTTTGTTTCATCCTAAGTTACAATTAAGGGGGGAGTTGGTGTGAACATGGATATTACCTAATTGGTTCACCTCCTAGGTCCTACTCTCACTTGGTAGTTAAGCTTACCTAGGATATTTATATATTTTCGTTGCATGTCATAACATTACATGATACATATCATATTCATATGTTTTCTTATCTTCTCACTTTTCCTATATAGAAATACCTCATATGTATATCATGGTGCATCATAGATATTCATTATAATTGTTCTTGTGCATTATTTTACCATTATTACATCCATAATGAAGAAATATATTATCTTAATACCCTCTTGTGAAAGGATATTTTTTTTATTTTGTAGGTAATCATAGTAGCTTGATTCCTTGTGTGACCCTTATAAAACCTACCATAGAAAAAAACTTGTATTTACTTTTTGGGTGGTGGTAGAACTCGAACGGTCCACCAAAGAGATACTAGCATTTTCCAAGGGATATGGAAGAGGTGGGGATAAGGGCATCCCATCCTTTTTTTCGTCTAACCTTGGACTGGATATACATGTCTCCTTGACACTATTAGGAGAGGTATCAGTGTTGCTATAGGTTCCAAAGCTAGCCTTGTCAAAAATATTCCCTTATCCAAATGAAGTTGAGGACTATCTAATTGTGAGGTTTCTCAATGCAGAAAAGGCATAATAATTTTCACTACATGAAGGGTATGTTATTTACTTTATGAAGGACCCATAGAATACTCATGGGGGGACAAGGGGGAAATCATATATTTTGGTGATAAAAATGGTGGTAAGGGTTCAAGATAAATATGAATTTTATAATAAGTATATAAGACCATGGTAAAGGGGAAATTTATTTTTCCCACTAAAACATTTCCAATTGACTGCTCAAGTGAATTACAAATCTAGCAAGGAAATTTCATATTAATTCCATGTCTTAAATGATTCAACATGTGGTAAATAGGTAATAATAGGGCCTTTTAAATCTTCCTTCTACTATGATATAACATATTAAGGTGTTTTCCACCTCCTTGTACCACCCAATAAGATTGTTCATTCTAAACTTATATTGGTATCTATTAACTATCTCTCCTAGGTTCAATAATTTATTTATACCACCATGGTTGTGAATATTTATCACCTTCTAAAGTTTACTCCCTTCCATTTTTAACATAATAGACATATCAATCATGTCCTTTGAGACCTTGAGCAATATTTTCTTCATAAAAACCAAACCATTTTTCCAAAAGGAGGAAAAATCCATGGAGATGATAGGACCATTGATTATTGATGGATTCAAGGTAGCATGATAGGTTTCCCCTACAAAAAATATCCCACATCTCCATAGTTTTTAACTCATAATATTCATGTAACAAAATAATAATATTACTTTCATATGTATATTTATATAGTAATACTTCTTTTATCTGTATATTATGTATATTGTTTTCTTTATTTTTATTTAAAGAGTTATTTATTTATTTATTTAATTTTAATTTTTACTTTTGGAAAAATATTTGTATTTCATCTTTTACTTGGATTTATTTACTTTATATTTTAACAAGAGTTATTTTATTAGTAAAATTACATTACTTATATTACATTTATTGAGATATTTTCATTAATATTTTGACATGTAAATGATTGTTATTGGTCTAAAGATTCAAAAAACATTACATGTTTAGGACATGAAATAATTTTATGTTTTTTTGATTGGGAAAAGAGATCTAGGTCCTAAATCACACTTACCCAAATATGGGACATTAAGGATTAGAAATGATCTCAAATCCACTTGACTACAAACCTCAATGGAAGAGTTAGAATGGTGGATCAAGGTTCTAATCCTTGTTATAGGGGTTTGTGTGTTGTTATGAATGATGTAGATTGATTTTTAATTGACTAAAATTTAAGACAACATATTTTTCATAGGTCAATTATGTAAATTCAACAAACTATGAATATTTATGAGAAATATGCAACAAAAATTTAGAAACATAATTCATAAACATAAAGAGAAGACACAGAGGAACCTAACCTAGAAATTTGTTGTTGAATTGGTTGGTCAAGGGTGTGATGCATGCCTTATACTAGACTCCTACTTTTTGAAATATGAAATCACAAGCCTAAAGCCTTTAGTATGTAGGTTTTGCTCTCCCGAGGTCATTGTCAAAATTTTGTCTATTAATGTAAAAATCCAATTTCTATGTCTTGTAAACCTATAAGGATTCAATACATGAATGTGCAATTAGTCAAGTCATTCTTCCTCCACTTTTCTTTAGATCTAAAATCATGTACACATGAAAGAAGGGGAAGGGTTGTGTCATATAGGGGACTTCCTAAGTTAAACCCTATTTTGGTATTTCTACCTCCATAATGGCTATGATGATATATAAAGAGAGCTTACGCTCGATCAAGGAGAGACTAAATTATAAATAAGTAATCAATTGACTAATGTTGCAACTCACTATTGAAATCTACATTCCTTGATGAATTGAAGTCATATACTCATCACCTTCAAGGAGAATTTGATTTCCTAATTGAAGTCATGCAAGTGTTAGTACTAACAAGATAAATAATCAAAAACATGAAAAAACCTACATAAAACATGATGACGTATTGAAATGATGCTTGACTAAAATGAATGTTGTAATAATGTTGATAATTCTGCTCTTGACTGCTCTTGATTTTCTTTTGGGATGCTCAATTTTCTCAGTAGAAGTGCAAGGATTGAAATGGTAAAAATGACTTCAATTTATATGCAATTCTTCTAATTTCTTGAAAAAATAATAATGATAGAAAAAAAATGAAATTGGATTTTCAAATAATAAAATGTTGACACCAACATATCCAAAATGGAGCCAAAAGGGGGTGGTCAAGG
Source organism: Sequoia sempervirens (assembly GCA_007258455.2). Lineage (NCBI taxonomy): Eukaryota > Viridiplantae > Streptophyta > Pinopsida > Cupressales > Cupressaceae > Sequoia > Sequoia sempervirens. The sequence goes on along the minus strand of VDFB02379711.1, from coordinate 193,167,852 downwards.
GTGTAGGTCATCCTAGACCAGACCCATCCTTTCTAGGGCCTTAAGTGTCAAAAGAAAATATTAAATGCATATTTTCATTCCCATTGTTTTATTTTTCAAAGATATTTATAAAATGGGTAATTAAATGCGTAATTACGTCTAATAACATAGGGGGGAGCTAAACTAAGCATGAAATTGTCATGGGTGACAATTTTTTATGTTGCAATATCATTATAGAATACCTCTCAACATAATAAATTGATAATATTAATATTAATGTTGTATCATTATATCGTAGCAAGTCAAAGTTTCATTCACCAATTGACATGTGTCTCTTAAGGAGATCTATTCTACAGTATTTAAGTTCTAATTTGGGTGTACACGTCACAAATTCAAGTTAGAATGTAGCTTGATCCCTTGATCATCATATATTAGATAATATAACATATTTAAAAAAAAAAAATATATTTCCCTTAAGAGTTAGTATCTTACCCAAAATTGATGAGAAACACTTACCATTCAACCACTTAAATTTCTAAAAGGTAATAAATTAATAATTTATTAATATATTAATGTTGTGTCACTACATCATAGCAAATCAAAGTGTCAGTCACTCATTGATAATTGTCCATTAAGAAAACCCATTATGGAGAGTTTGTGTTCCAATTTGGGTGTGTCAAAACTTTGATCCAAAATAGAGCTTAATCCATTTATTAATATTCATTGGATGATTTAAACTTTATGAAATAATTCAATCTTTATAAAGCTAAAAAAATTCCAAATGATTTAATCCTTATCATTGAGCATATAATATTTAATTGAATACATTATGAATTTTTAAAATTTGTTAGAATTTTTTAAAATTTATTATTTTCATTTCTTTAAATATATCTATAATTCAACACCAATATTTTTAAATATATTTATAATCTGCAAGCTAAATAATTTAAAATATAAACAATCTATAATTGATTGGTAAAAATAGTAACAATGTGAAATAAAATAAAATATTTTTCCACATAATTTCTCTTTTAAGAAAAGGCATACATTTTCCATAATATTTATGCCTCAGGTAAGATTTAGTAAGATTTAATATTTTTTGGGAGGGTTGTTATAATTATTACTAACTTCAAAATATATTCTTCCACCTTGAACATATTTCATTTGGTAAGCCCTTCAAATTATCCATCTCTACTTGGATACTTGTAAATATAGAATGGGAGAGAGCAACAATCTCTAATGAGAAATACAAAAGAACCTTGTGAGTCACTAATATTTGAAAATTTCATGCAAACTAGAATCACCAAGAACATTTAAAAGAAAATATTCAAAACTAGATACTTAGGTTTCAATAATAATTGAGTCTTCTCTAACACCAAACCTCTCCCTTGAAAACAACCTCCCTATCTTTCTCCAACTCAAAATTAACAAGAAAAATCTCTAAGATGAAATAATTTACTTTATTTAACAAGAAAGGCTCCCAACACTTTCAATCTAAAACTTGAAGATCTAACAAATCATTTTTTTAATATACACTTCAAACTCTTTGTATAACACAAAACTTAAAACACTCATTATTCACTAATCTTAAATTATAATCAATGTCCACCACAAAGGGTCACTATTGATCATTGTATCTAATGCAAGCTAAGCCTAATAAGTAACCATTGCAATGAGCTTTTAATAACAAGTTGACAATGAATGTTAATTGTTATGTTGAACACCAACTAAACTTGAAATGTGACTAAATGTTGCAATTTATGTGAGAAATTATTGATTATCTTGTTTCAACCAATCCTTTCTCATTAAAATTACTATAATAAAATGATGTCTTAAGAACATAATTTGACACCTAATTTAAAAATCTTTTAACACTCAACTTGATAAATAACTATCATATTTTAAAATTATTGATCTCAAAACATAAAAATTTAAAAAAAAAACAAACAAATAATATTTGATAATTAATTTCAGAAAACAATATTACAAATACAGTCCAATCTAAAATTAAAAAAATACTACAATCTTTAAAAGAATAGAAAATAAAACTTACATTAATGCAAAGGATCAAATATGTCCCACACAAAATAATATATTTATAAGATTTACACGTAGAAAAAGTCGAAATGATGCTAAAGTCATCAAAATGCATTGGGCATTTTATGCGTGCAGTGGGCATTTTATGCGTCCAAACATCCAAAAGTTGTAAATACTATACTAAGCATTACGAATAAACATTAGTATTAAAATATAGCTAAAGGGACTACAGTCCAAAAGCATTCTTTTCAAGCGATATAGCCTTAATCAATACTTGGATTCATCAGATTCGGTTCTGACTCTCTCTTGTGTTCCGTCGGTCTGGAATTTAACTTATACATGTCACTCACAAAGGCTTTCAAATCTGCGGCTGAGGTTCCTTTCTGTTTGATAGCATTTGTAGCCGTCTCCTTCAATTTCTCTGCGCGCTCTCTCATCTCTTCTCGTCTGTCACCATTTAGAACCATCGTGACAGCTTCCTTTACTCTTTCCTCGTTTGGCATCCCATCTGTGTGTTCGCAGAACTGGATTCCTACGCCTAATTCGGCAAAAAGCTTTGAATTGAAGTGCTGATCTCCAAACATGGGCCACGCAAGAATTGGAACACCAAGAGAAATGCTTTCGAGCGCAGAGTTCCATCCGCAGTGGCTTATGAAGGCACCCACCGAAAGGTGGGAAAGAATTACAAGCTGGGGGGCCCAACCGCGTATGATTAACCCTCTCTCTTTTGTTCGCTCCAGAAAGCCCTCTGGCAGATATGTGCTAATGAGGTCGGTCTTTGATTCTGAAGATGTCGGTTCAATCTTTGGGGGTACTCTGATAGCCCAAACAAATGGCTGGTCGCTGGCTTCCAGACCTCTAGCCAAGGCATCCGTTTGCTCTTGTGATAAGAAAGTGTTACTTCCAAAAGAAACATACACAACGGAGCGAGGGCTTTGCGAATCCAGCCAGCAAACCAGCTCTTGTTCATTAACGTCCACCATTTTCCCTCCTGTGTTAACATTGCCTGCTCCGCCAAATAAATTTTGTTCATTCAAAGGGCCTATGGCCCAAACTGGTTTACCGGTTAAATTTTTCAAGTGCTGGACTTAAAAAGGCTCGAGCTCGTGGAACGTATTGATCAGCATTCCCGATCCTTTGCCAATCTCTTGGCAACATTAATAAACAAAACGCTGAATGGAGTTCGAAAGGTCTGGATTGAGGAAAACTGGGGATATCTCATGTTTAGTCAATGTCAGGGGACGAGGTAGATTGAAGCTCACCAGAAGACTGTCCTCCTCGTCTTTCTCCAACGCCTCTTGCAATATCGAACAAGAAATGGAATATAGCAGACTTACAGCAAAGGCGCCACAGGTATTGAGCAAAACACTTGCAACGTTAAAGTTTTGGGCCACGTCGACCGCCCACCCTGTAAATACATCGTAGACAATACACACGGGAGGTGTTGCTGTTTGTTGGTGGAATTGCTGCTCCATCCAAGTGTTAAAAGGGTGTCGAAGCTTTTCCACCATTTCGAAGAGAAAGCTCCTCGACTCGTTCGGAAAGAGGTCGTACCTCTCTCGTCCTTGTAAGCCTTCCACGGCGGGCGTAGGAAGGGCAATCAGGCGTATGTCGAGACCATCGTTCACAGCTTGAACAAGGTAGTCCTCCAGGAGAGAGACGTTAGCGGGCGTTGTGACATAACTGACCGCCAGGCCATTGGAAGCGAGGAGCTTTGCCAGGTCGAAGAAAGGAATAAAGTGACCCAGCGCTAGGAATGGCACCGCCACGACGTGAGCCTTCTTCAACCCACTCATCTTCGCGTACCAAAACAAGTTCTGAAATGAACTCGTCATCGATGTGTTGTCTGGCTAAGCCAGATGATAAAGCTTCAGGCATCTATCGTGACACTTTTCATTTTTGTCTTTTGTTCTCCTTTCGTCATGCATGACGAAGTTAATGTCCGTGATGAGAGCACTAATTATAGTGAAAGGTTGTAATTTTTTCGTCGTTCGTTAGAAGGGAAAGGGCCCGATTGTAATGTCGGTTTCTTTAGATGTTATAGGAATGAACTGTGGGCTACCTGATTTGAAAAAAATTACTTAGAAAATTGTTTGTAATTAATTTATATTTATTTATTATAATTTGAAATGAAAAATATTAATTGTTATTATAAAAGATTTAATTAGAAGTTTGTTAAATAGATAAAGTATATATGTTTGAAATTTTAAAAAGTTATTTTAAATTTATATAAAGTTACTGTGTTTTTTGATGTGTATGAATTTAAAATGATATATTTTTATTTTATATGTGAAAGATGTATATTAGCAATTGTATTTTAAGGTGCAATGATAATATAGTAAGCAAATTATATGTTAAATAAAATGTTATAGTACAAATCATGGAATCTATTAGAAGATATATTATTTAATTTGTCAATTTAATTGTAAAATCATAGAGCACAAATCCTGGTATTAATAAGAAGATATATAATAACTTTATTTATATATAATTAAATATACACTTAAAAGTAAGTGCATTAGATTTACAATGTTGTTCTTTTACGTATACTTGTATGCAGTTTTTGATAAATCTTTGCAAAAGATTATGATTGGTCATTTTTCTCCAACCATCATTTTTTCTTATCTTTAATGTTAATATTATGCTACTTGAGCCCATCAAAGGTTTTCATTTGAATTTCCTTTTGATTTGAAGAATTCAATTAGTATGATATTTCATGTAAATTGGTGGATAGATAATTGTTGTTATTCTAAGACTATATTGTAAAACATGATTTCTTATTTTTTATTATAAATAAATTAAATTAAATTGTATATATTCAATAGGAAGGACAAATCTTATGTTGTAATATTGTTTGGTTATCGAGTATCCACCTATAACTAAAAAATATTAGAATAAATTAGTTATGAATGAGCATTGTATAAATTATAATTACCAATAGTAGATTGATATGAGTAATTAGAATTAACAAAAATAAATGCATACATTTCTAGATTTTCTATGAACAAAATAATTGTAAGAGAGCCTCTTCTCTCTTTCATACAATGTAGTATAGATTGTTTTTTATTCTAGAGTATTCATTGAAGGAATATAATGGTGATATGTGGAGCCCTTTTTGGTGCTTTTAAATTTAAATAGTTGTAAATGCTAACCATTAATTTTTAGTTTAATTTTTTTAGTGTAGGTTTTTTATTTTTCTTATGTTAGGGGTATTTCTTTTCTCCTACACATATTATTTTAGCTTGCTTAGGTTTATTAGGCGTGGTTAACATGAGGAAACGTGGTGAAATACATTAGCTGCATGTGTCACTCTTTCCCACACATGGGTAGTTGAGTTACACACCCTTGTTTGGCTTGTTGTGAAAACTCTCATAACCACTATTTTGTATTTCCTTGAGTAGGTTATGGGGTAGTTGGGTTTCTCACCCTCTTTTCGCTTTATGTGCCACCTTTCATAACCTCTCTTTTGTCTTCACCTAAGGAGGTTATGCCACATGTTTTGTCATGTACCAAGTAGGTAAAACCTGCCACCTTTTATAGGTAGGAGTTAATGCACCTCTTGGATGTATTTTCCCTTATTTTTCTATGTATTAAGCACTCTCCTCTAACCTTCACTAGTTCGAGGCTAGTTAAATGATAGCTCTATGAGAGTATCAAGAGTATTCTCAAATTCTCCTTATTTGTCTCTATTTTTCTCTCTTTTTTAAGATTCTATCTCCATTCTACTATTTTAATATTCAATCATCTGTTGATTGGAGTGCATGTGATCTATGACTGACATTAGATTTTGGCTCGATTCTTGCTTCTCAAAGAATCTAACATGGTATCAGAGTTGTGTTGTCTGGTATAGCTCATTGTTTTACTGATTTTTTGAGAGATTTGAGACTAATAGAGAGCTAACATTTTTCCTAAAACACCAAGTATGATCTTGTCAAACATTATCATATGATCTAGAGAATCAAAATAGTTTAAAGGTAAATAAGCATATATTTAACCTAGTTTGCATATATCTATTCCTGGGAGATCTGGGTGAGTGCATCTTTTTGGTAATAATGGAGGCATTTTCAACATTTCTAAAGAGTCTAGAAAGTATAAGAAAGTCAAAATTGACTTTGACTTCACCAAAATCGAATATTAGAGGACACAGTAAAAAACTAGAGTTAAAATTAGAATTTTTGAGCCGTTTTTATTTTGGCTTTAGAAATCTAGCTCCCACTCATTGGTAAGAAAAATGATTTCTAGGTTTTATTCCCAAGGTAAAAAAACCATCAGGGTATTTGTTAGTGTTTTCATACAGTCAATAAATTTTGCAAAAATCAAATTAAAACGAGGCGTGAATCATTTTTGATAGGCAGATTTTGCATTTTTCTTCAAAAGTGCATAACTTTTGACTAAGTTGTCATATTTTTGCAAACAAGTACTTGACGAAAAGCTAAAAATGAGAACACTCCATCCACAAAGGTTTTGATAAAAAAATTCTACCTTTTTCTATCAGATATTGCAGGTTGAAGCTATTGCACCTTTTATCTTCAACAGGTCATATCTTTCCCCTCTGTAATCCATTTTTTCAAAACAAAAAGGAGTTGGAAAGATATTGAAGAGTAACAAACAACTACAAGGTTTTTTTTCATATTTTATTTTAAAATTAATTTAGTATCAAAAATTCTAGTATGATAAAAGGCTTGGTAAACACACTAATTATAAAGTGCCAACCTTGTAATATTTAAGGCAGTGATTTTTGAGACTAGTGGAAAAGGGGGATGTCTATCAATTTTTCTTTTTTAATTCACTCAAAGTGGATTTTTTGTATCAATATTTGAGGATTATATAGACATTTTGTAATCATGAACTAAGATAAATTTCCATTTGTGGGGGGTTAAAATTGTCTCTTAAAAATTATTTCCATCCTGCTGTTGTTAAACTAACTTTAGAGAACTATTTGTCCTGGAAACAAGGGATAAAGAATCAATTCCTTGAGCAAGATCTACTACCCTATCTCCTTGTACTTGTTACTAAGCCAAGTGACTATGATTTGAAGAATGCATGGTCTAACAATAATGACATGGTCTATAGACTAATATTTCTTACTATTTCTAAGGATACTCTACATCACATATGTTGCAAATGCGAGCTAGTCTAGTGGTGTTGACATTAATGTTGTCATTGATGTCAACATAGTTCAGTATATTGCAGATTGTAAATGTATAGCTAAGATGCTTCTAAGATGTTGTGAATACATGGAGCTATCTTTATGTCATTGCAGTTGTGCTAGGTTGATGAGTTTCCAGGTGCTTTTGAGAAAATTAAATAAAGAAGAGAAGTCAGAGTGATGAAAGTGTTTAGAGTGTGCTCTGGTATGTGCTCTACATTTCTCTTGTGTTGATCATATGCTTGTGTGGATTTGAAGGTTTGATAATGGTGATTTAGTTGTGGTATTTCCCAAATTTCAGCCTCTGGGTTGATGGTACATGAAACTTATGTTCACTAGTATGTGAACTGTTCTGGTAGAGTTGGTCTTCAATGGACTGGGAGAAATATCGTTGCTCTGCGGTTCTTCTCTGTCTTGTTTCAGATCTTGCAGATCTAGAATATGTCTTGTGAGGGTCTTTTCTATGCTCTAGCAAAGAGGTTTGAGGATTAGTGATGCATAAGTCATGTTTTAGTATTTTAGTATCAGTTTATACAGTCTAGTTGGATTGGTGAAAGATGTTCAGTGATTGAATTTTGTTGTTTTGTTGCGGATGTATCTTAAAGATTTTGAAGTGTATTCTCATGCATAAGGAAGCATTTCATGGTGTTTGCGTGCCATCTTCTTTTTGGGAAGCATGTACATCAATGTTCATTTGTGTTTTCATTAGGTTTGGCTGACCTAGTGTTTACACTTCATTCAAAGAATAAAATTTAAATTAAGGAAGCATGTGGTTGTTTTGAGATTTTTTATTTTTTTTTTGAAAAATATTTTTTATTGGTCTACTCTTATTCCTTTCCACCGTAGGAATTTGAGTTGCCGACCTATTTTGAATTTCTAAAATGAGGTATTTGTGGCTGACCTTGAAGAAATTTTCTAAGGTTGAGGATGGTATAAAAGCAATTTGAATTGTGAAGAGTTGTATGACAGTGTGACAGAAAGTGACGAAAGTGAGCCACAAATCATAAGAGCAGAAGTTTGTGTGAGTGAGCTCAGACAGTAGTTCTTCATTATGTTGAAGGCAATGAGCTGAAGGTTTCTACAGTCCTTTGGATGTGCATTAATTGATATGGTGGATCTTATTTTTCTCTTTTGTATCTGTAGGAAATGAGCCTCCCTATTGGATAGTGAGTCCTTTATGTGGGTAGTGAGTCCTTTTTGTAGGTAGTAAACCTTTGTACCTGGACAGTGAGTCCTCTTTTGGGAAGTGAACCCTTGGTAGTGAGCCTTTGTATTCAGTTTATAATCTTTTATATTGTGAGTTAACCCTCACCATGGTTTTTCCCTCATTGGGTTTTCCACGTAAAAATTTGGTGTTCATTGTGTTGATTTTCTTTTTGTTATTTGTGTTTCATGCTCTTCCTTAATGTCAGAACAGTGTGGTTGTGGAGTTAATAAGTGTTGAGTTTTAAGTTTGAATTGTGTGATAATTGATTCACCCCCCCTCTTAGTTGTCCTGCACCTATTTAACAATTGGTATCAGAGCTTTAGTTCCTTGTTGAGCTTAATTGCTTCAGGAAGATCTAATGGCACACAAGTTGGTGATCCCTATGTTCGATGTAATTGACTACAATGACTGGAAGGGATAGATGAAAGGATATATTATCTCCTTTGGTTTGAAGACCTGGAAGGATGTTGAGACAAAGTATACACCCCCATCTAGTGGTCTTACTACTATAGATGAGATCTCTGCTTATGAAGAAAATGAGAAGGTGAAGTATGTTATTTGCAATGGTTTATCTAAAAATGATCGTGTGAAGGTTTCTTCTTTAGAATCTGCATATGAAGTCTAGAAGAAGTTGGAAGATATGTATGAAGGAAATGAAAGAGTGAAATTGGAAAAGAAGCTGGTGGCGAAGCATAGATTTGTGAATCTAAAGATGAAAGAAGTTAAAGAGTTTACAAGTTTCTTTCAGAGAATTGAACTGACTGCAAATGAAGTGAGAAATCAAGGAGGAAAACTATTAGATGAAGATATAATTGAGAAGATCTTGATAACCCTACTGGAGTGCTACAGTGATAAGATCTCAGTTATTGAAGAAGCATATAATCCTAAGACTTACACTTTGGAATAGTTGTTCAGCACCTTGCAAGCATTTGAGTTAAGAAAGTTTCAGAAAGAAGACAATATAGAAGAAAAGACAGAAACGACATTTAAAGCATTGAACATTGAAGAGGAACCAAAAATTATAAAGTTATGTTTCCCTTTAAATGTTTTAGTTGTGGTAATATTGGTCATTATGCTTCGAGATGTTTGAATAGAGTTGTGCATAAGAAGAACAAGGATTACAAAGATAAGGATAGGAAGGATAAGAAATATAGGAAGTTGCACTATGTTAAAGAAGAAGCAGTAATTTCTGATGATGAATTTGAGAATGAGGTTGATGATAGTGAAAATTCTTATTCTTAGCTTTGGAGAGTAAACCTATATCCACTAACCCTTGAAAATGTGTAAGCAAGAAAGATCTGGAGAATAAGAGAAATAGGATGGAAGGCATTTTGGTTACCACTTTTCATGCAAGACAGGATGAAGACTATTGGGTAATTGATAGTGGATGTTCAAATCATATGACCGGAGATAAGAGTAAGTTCACTAAACATGAGAAATATGATGGTGGTTTAGTAATGTTTGATGATGATTCAGGAGCTAAGATCTGTGGGAAAGGTTCAATTATTTTTTATGGAGTGCACAGTACTAATGATGTATATTATGTGAAGGGTTTGAGGCATAATCTTCCAAGTGTTGGTCAGATGTGTAACAATGGTTTCAAGCTTGTGTTTCAAAATAATACTTGTGAAATCAAAAAAGGATTCGTAAGTGGAGATATGATTGTTGCTAGAAGAACTCGTGGAAACATCTATCAGTTGAAATGAGTTGATGTTCATTATCTTGTATCTCAAATCAGTGAAAGTTGGTTATGGCACCAGAGAATGGGACATGTGAATTTTGATAACCTGGTCAAGATCAGTGCAAAAGAGATTGTTCGAGGACTACCTAAAATCACAAGACCTGGTAATGCTATTTGTAGAAGTTATCAATTGGGGAAACAAACAAGATGCAGTTTTAAGGGAAAAGAGCATTCTATTACTGAAATGCTGGAGTTAGTTCACACTGATCTCTATAGTTTGACTAGAACTAGAAGCCTAAATGATGACGGGTATTTCATGTTGCTTATTAATGATTATACTTGAATGACATGGGTTTCTTGTCTTAGAGAAAAGACTCGAGCTCTGGATAGGTTTAAGGTAATCAAAGCAAGAGTGGAAAATGAAGTAAATTTGAAAATCAAGTGTTTAAGATCTGATATAGGTGGAGAATTCACTTCAAGTGAATTTAATGCATTCTGTGAACAACATGGCATAAGAAGACAATTTTCTACTTCAATAACCCCTCAGCAGAATGGAGTAGTTGTAAGGAGAAACCAGACAATATAGGAAGCTACTAGAACCATGATGAAAGAATCAAATGTACCAGATGTGTATTGGAGAGAGACGATACACAGTACTTTTTATGTTCTTAATAGAGTTCAGATGAGACACAATAGCACAAAGACTTCTTTTGAGTTATGGACTAGTAAGACTCCAACAGTGAAGTATTTCAAGGTATTTGGAAGCAGATGCTATATTAAAAGAGATGATGAAAATATTGGAAAGTTTGATGCTAGATGTGATGAAGGAATTTTTCTTGGATACTCCACTACTAGAAAAGCATACAAATGCTTTAACAAAATATTGAGAAATATTATTGAAAGTGCTAATGCGAAAGTTGATGAAGACATATGCAGACCTATTGAGATAAGTGAGGTTGAACCTGATGATCCCATCTATGGACATGTACCTAAGGAGAATAAGGAGAAGGATGAGAAGAAGAGAAAGAAGAACAAGTGGAAGAAGAAGAAAATGAACCGAAATCTACTGTTAGAACTCCTAAGTATATACATAAGAATCATTCAAAGGATCAGATAATTGGAGATAAAAGTGACGGTGTGAAGACAAGAAGTAGAGTTGCAGCAGAGGTAAATCTGTGTCTCTTATCTAAAATTGAACCCAAATATGTAAGTGAAGCATGTGAAGATGAGAGTTGGATGAAGGCTATGAAAGAAGAATTGCAACAAATAGAAAAGAACCAAACATGGGAACTAGTCCCTCGGCCTATGAATAAAAATTTGATTGGTTTGAAACGGGTGTTTCAGAATAAGATGAATGAAAGTGGAGAAGTTTTAAGGAATAAGGCAAGATTGGTATGCAAGGGATATTCACAAGTTAAAGACCTTATATATTTTGAAGAGAAATTTTCCCCTGTTCCTAGAATGGAAGCTATTAGGATGTTTTTGTCTTTTTCTACCCACAAGGACTTCAAGGTGTATCAGATGGATGTTAATTCAACATTTCCAAATGGTGAGTTGGAGGAAGAGGTGTACATGGAGTAACCTAAAGGGTTTCAGTTGTCTGAAAAACTAGACATGGTTTTCAAGTTGAAGAATGCATTGTATGGGTTGAAGAAAGCTCCCAAAGCTTGGTATGCAAGACTAGACAGATATCTGACAAAGCAAGGATTCAAGAAAGGTTCTATTGAAAACAATATTTACTTCAAAGTGCAAGGTAACAAAATGTTGATAGTAGTTGTTTATGTTGATGATATCATTTTTGGTGGAAATGAAGGCATTTGTAAAAAAATTATTGAACAGATGCAAAAAGAATTTGAGATGTCTATGATCAATGAATTTCTTCCTTGGTCTACAAGTGAATCAAACTGACAAAGGGATATTCATTTCACAATATAAGTATGTAAAAGAACTATTGAAAAAGTTTGAGATGGATGATTCAAAACCTGTTTGCTCTCCTATGGTAACCAGATGTAAACTGAGCAAAGATGATGAATATGCTAAGACTGGTCAGAGAAAATATAGATTTATGATTGGTGGACTGTTGTACCTTACTGCTATTAAATTGGACATTATGCATGCAATATATTTAGTTGCCAAATTACAAGCAGATCCCAGAGAAGCACATGTCATAGCTATAAAGAGGATATTTAGATATCTGAAAGGTACACCAGATTATAGACTATGGTATCCTAAGAGTGATGATTTCACCCTAAGTGCTTATACAGATGCTGATTGGGTCAGATGTGTAGATGACTAGAAGAGTACCAGTGATGGTGCTTTCTTTCTTGGTGGAAGATTAGTTTCATGGTTGAGCAAAAAGAAAGACTCAGTTTCTTTATCCACAACAGAGGTAGAATATATTGATGCAACATCCTACTGCACACAGGTTTTATGGATGAAGTAGACACTGAAGGACATTGGTGGGGTATGTGATGAGCCTATTTCTATTTTTTGTGACAACACATGTGCAATAAACATTTCAAAGAACTCAGTTATGCATTCAAGAACAAAGAAAAAATCTATCAAATATCATTTCCTGAGAGAAAAAGTGTTGGAGAATGAGGTGAGATTAGAGTATGCGACAACAAAAGAACAAATTGCAGACATATTTACCAAGGCTCTTCCGAAGGATACTTTTGAGCATCTTAGGGAGAGGTTGGAGGTCATTGGCCCTCTAATCTAGGTGCACATGAAAGTGCATCAGTCTAGTGAATTCACAGATTCTTCATTTTTTTGGACTGATAAATGGGTCTACTCTGCAGGGGGTAGAAAAGGTTTTCATTGTTATAGTATGGGTGTACTCCTAAGGGGGAGTAATAAGTGTTGTTGATCTTTTCCATTGATGTCAAAGGGGGAGATAAATTCATGTGAAAAATAGTCACAGAAGAAGAGAAGGTGTTCTCCCGGTATTGTGAAAGATGATGTTTCCTTTTATGGTTTTTCACATCATGTGTTACTATCAATGAAAAAGGGGGAGATTGTTGCAATTGTGAATTAGTCTAGTGGTGTTGTCATTGATGTCAACATAGTTCAGTATGTTGTAGATTGTAAATATATACCTAAGATTCTTCTGAGATGTTGTGAGTACATGGAGCTATCTTTATGTCATTACAGTTGTGCTGGGTTGATGAGTTTCCAAGTGGTTTTGAGAAAATTAAATAAAGAAGAAAATTCAAAGCGATGAAAGTGTTTAGAGTGTGCTCTGGTACGTTCTTTGCATTTCTCTTGTGTTGATCATATGATTGTGCGCATCTGAAGGTTTGATAATGGTGATTTATTTGTGATATTTCCTGAGCTTTAGCTTCTAGTTTGATGGTACGTGAAAGTTATGTTCACTGGTATGTGAAATATTCTAGTAGAGTTGGTCTTCTATGGACTAGGAGAAATATTGTTGCTCTATAGTTCCTATTTGTCTTGTTTCAGATCTTGTGGATTTGGAATATGTCTAGTGAAGGTCTTTTCTGTGTTCTGTCAAAGAGGTTTGAAGATTGGTGATCCAAAAGTCATGTTTAACTATTTTAGTATGAGTTTATACAGTCTGGTTGAACTGGTGAAAGATGTTCAGTGATTGAAGTTTTTTATTTTGCTGCAGATGTATTTGGAAGATTCTGAAGTGTATTCTTGTGCATAAGGAAGCATGTCATGGCATCCACGGGTATGTGCAGGATCATGATGGGCCAAAAAGTGGCGATATGATGGTTTTTTGTAGGGTATGTGGTTGATGACTTTTTTTACCCAAAATTGATGAAACGAAAAGGGTTTTTAAAGGAGATTCTTAGCTTTCCACCAATATAAATTATTCTTTACGTTTGAATTTAATATAATTATTATTTTCTATTTGAATTACAACTAAAGTTGATTGATAGGCTGATTGAAAAAAATCTATAGCTTTCAAATGATATCACATTTTTTGAATCTGAAACATGCATCACATTCTATGCTTTGGATACTATAGGATTAAAAAAATGAATTTCATGAAGTTTTGACCAAGTTAAGGTGGTTAGACATACAAGTTTTTTTAGTTTTTAAAATTTAATAAAAATTCATAATTAATTATTTACTTGGAAAAAAATTACAAAAAAATGCATCAAATTGGGACATGAGTCCTCTACTTATATCTAAAATCTTATAAAAAATATTATCATTTTATTGTGGTTAAGGGGTGAATGAGACACCCTACTTATTTTCCTTGAAATTTCAAATTTTCACCAAATAGATTTATTTTTTAAAATAAACTGGTAGTTTAGAAATTACATTCAATTTACTCCAAATTCTATTCTTATATTTTTTAAATAATATAGATAACTTATTCAAATTTTTATGTTAAGTTGCCTAACTCTGATTTTTCTGAATTTTTTGCCACTTAAGGGCCTGTTTTTTCCATGATGATCTTGCACATACCCCCACATGTCATCTTCTTGTTGGGAAGCATGTACATCAGTGTTCATTTTTGTTTTGATTAGGTTTTGATGACCTAGTGTTTACACTTCATTCAAAGAATAAAATTTCAATTAACGAAGCATGTGGTTATATTGAGATATTATTTTGGATCTTGAAAAATATTTTTAATTGGTCCACTCTTATTCCTTTCCACCATGAGAATTTGATTTGCAGTCTTATTTTGAATTTAGAAAATGAGGTATTTGTGGCTAACCTTGAAGAAAGTTTCTAAGGTTGAGGGTGGTATAAAAGCAAGTTGAATTGTGAAGAGTTGTATGACAGTGTGATGCAAAGTGACGAAAGTGAGCCACAAATCATAAGAGAAGAAGTGTGTGTGAGTGAGCTGAGACATCAGTTCTTCATTGTGTTGCAGGTAGTGAGCTAAAGGTTTTTATAATCCTTCGGATGTGCATTAATTGTTGTGGTGGATCTTTTTGTTCTCTTTTTTATCTATAGGCAGTGAGCCTCCCTATTGGGTCTAGTGAGTTCTTTCTATCGACAATGAGTCATCTTTTGGGTAGTGAGCCTTTGTACCTGGATAGTGGCTCCTCTTTTGGGAAATGAGCCCTTAGTAGTGAGCCTTTGTATTCAGTTTATAATATTTTATATTGTGAGTTAATCCTCACCGTGGTTTTTCCCTCATTGGGTTTTCCATGTAAAAATCTAGTTTTCATTGTGTTAATTTTCTTTCTGTTATTTGTATTTCATACTCTTACTTAATAGAAGAATAGTGTGGTTGTGGAGTTAATAAATGTTTATTTTTAAGTTTGAATTGTGTGACAATTGATTCACCCCCCCTCTCAGTTGTCTTGCGCCTATTTAACAACATAGAGCACACTAAGTGTTGAAATGCACAAAACAACAGAGAGGGGAGTGAATCAGTTGTCACCAATCACATTCATCACAAATCTCAAACAATTATTATCTCCACATCCACTTCAATATGTTATTAAGTATAAGCATGAAGTGTGAATAATAGAAAGAAATATCAACACAAGAAACACCATATTTACTTGGAAAGCCCAATAAGGGAAAAAACACAGTGAGGATTAACTCACAATATAAAAGGAATAGAAAAATCGTTTACAAAATGACTCACTGCCGAAGGGATCACTTCCCAAGATATGACTCACTATCCAAATGGGAGGCTCACTACCTATAGATACAAAAAGATAGAAAGAAGAATGTTACATAGAGAAAATTATCTCAATACAACAGAAGATCCATCACAACAACTCGCACACATTCGTAGCCTTGATCAAAGAATTGCAGACACCATCAACTCACTACTTTCAGGAGTCTAACACATTGAAGTTCCCATTGCCTCAGTTCACTTTCGCACAATTTCTCACATCTATCTTGCTTCTCACACTTGTGGCATACAAACCTTAACATCTTATCTTGTATTTATACCATCTTCAAACTTAGAAACTTTCTCCAAGGTCGGCTACACACTCTTCATTTTACAATTTAAAATTAGGTCGGAAACTCAAAATTCCCATTGTGGAAGATAATGAGAGCGTACCATTCCAACACTTAACTAGGACAAAAAAAAACATCTTGGATAAATCACATGCATCCTTAATTGATACGTATCCTTCACATGACTTGTAAACACTAGGTTGGCCAAACCTAAAGAAAACACCAATGAACTTTGAAGTACACACTTTTGTAACAAGAAGATAACATGTGAACCACATAACATGCTTCACCATACAATGGAACACATCTTGGATTCCTTCAGAATCATTCACAGCAACTATAACAACCTTCATACATAGATCACTTTCCATCAATCCATCTAGACTATACAAACACACATAGAAACTCTGAAACTAGGCTTTTGTAGCACCAAACCATGGAAACCTTTGATAGAACATAGATAACACCATTAAAATCTTTCTTCCAGATCCACAAGACCTGAAACAAACAAGTGGAGGATTCTAGAGCAGATACATTTCTCCTAGTCCATAGACAAACAACTCTACTAGACTAGTTCACAAACCAATGAACTCAACTTTCACTCTTCATCAAACCAGAAGCCATAACCCAGGATATATAACCCAACGGTTCTCTTAAACAACACTTCAAATCCCCACAAGAATAGGATCAACACAGAATAAATGTGAAGCACATACCAAAGCACATTCTAAACACACACAATTTTGTCTTCACTATTTATTAATTTTCTCAAAAGAACTTGGTAACTCATCATATCACCATACCTACAACACCATAAAGATAGGTCCATGTATTCACAACATCTCAATAGTATCTCAACTATACATGAACAACCTATAATCACTTGTTTCCTTTCTCTACAAAAACCTATACTGTGTTGACATAAATGACAACATTAATGACAACACCACCATCCTCATTCATACTTGCAACAATCTCCCCCTTTGTCATTGATGGCAACACACGAATCTCTCTCTCCCTTTGACATCAATGGCAAAGAACAATTTGTTTTTACATAATTTTGATCACTCCCCCTTAGGAGTGCACCCATGACAACACACATATCATACTACAACAATGTTATCTCCTACTCCCTCTAAGGAGTAGACCCCAATAATTAGTCCAAACAAATGATTAATTTGTAGATCCACTAGACTAATGCACTTCTATGTGCACCTAGTTCAAGGAAGGAGGAGCAGTAACCCCCAACTTCTCCCGGAGATACTCAAAAGTATCCTTAGGAAGAGCCTTAGTAAATATATCAGTAATTTGATCCTTTGTAGGTGCATATTCAAGCTTGATTTCATTCTCCAATACCTTCTCTCGTAAGAAATGATATTTGATAGATTTTTTTTTCTTTGAATGCATTACCGAATTCTTTGAAATATTTATTACACTTGTATTATCACAGAAGATAGAGATATGATCATCACACATCACTCATATATCCTTCAATGTTTGCTTCATCTGTATTACCTATGTGCAACAAGATATTTTTGCTATGTACTCAGCCTCTACAGTGGATAAAGAAACTAAATCATGTTTCTTGCTTAGCCATGAAACCAATCTACATCCAAGAAAGAATGCACCACCACTTGTACTCTTCTAGTCATCTACACAACTATCCCAATCTGCATCAGTGTAAGCACTCAAAGTAAAATTAGTATCCTTAGGATACCACAAACCATAATCTAGAGTCCCTTTTAGAGATGGGTATGTGCAGGATCATGATGAGCCAAAAATTGGCGATATGTTGGGTATGTGTAGGGTATGTGGCTGCCGACCATTTTCTTACCCAAAATTGATGAAACGAAAAGGGTTTTTAAAGGAGACTCTCAACTTTCCACCAATATAAATTATTCTTTACTTTGAATTTAATAAATAATTATTATTCATTTTCTATTTGAATTACAACTAAAGTCTTGATTGATAGGATGATTGAAAAACATCTATATCTTTCAAACAGTATCACATTTTTTGAATCTGAAACATGTATCACATTTTATACTTCACATACTATAGGATAAAAGAAAAAATAAATTTCATAAAGTTTTGACCAAGTTAAGGTGGTCAAACATACAAGTTTTTATATTTTTTAAAAGTTGTAATAAAAAATTCATAATTAATTATTTACTTGGAAAATAACTACAAAAAGATATGCATCACATCGGGACATGATTCCTCTACTTATATCTAAAATATTATCATTTTATTGTGGTTAGGGTGGTCAGATGGACACCTACTTATTTTTCCCTGAAATTTAAGTACTACTGCATTGAAATTTCAAATTTTCACCAAATAAATTTTTTTTAATAAATAAACCTAGTAGTTTAGAAACTACATTCAATTTGCTACATAATCTATTCTTACATATTTTAAAAATAATATAGATAACTTATTCAAGTTTTTTATGTCAAGTTGCCTAACTCTGATTTTTCTAAATTTTCATCGCCACTTAAGGGCCTATTTTTTCCATGATGATCCTACACATACCCATATCTAAATCCTTTTCATAGTTGTAACATGTGTTTCTTTGGGTTTTCTTTGAAATATAGAAACCAAACATACTACATGTATGATATTTGGTCTAGTAGTAATAAGATATAACAATCCACCAATCATAGATCTCTACATGCTCTGATGGATGATTGAACCGTAGATTTTTGGGTCACTATGGACAATTCTAGCTCTTCTAGGGTTTTTCACCTAAAAGGAGAGAAATCGGACCCAAAAATGCAAGGGGGTTCATTCAATTAACGTTATGTGTGATGTTGTCTAAGCTAAATGAAATAAAATAAATGCAATTGAGTGATCTAAATGGATGAATTTGAATGCAAAAGTGAAATTAAAGCTATGTTTGAAAAAACATTGTGTAATGCAATAATGAACTCAATGAAGAAAATATGCAGAACAGAAAGGAAAGGGATGAATCTGAGTGCACCTGGGAAAAATATGATGAATCTAGAATGTTGTGGATGTTGGCTAAGATCACTAATTTTTCATAGTGAGACTCATTCACCCAAGGTGGAAAATTAGTCCTCTTGGTAAAATAGTTTCAGAAATTGGTTTTTGACAATCGGGATCCGGAATTTGACAAAACTCATATTTTCAGTCCTAAGGTGGGATTCATTTGCCATTGATGGTGAATCAGTCCTCCCACAAATTTCTAGAAAATCAGGAAACAACTATGGAACACTAGATCTGGAGATATCTGCTTGTTACGTTGTCGAAGTCAATTCTATAGGAAACAGACAGAAAAACTTCTTCAAGCTTGAAATAGACTTGAGTTGACTTGAAACACCTAGTTGAATTTTTTCTCCACTTTTCAACACATAAATGCTTGATAAATCTATATACCTGAGTCTACAAACACATGTGCAAGAGGGGAAAATGGTTGAGGGTTAGCAAATAGGGGTTTGCCTTGGTCAAACCCCACTTTTGGTAATAAAACCCTTAATAAAATAATGAAATGCAAGAGAATGATAAACTAACAACATGCAAATTATATCAATTTACCAAACCATTGATAATGCAAGTCTGAAGTAATGTCAATGGATGCTTCAAAGTGCTTGAATATTGCTTGAATGAATAATGAGATTGTAGGAGATGTTAGAGGATGTAAAATGAGGTGAAAATTTCCTATTTATACAATCTTGTGTTGTAGTATCCTGTTCATACCTCATCACAGGCCGAAATCAAGTGATTTTTAAGAAAATCCCAAAAATAAATTTAAAATATTTTGAATTTGGGGCCAAGGGGGACTCATTTTCCACCCATGGCGAATGGGTCCCACCTAGGACCTAAAAACAAGTGTCGGAAATTAAGTTGCATTTAATGTTGTTTATCGGGATAATATCCAAAAATACACTTAATTAAAGCATATGAGGGCATAAAGGGGTCAAATAAGTCATAAGAAGAGATAAATAGTGAAGTTGTGCCTAGGAAAGCATGAAATCTTGTTACAAGACTTTACAACACTTCAAAATAGGACTTGATGACGTGTAAAAAGGTGATTTTTAGGTGAATTGTAATGAATAGAGTCTAGAAGAATGTAGAAATGTCTTACAACACTTCACAACACCTTCACAAGACATCATTATTTGAATTTTAGTACCTAAATATGCATGTTCAAGCCATGTTGCAACATAAAATCAAAGCAAAATGTATCAAATACCATGAAACAAGACCTAAAAGGCCATGAAAATGACAAGGGGCCATTTTTCTATGACACAATGATGAACTCCTCGTAATGATTAAATCATCAACATAGAGATTAAGAAGCAAATAAGAGATCCTATCACAAAATATAGAAATTTGGATCAGAGTGGCACCAAAGAATCATGTTGAGAGAATAAAGGAGTCCATCTTGGCATACCAAGCCCAAGGGGTGTGTTTGAGGCCATAGAGAGACTTCCACAATCTAAAAACAAAAGAAGAATCCTAAAAAAATCCATGTGGTTGCTCCATGTAAATATCCTCTAGAAGATCTCCATGAATAAATGCACTCTTCACATCCATCTAATGAAAAACCCATCAATGAGTTGTTGCAATGGCAAGAGTTAAGCGAATGGAGTTCATCTTAGCAACATGGGAAAATGTTTTTATGTAATCAATTATAGGAACTTGTGAGAAACGTTTGGCCACAAGTCATGCTTTGAACTTGTCCACCATTCAATCCGCTGCATATTTGGTTTGATAGATCCACTTACATTGAACCATTTTTCTTCCCTTATGAAGAGGAACTAAGTCCCAGGTGTGGTTCCTCATCAATGAACTATACTCTTCCTCCATTGTTGAATCCCACTCAGGAATGCCTGAAGCCTCCTTAAAGGATTGTGGATATGAAGTAGTAGCAATGTAGACATGTGGAAGATGCTGATTTTGTGACCAAGTCCTTCGAGTGTCTATAGGATCCCCAACAAGATTTTCTGCTGACTCGAGAGTCTGTCAAGCCCAACAAGGTTGTGAAGATGACAGGGATAAAGGATGAGAATTCTAAAGCTCATAATGAGAACCCTACGAAGGTGGAACCTTGTGAGTAGGAGGTAAGGTAGAATCATTTGAGTCACTATCATCTAAGTCCACTATGGAGGAAGGATGAGGAAGATTAGAGTTCAATATAGGAGAGCTTTCCTCAAAGTGAACACTCCTCTCAATGAATAGATCATGTTTCTTTGGATCCAAGAGTCTATAACCTTTGACACCATTTGGATATCCAACAAAGATACAAGGTCTTATTTTAGGTTTCATGCATTGTGCTTCTCTAGAGGAATACGTTCCCATGCTAGAGAGCTAAAAACTAAAAAATTATGCACAATTGGTTTCCTACCACACGAAGCCTCAAAAGGAGCCATGCCTTTCAATTCCTTGTGGGGAACCCAATTCTAAATGTGTGTAGCACAATTAATGACTTCAAACCAAAATTTTGGACAAAGAGAACGAGCATGAATCATGTGGCTAGCCATTTCCTTGAGGGTCTTGTTTTTCCTTTTAGTAACACCATTCTACTATAGTTTGTATGCAATTGAATGTTGAATATTGATCCCTTCAAGAGTACAAAATTGAACAAGATTATGGTTCACATATTCTCAACCATTGTTAGTATGAGGAATCTTGATATACTTTCCAGTTCACTTCTCAAAGTGAGCCTTGAAATTTTGAAACTTATCAAATACTTCATTCTTTTGGAAAAGAAAGTAGACCCAAGTGAATCTAGAGTAGTCATCAATGAAGTTGAGTGCATAACAAGCCTTGTTGAAGTAAAAAACTAGAAATGGTCCCACTAGATTGCTATGAACCAATTGAAGAACTTCTAAAGCCCTCCAAGACTTATTTTTATCAAAATTCTCTTCTGGATGCTTATCCATAACACAACCTAGACGTACACCATCTGAAAAGTTGATGCGAGGGAGACCTGTGACCATATCCTATGAGCTAAGCTGCTAAATATAGCAATATTTAAGATGTCCAAAATGCTCATGCCATAAATTACTCACTGAATCTAAATGAGTAAGCAATGTTATAAAAGGAGAATGTGGCACAAAGTGAAAAATTAATATAGTTGAGACTCATGATTGGCATTTCCCACTACAACCAAGGCATTATCCTTAAGATCTTTGACCACAACTGTGTTTGGAGAAAACTTAACTTTCTTCCCATTCCCAAGATGAGTGTGTAGACACTTAAAAATGACCAAGGCTTGCAAGCTCTATTTTTACCACTTTCGTCCTAGCATAGTTATGACATTTAATTATGTCTTTGGTCCACATTCGACTATTGATTAAATAATTCATAATTATTTAATTAATTCATGTCCTTTTATTCTTCATGATTATTAAATAAATAAATCTTATTTATTTATTAAATACATCATTAATTATCTAAGTCTTCCCCTAATTAAATAAATTTCTAAATTTATTTAATTACCCTTCTTTAGTCATTTCTTCCTGATTATTAAATAAATAATTTCTATTTATTTATTTAATGTCACTAATTGTCAACTCTTATCTTCCTGATTTTCGAAAATCTTTATTTTCGAATTAATTATCTCATTTATTCTCCAACGCCGATTCGATTCTCTTAGATGAAATCTCGACCACTCGCTTAATGATTTTTCCCTAAACCTAATTAGGGATTATCAAATTTAATCTGGGCCTCTGATTTTAGGTCTCTGTCAAAAGTTAATCTCGTCTGTCCATTCAAAATGGAATTTTCTATAAAATGATATTTTGCTCTCATTTTTAGATTATGCACTGACATACTTAGAGATTTTATATACATTGCAGCATTCTATTAGCTTATTCCACTTAGTCTTGGCATATTTTAGGCATAGGAATTTCGATCATATTGTCATAGGCATAGGCATTTTAGAAGAAAATCCTTCAAAGCTTGTGTAGAACTTCGTCAAGGATTGCTCGCATGTTCGGTCTGAGGGCAACATAAATCAGCAAGTTAGAAGGTGTAATGGAGATCAGCCATGAAGAATGAAAACATTGGGTGAGATTGTTCTATTTTATGTGTTTTCATTTATTGTTCCTTTGCACTTCATTATTTCTTTGGGATTATGCTTTCAATTCATTTGATAAACTAAACATAAAATTAACCCTTACATACATTAGTGAACCCAACTTTGTCTCTTTTTATTTTTTCTGTACGGTTTTGTGCATTTTCTGTCATTTTTGCAGGTACAGGTATAGAGCGATGCAATAGTTTTTTTTATCGTGACACATCTTATGCATCACGATGCATTCACAGACCCAAACACTGCAATTTCTCTGTCGTGTCGCAATCATAGTCTAGAAATCCGCAGTTGAATTCTCGAGCCTCATTTGACATATAGAGCGACGCATTCACTCTGTCATGATGCATTTGACTAGTAACATTTTCTATTTATTTGCATTTGGTCTTTTGCTATTTTCTGTGTTCTTTTTATTTTGGTTCTTCTGCATTCTACTTAGGTTTTCGTAGTACTAATTTTCATTTGCAGCATTTTGCAGTTACTTTTCATGTGTTAAAGGAAAAAATTCAAACTCCTAACTCGTGGTCTTGCAGGTTTGAATGTCAAAGAATAAACACTAAAACATTGTTCATGTATGTTTCTTAGATTAGTACACACTTACTTTCAGTGCAATTAAAAAGATCAATGTCTTCTAATTTGCATAACTATGTTTGAAAAATGGTAGGTGAGTATGCTCTCACCTTGTGAAAACTCAGTGATTAGAAAACCAGACCCGTTTTTATATGTTATTACCCTCACGATTTAGTAATCGAAGTATCCTCTCCCCTTGTGCTTTCGAGTGACCTTGGGTGTAAGAGAAATAGTTACTAACTCTATTGGGCCTGTTCTGGTGGGAAAAAGTACTCACCCCAAGATGACTCAGACTGGTAGCACCCTGACACCAAGGGACTTCTAGCCAGTATATAAAAGTGGATTCTTGGGGAAATCCCAAGAATCACGCGTGTGGTTCCGATGAGATGGATCTGAAAGGGGACTCTCGCCACATGGATCATGCCCTATGAATGGAATGCTCGTATTAAAAACCTTTTGTATTAGTGTCCAACTGTTCTTTGGCCGTTGCTTGATATAGTGTAGGGTACAGTATCATGCCCGAAGACACTCACTACTGATCCCCTTGAGTAGAGATAGCAATTCTTTGGAAGTCATTACCCAAAGAATCTGAATTTGGTGTGCTCGAATGACATTAAAGAGTCGTGGAGGGGAGCCAGTGCCACCAAAATTCTAAGCTATCTGCTGTCGAGAAGGAAAGGTGTTTATCACCAATCCAGGGTATAAAGGTGGTTTGTATCAAGTATACAAACCCTTGGCCTATTGGCCTTTTAGGATTGTACTTGTCTTATGTGTGCTTGCTTACATTAAAAACACTATGCTTGTCAAGTGCTTTTTGGATTCACCACATTTACATTTCTCAACAAAACATTCACCATTAGACATATCAAATTTTCCATCAAAACGATAAGAAACTCAATTTTCACAAACTGTGTCGCATCTGTTGAGCTGCATTCGAGTTTCTAAAACACAAACACTCTATTAAACCGCATTTGACATCTAAAATTCTATATTTGCATGCATCATGACGCATATGAACCTCATAGAGCCACATTTTTCAAACATAGTCACATTTGTCAAATCAAGAGCCGCATTCGCTCAAACCAAACCGCATTCGCAAAATCGTGACGCATTCGCATCCTCAAATGACGCATTTGCCTGTCACAAGTAAAAACTTCATACAAAGTCAAATATGAAGACTTCACCTTCTCAATCATTTGTTAAACACTGTTTCCAAGGAGATTTTGTCAGAAACCAATTTTGAAATTGCTCAAACTTTCGACCATTAGTTTGCATTCTTCACCATAGGTTTCATCCTCCATTCTTTTTAGTTGCATACATTAGGCCCATTAGCTTGTCCCTAGGTTTTAATCCTTGCATACTTTGGATTAGGCAAATCTCAGCACAATTTACAATGTCATTGCTTTCGAAACTAGGTTCTCTTGGACTAAATTATCAATCCCTTTTTCAGTCATTGTCCCTTTTGTGAGATTTTCCAACTCAACAGTCTAGTTAGGAAAACTCACTAGTCATTTTGACTTTGTCGTCTTATCCTTTTCAACAAAGGCATTTAGTAACCGAAATCTAAAACAAAGAGTGAACTTAGAAGTGCTTAGGTACCCTTGTCTTAAATTGCATTATAAGTTTAGACATTGCATATTTTATTCCCAAAAATCCAAAAATATTATTCATCCTAGTCGTCATTTTGAACTTAGACCTTGCATAGTGCCATCCTTGCATTTAGTTGTCATTTTCATTTGAGCAATCTCATTTTATGGTGGAAACTAGACTCCAAAAATAGCAACGACAAATGGAAAACTTTCGACAAGACCCCACTTCCATTGTCAACAATCCCACGTATGACCCAAATTGGACTTTCGACGATCCATTTGGAAATACAAACAATCAACCCCTCACGAAAATACCATCCTCATCAAACAGTCCATTTGAACCATTCTTACATAAGAATGAATACAGTCAAATACTTGAGGAAAACCTAGAGGTAGCGGCACAAGATCCAGAGGCCTCTCATTCGTCGAACAAATGGTCCTATATGATAGAGACAGATACCTAGCCATACTCTTAAGTCAAGGAGCTAAGTTACCACACGGATTCGACATCAACGCATTGAGATCAACATCTCCTGACCCTAATGACAACAACACGCATAACATGTCAGATAGTGGTTAGCCTCCAAACACTATGAGCAATACTTTCTTTGACACCACAACGACAGTGCATGCTACCTCAAACATAATAAATGCTACATCCATTGGAGGATCACAATCTTCCACAGTACCCACAATATCCACAACACTGTCACAATCGGTTGGAACCACCTTTGGCTTCGCGGAAATTTGGGCAAGTCACTCCAATCCTCTTTTTACCAATATGGTAAATGCGACGGGGGCATCATCAAGTCACAACAATCACCCCTTGACAGCTACATCTATTACCATGAGCACACCTTCAACATATCCGCTCATTGGTATATCACAAAATCCTTTGGGAGGAGGCAAAAGACATATCTTTATCCAAGGACAACAGCAAAATGTTAACACGCCAACACGGTCAAATGTCATTGCCTCCTAAGGACCAAATATGAACATTCCCCTTGCACAAACCCAACAATTTGCACAAGGTGGCCAAATAACCCAACCCATGGCATCATTAGTACATCACAATGTTCATAGTCACCATATTCCCCAAATAATGACACAAATGGCTGGGGGACACATCCCAACTTACTCATCCCACTTTCATACTCACCAACATACCCCCAACCCTAACTTTCAGTACCAACAACATGCCAATCCAAACACATCATACATGTCACAACAATCCATACCACCACAATACACCAATATCCATGCACAAAAAATGGGGACCTATGGTACAACGTATGCGACCACAAACAAACCTATAATAGAGGCCTTACAAGCAAAAATGATGGGTCTAGAGAAAATTATCCAAAACATACACATATCAGGCAAGCAATCAGAAATATCATATGATCTAAACATATACCCATTCGACATGAGCTTATACGTGCCACCATTTACTCTGGGATATGTGTCACCCAATTTTACAAAATACAGAGGCAAGACAAACCCCATTTAACATGTTTGCGAATTTACAACCAATTGTATGGACGTCGCCTATGAACAAACATACTTGATGAGACTTTTTTCAAAAAAATTGGCAGGTCCTGCCCTTGAATGGTTTTCCACTCAAAAGGATATCCAAACATGGGATGAGCTTAAACAAAAATTCATAAAAAATTATGCATACAACATTGACATGGATACCTCTATCACTAGCTTGTGCAATCTCACGCAAGAGGATGCTGGTGAGACATTCATCCCATTCTTTCAAAAATGGAGAAGTCTAGCTATTCGGTGTCACATTGCCATACCCAAAAGGGAAAAGGTCGACATGTTCGTTCAAACACTTCTGAGTCCCCTAAAATATGCATTGCAAGTGCATTGTTGCACAACCTTCATGGACCTAGTCGAAAAAGGGGTCCAGATTGAGAAAGCCCTTATCGCAAAGGGAGAACTAAGGTATGGTCCCAAAAACGCAAATACAAATCTGCCCACTAACAAGAATAAATACTCCAGGTCAAAAATAAACATGTTACAAATGATGGTGTTGTTGACGCCAAGACCGAAAACATTGTGGGTCCTGTACTAGCCCTAAAAGGGGTTCAATAGAAAAAAAAACCAACAACGACATTGACTCCTCCTACCAATGTCCCTTCAAACAACCAGAGTAGCCAAAATAATCAGGGACAATACTGTCAGATGAGAAAATTTCCTAGGGGTAGGACATACACTTCTTTGGGTGAACCCATTGAAGAAGTCCTCAAGAAATGCCTCCAGAATGGGGTCATCACACTTCAAGAACCCAAACCATACGACCCAGGACAATTTAAACTAGCATGGTGGAATGATAATGCATTATGCGAGTACCATCGGGAAAAAGGACATAAAACCTCTAACTATCGACAACTGAAAAACATAGTACAAGATCTTATTGAAAGTCATATCATTGAAGTAGGTGGATCACAATTCACCTCCAATTTAGATCATACTATCCATAAGAATCCATTGCAGGACCATGGTTCTCATAATGCTTCCACCTTAGGTCCACAGATGAATAATAATCAAGCTAACTTCGCCCAAGCCAAGTATGAATATTCTAGTGGACCTATTATAAATAATGTCTGAACTGATGATGAATACATCAATACCATTACGGTCAAGAGAGCACCCCAATGCAATGCTACTACTCGAAGTGGCAAGGTCACCATAGTTGGTCCGCCTACTATTGGGCAACCCAAAATTACCATACCTAGCCCATCTGCTAAACAACCAAAACCTATCTCGACCACAAAGTAGTGGCAACCCAAAAGTTAGTTTAACCTTATCGACTAGCTGGGAAAGACTCCCATGCAAATCTCTATACTTAAGCTACTTCGTATCTCTCCCGCACACAAAGATATACTAGATAAAACCCTGTAAGAGTCGTCAGTCCCCAAGGACATTGATGCCAATCAGTTTGAGACCACATGGTGGGATACCTCACCATGCCTCACCATGTCACATTCTCAGATCAAGACTACTCATCACCTAAGACCAACCACAATGATGCATTGCACATAGAAACTTTCATCCACAAGCACAAAGTTAAACGGGTTTTAGTAGATGGCAGAGCAGGATTGAACATATGCTCCCTGAAACTGGTTAAGGCTCTAGGATTCTCTGATGCATGTGTGGACCCGACAAAGAGTATAGTGATCAAAGCATATGATGACGAAGAATGCTCTTCACATGGCATTATCTCTCTCCCTATTAGAGTGGGACCAGTCATTGTGGACACAACCTGCCATGTCCTGGATTTGGAATTAATGTATAACATCTTGCTCGGTCATCCATGGATTCATGCCTTAAAATCCATTCCGTCCACATATCACCAATGCCTAAAGTTTCCATTTGACGGCACAGAAATAACCATATATGGAGACCCCGACCCTTTCCAATATTGTACCAACCTAAGGGGTATTTTTGAAAACTGAGTGCCTATTGACTGAGAAGCACCTAGATCCTCGTCATCCAAATACATTGACCCATCCACACTCACATCATCTTCCACATTCTCTCCATCCACGTCTTCTACCACACCACCACCTTCTGCAAACCCTAAGGCTAAATCCACTGTCAAGATCCAGGATCTCGACTGTGGAGAATTCAAACTACACACAACATATATCATCACAATGATACCCAAGTCTCCAAAGGTCTATGGTCGACCATGTTTTAGAATGGAACCCAAAGAAATTTTCAAAGTTCCACCAAAAACAGTTTTCATCAAATGGGGAGACATGAGTAATGAGGACCTTGTTGATATCACTGGATGGATCTATAAGGATACTGTCACACTACCCCCATTACCAGTTCAAAAATATGGCAAGGGTTATGACATAATGAAGGCTAAGGGCTACGATGGTACTAGTGGCCTAGGCAGAAATAAAGCTAGACGAAGAGAGCCCATAGAACCTTTCCAAATGCCAAAGTATCTTGGATTAGGCTTTGGATTGCCTGATAATGATGATTGACGTACCATTGGAATTTTGAGTGAGCGAGTACATGCTTCAAAAAGTATCAAGACCACTAAGGAAACCCTCACCAAAACTGACTCCCAAGAGTGGGAATTTGCTCAGAACGATCCTTAAGTGACTGTTGCCTCAATGATTTGTTTGTCGAAACATGGGAACTGAACTCTGAACCAAGATTTTGGCAAACATTTAAAATTGATCAGGCACCAAATAGTCAAAGTCCCATTACCACTCCCCATGACATACAAGACCCACCATCTAAATCCCTTCAGTCCAACCCATCTGAAGTACCAGACGACACTAACAACTAGGACTCTAAGTCTTTCAACCCTTATTTTGCCAACGAATATGAGACTAGTGAAGGGGAATATTGGATAGAGTCCGATGTGGAGTTGGAAGATGATAATCTCATCTACAACATCACTAAATCTGTCTACATGCTTTTTGCATCCTCTCCTCAATTCACCAACACTGACGATGGCATTTCCTTAGTTTATCCTCGGTTAGTCGATTAGGACCAACAAGGCCCGCCAGTCTTGGATACATTTAAGAATGATGAGGCAATTGCAAAATTTATGGTATTACATGAGGGCATACCCAGTGGTGATCACAAGTCAAGATTCACCATTGATTTAGATTGCACGTCATACTTCAACGAGACTGCTCTGCCCTCCAGTCGCAAAATTAAAAATAAAAATAAAATAATAAATGAAACATATCTAGGTGAAAACCGAAAGGCACCTTATGATGACAAAAAAGTAAAAACAAAGGACGTATCTGCGGGTGAAAACCTCTATGAGGCACCCAAAGATGGAGGACTAGACTTTCTTCCCATACAATAAGAGAAATCAACTATGCTTATCGAAGACACAATAGAGGATAACATATCAACTACAAAAGATCCCAAGATGGTTCTCTTTGCTGCATCCTTGACTGAAGAAGAGAGACCAGAATTTCATAAATTCTTTGCAGAACGTAAAATCAACTTCGCATGGTCCTATGCCAACATGCCAAGATTAGACCTAGAACTGGTTTTGCACCATCTTCCACTATTTCCTAATGCCAAACCAGTCAAACAGAAGTTACACAAAATGCACCCTCAAGTCGCTCTATTGGTCAAGGCCGAGTTAAAGAAACTTCTAGACGTTGGATTCATACAGTCTATTGACTATGCTAAATGGATATCTAATCTAGTGCCAGTAAAAAAGCCAAATGGGTTGATCCACGTCTATACATATTTTAGAGACCTAAATAAGGCATGCCCAAAGGATGACTTTCCTTTACTAAATATTGATATCATAGTTGACCTAATAGCAGGATATGAGATGTTGTCCCTCATGGATGGTTTCTCCATCTATAATCAAATTCGCATTGCCCCTGAAGACTAGCAAAAAATGGCATTACTTGCCCATGAGGTACATACTATTGGAATGTCATGCCATTTGGTCTCAAAAATGCAGGCACCACATATCAAAGGACTATGACCACAATCTTCCATGACATGATGCATAAAATAATGGAAGATTATGTAGATGACCTATTGGATAAATCAGTAATAAGGAAAGATCATCTGAAGGTGTTAGACACAATTTTCAAGAGACTGGAAGAGTACAAAGTCTAGCTAAATCCTAAGAAATGCGTCTTCGGTGTCACATCGGGTAAACTCTTGGGATACATAGTTTCTCGAAGATTGCTTGAGGTTGATCCAACAAAATTCAAAGCCATCATAGACATGCCTCCACCCAAAGGAATCAGTGAACTTAGAACTCTACAAGGTAGGGTACAATCTATTCGGTGCTTCATAGCCCAATTGGCTAACAAGTGTCACCCATTCCAATATCTGTTGCACAAGGGTATCCCCTTTGTGTGGACAAATAAATGTCAAGAAGCCTTTCAGCAAATCAAAGATTACCTACTATCAACACCAGTCCTCATTCCTCCCATTCACAGAAAGCCATTGATCCTATACATCTCGGCAACCAATTCAACACTAGGGGCATTAATAGCACAAAACGACCAAGAAGAAAAAGAAAGAGCTATATATTACATCAGTCGAACATTGGTCGGGTATGAACTGAACTACACACCAATTGAATGAGCTTTCCTAGTCATGGTCTTTGCAGTATAGAAGCTAAGACATTATATGTTAAGCCATTAGACACAACCAGTAGCAAAGATCAACCCCCTCAAATATTTGTTAAGTCGGGCACCATTAATAGGACGTCTGGAAAAATGGGTTATGATTCTAAGTGAATATGACACTCAATATGTAGAAAGAAAGGAAATAAAAGGACAAGTCATAAAAAACCAGCTGGCAGAAACACCTTTGCAAAGTGATCATCCGTTAGTGGCATATTTTCTAGATGAGTTGATATTCCATACTGAACCTAAGGCACCTTGGCAAGTCTACTTTGACGGATCACACACAAATCATGGCTCAGGGGCAGGAATCCTATTCATCACCCCTCAAGGAGACTCCATTCCTAAGTCTTTCTGCATTGCCTTCCCATGCACAAACAATGTGGCAGAATACGAGGCACTTGTTACAGGACTAAGAATGGCAATAAAATGGAAAACCAGAGTGCTACATGTCTATGGGGATTCTCAACTAGTCATCAACCAGGTTAATGATGACATGACACAAAAGATGAGAAGTTGATGCCCTACAAATAGATGGTTGACAGTTTCCAAATGTACTTTCATATGGTAACTTTTGAACAAGTTCTAAGAGCACAAAACAAAGTGGTGGATGCCATGGCTACAATAAGCTCTCTCCTTGACATACCAAGCAATTTGCCTCAGCTAGAATTCCTAATAGAGCAATTGCTAGTCCCTGCCTATGACATTCCGGAGTCAGAGATGGTCTGCAAACTTGTTGGTCCCAACTCTCCCTGGTACCAGGATATTTATGACTACCTTAAGTCTCAAACCATTCCACCTAACCTGTCCAATAACTAGAGGAAGTCCTTCATCCAAAAATATACAAGGTATTGCATCGTCAGTGACACCCTTTACCATCGTAGCTTTGATGAAACCCTTCTTAGATGTCTCGACAACAATGAAGCATGTACAACCTTATGTGAAGTACATGACGGTATATGCGGGTCTCATTCGAGTGGTCCTACTCTAGCCAAGAAGGTAATGAGACTTGGGTACTATTGGCCAACTGTTGAAAAAGATGCAATGTAATGTGTCAGGGCTTGTTGCAAATGCTAGATTCATAGTGATTTGATCCATGCTCCAACACAGGAACTTCGGCCAATCACCTCTCCTTGGCTCTTCGCTCAATGGGGACTCGACCTCGTGGGTAAGATCCATCTGACCTTGTCCAATGGCCACAAATTCATCATCACCGCCACTGAGTATTTTACGAAGTGGATTGAAGCCATCCCTCTAACATACATAACCGACAAACAAATATCCAAGTTCATTCTTAACTACATCATTTGTCAGTATGGCCTTCCACAATCCATCATCACTGACAACAAATTTCCATTTAAGAACCAAGACGTTCATGAGTTATGTGAGTGATTCCATATCCAACACCATTTTTCATCTTTGTATTACCCACAAGGAAACGGTCAAGCTGAGGCATCAAATAAAACCATTGTTAAAATCCTCAAAAAGACTGTCAATGATGCTGGTCATGACTGGCATATACAACTCAACCCTGCTCTGTGGGCTTACCGCACTAGCATTCATATGCCTACAGGAGCCACTCCATTTTCCCTGGTCTTTAGCGCTAAGGCCATCTTGCCCATTGAGGTTGAAATTCCTTCGTTATGAGTCTCCCTGAAGGGTTTAACTAATGAAGAGGAGTATAGACAATCGCACCTGCATGAGCTGGAGATGCTAGAGGAAAGAAGGCAAAATTCCCTTAACCATCTACAAGCATATCAGAACCGTCTTTGTCGCAGCTACAATAAGAAAGTTATGGTCAGTAAATTTGACATTGGTGACCTAGTTCTCATGCAGAACCCTAAGAATGAGGCTAATAGAGAAAAGTCAGGAAAGTTTGAACCAAACTGGTTGGGTCCTTACATCATCATATCTTCTTTTGGTTCTAGAGCCTATCAGCTGGCAACTCGAGATGGGTGACAACTTACAATGTTGGTGTAATTAATTATTAATTACACTTTACATAAGTTTACTTAGGCTTTATTTAATTCCTAAGTTTTAGGTTTTATCCTTATCTTATCGAGCTATCTTGTTGCTCAAGATAAGATTAGGTTTATGCATCTTTTCTTTTATAAAGAAAATTATCTCTTGTAATATTTAGTACTTCGAATATATCAATTTGCACATCTTTCTCAAATCTTTGCTTTTTCATTTTTCTCTTCTGTGGAAGGTGATTTTTTTGGTTTTCAATCAAATCTTGGTTTCTAACATGGTATCAGAGCCTCGATTTGTAGCCCCTTCTCAACTTTTTTGGAGGAACACGGTGTAGAGCTCGTTTGAGGTCCCTCGATGGTTTCAATCCTTGAGAATCTTTATGCAGCATCTTGGATCAGGTCGGGGTTTTCCATTAGATTCAAAGCACTGGAAAAAGTCAGAAATGGATTTTATTTCATTGATTTTCATCACCATTTTCCAGATCTACGAGGGTTTCAAGCTCAGTGATTTTTCTATTAGATCTGGGGGTCGTCTGATTTTCAGAGCAGTTTGGGACCAAACGGACCTCGTCGTTGGATTCACAGTGCCCAAAAACCCCTATTTCCATATAAAGTTTGTTTGATTTGGACACAGTCATCCAGAGAGGCAAATTTTTTTTGCCCAAGGGCCATACGACCCCCAGGCATAGTTTACGAGGCATTGATTTCGAAAAAAAATTAAAAAAATCACAAAAAAATCAAAAGTTTGGTGTTGGGTTTTGCGCTACTTGTTTAAAAGTGAATGCCACCCAACGGCCACCACTCTGCCACTGGGTAGCCACCCGACCTCTAGCGTCGCTCCTCGCCACTCAGTCTTCCGCCAGCCCCTCGGGCCTCTACGCAAAGGCGCCGGCCATATGGGGTACCAGGCGCTATGCGCCCAGCCCCCGGCCAGAGTTCAAGCCCCTACCCCAGTCATGTGGGTGACCATGGGCTGCACCGAAACCCCCAGCCGCCAGCCCTCTGGTCCACCGATGCGACCAGAGGCTCTATTTTTTTACCCCCTGAGGGCTTCTAGGGGGCCAAATCAGACATTTTTGGACAACTTTCACGGAAATGGGCGTATCTTGGGCATATGGTGTCCTTTTTTTTCAAATGAGATATCATCAGAAAGATGTTTTGATGTTCTACACAATGCTATAGGTGTGATTTTCTTGTTTTTCTTTTTTGATGTATTTTTTAGCCTCAAAATTTAGATGTTTCCATTTTCACCTCGGGATGCATATCTTTTGACTCGCTTATCCGTTTTTCATGATTTTTGCAACATTGGAAAGTTGGTTTCAGCCTCTATGTAGATCTGAGGTTATTTATAGAAAATGTGTAACTTATTTTATGCATGCATTCATTTTTGTTTCGTGCTCTAGGTTTGCATTTTCGCTTATATTTCTGTAGTTTTGCAGTCTCTCCTTCTGCAATCATTGGGTATTGTAATAATGAACTGATATAAATTTCCATTGAGGGGGGTTCTTGCATCCATATTTCGTATTGGTGACAACTCGCATGAGTTTGTCTGGTTTCCTGTTGTCTCCTTTTTAGCTTCTTTCTTGCTTAGCTGGAAACATTGTTGGTTTGCTTCGGTTCACACTTCACATTGGGATTTTATAGTTCTTGATCCACATTGGTCTAGATCTTTCTCATTTTAAGGCCATGTTTTTATGGTTAATGTTCCAGAATCTTGATGGTACTCATCCTATGGGCAGTTTTAGTTCAGTTTGGCATTGGCTTTGAGAGACACTCTTCTAGATTTTTCATCATTATGGGTCCTTTCATGCTTTCATCTACTATTGCTTACAGATTCTAGGGTTGATCCAGTATGTGAGTTTCTAGTGTTCCTTGGCATTGGGTCTATTGTTGCATTTGTGATTCCGATATGGTATTTTGCAAATAGAACTATCTTTCCTTACTTGTCGGATTTGGGGTTCCAGTGTTGCTTCATCAGAGTTCTTCCAGTGATTCTTCGCAATAGTTCATCTCTCTAAGGGGGGGTTTTTCCCACTGGGTTTTCTCTCTCTTTACATTTTTACATGAGTACCTGATTAGGCCTTATTTTCGGGACTCATATTTGCATAATAATTCTGCTTCTCCCTAAGTTGCACTTATGGGGGGTGTTGGTGTAATTAATTATTAATTACACTTTGCATAAGTTTACTTAGGCTTTATTTAATTCGTAAGTTTTAGGTTTTATCCTTATCTTATCAAGCTATCTTGTTGCTCAAGATAAAATTAGGTTTATGCATCTTTGCTTTTATAAAGCAAATTATCTCTTGTAATATTTAGTACTTCGAATATATCAATTTGCACATCTTTTGCAAATCTCTTATTTTTCATTCTTCTCTTCTGTGGAAGGTGATTTTTATGGTTTGCAATCAGATCTTGGTTTCTAACAGATAGAGCCTATCAATAGTTTACATCTCTGAAGGTTCTTCGCATAGCATCAGGAGATTGAGCTGAGAATTGTAAAATACAAAAAAAAAATTGAAAAATAATAAAAATCATTGCCTTGATGAAAACCTGGAAAACAGGCGTCCTGGCAACACTAAAAAAATAATAAAAATGACAAAAATAGTAAAGAAAAATGATTCGTCCAACAGTGAAAACCTGGCAAACAGGCGCCATACGTAATCAATCATTGCTTTGCCATCTACTGTCACTTTGTCTATTGTGGCCTAGGATGAAATACATTTTTTGTCACCACCACATTATACCCTTCCTGTCATGGTTGATAAATGGTTGACATCAAGTCTTGACGACTGTCCATCTGGTATACCAACAGCATCCCTTTTAGGTCCCTTAAAATTAGCTAAGTCTTGGACCTAACTGGGGGAAAATTTTTTATCATGTAACTATAGTGGATGTCACACATGGTTTCAGCAATTAGCAAAAAGTCATCTCTTGTCAAAGTTTGTCATGTCAAATCAGTCAAGTCTTTGTCATTTTTCTGAACTACGTTGTCTCTTCACATTTGCTATGTAGGAAAGACTCATATTCGAGTCCCCGAGACATTACGTCAGTCCATTTAGGTTCGTCAAAATAAAATCATGATACAATCATTGGTCATCAAAACAAAGTCATTGGTCGTGTCGAACTAGGAGGTCTCTGAGTGCATGACGTAGGCAAGGCCATCTGTTGATGAGCCCCCGAGGCCGCACTAGGTCAGTCCATTAGGGTTCATGGCATCACACTAGCACACATGTCAAAAGGTCTTCAAGACAAAGAAAATCATCCCCAAATGGATAAAACTCATAAAGAAAATTATGGAAATCATTTATTCAACATTACAATCTCATCAACACATATCATCATGACAATATCGACATATGGTCAACACAAGTCCAACTCAGTCAAAACAAGTCAAGACATCATCACCTGTCAAACTATCAACTCTTGGTTAGCCTTTAGATGTGTCCTTCTAAAAGATAACCTCTATCATTCATGCCTTAGGATGTGTCCTTCCTAGGCATTGTCACCGTCATTCAACATTTTGAGGGATCCTCTTGACATCAGTATTCTTTAGATGTATCCTTTTGAAGAACCAACTCTATCATTTATGCCTTAGGATGTGTCCTTCCTAGGCATCATCATCGTCACTATCACATGGAATTTTGAGGGATCCTTTTGACATTTAGGGATCAATCCTCTTGACATCAACATTATTCAAGATGTGTCCTTCCTGAATTTGACAATTTTTGACATTTGTCATCTGAGCATCATCAAAGCTTTGACACTTTGGCATCTCATCATTATCAAACTTGACATCTTGACATCAGAACAATGGATATCTAGAAGCACTTGGCAAACACTTAGCACTTGTCTTTTGGATTTTTATCATGTTATTAGTTTTTTAGTGAGATCCCAATAATAGGATTTAGAGAAGCAGTGATGTATCATGATGATTGACATGCATGATTACTAGTTTCTTAGCAAGGTCCTGATTCTAGGATTTAGAAAAATAATGACATATCATGATAAGGGCTCTATTTTTGTATTATGACAATCATGCTACTAGTTTCTCAAGGATGTCCTGGAAACAGGATTTAGAGAAGCAACGACGTTTCATGAACTATCCTTGTCCTTTTCTTCTTGTGGTTAATTATGACAAAAAGACTGGGGCAATCACTCTCTTAGCTTGAGTCATGATCATCCTTGTCTGTGACTGCTTGTCTTATGTTATGGTATGACTTTTCACACCTTGATCTATGTCATATCATGGTGTTTTTTGGCCATTACAATAGTCTGCCCAATGATGATTAAGAGCAATAAATATTACAGTCCTATGGTAAAGTTTTGAAGGATTTGGTCTAGGAACTAACATGCATCTCCTTTGGTCTGGTCATCTTCTCTCATCCATCTCACAGTGATATCCTGCAACATACAAAGACATAAGTGCATACATAATCATATAAACATTGCATTAGGTCCATACATACATCATCCATAGCATTAAATCACATACATATCATTGCACATTGCATTAACATAATCATAAACATTGCATTAACATAATCCTCAACATTGCATCCATTTAACAAATACATTATGCATATCATTATCATCATCATCACATATAAATAGACATTGCATCATCACGACATCATAATCATAATTAAGCATCATAGGACATACATGATACATCATAAATCAACAATATACATAAAGCATCACATCACATAACACAAATGTAGGCCACATCAAAATTGCATCATATAAAAAATATACAATGTCATAGGATAGAGTCAACAAATATCCCAAAAATGGAGCTCGCAGGCTCAATAATATATACATAATGTGTCATAATAACAAACATGCCCCTAGGGTAGATTCTCATCATCCCCTCGTGGTGACGAATGTGGTAGCTGGAACTCTATGACTAGCACTGAAATGATGGGTGGACCTATAGCATCCTCTTAATGGCATCATCTCCATGGTAATGGACACCTATGTTGTCACTGCTGCCTGACTCTGAGAAGTAGATGGATTTGCCACTAGTGGTTGCCTTTGTACTGACCTCTGCACTGAACCAATAGACCCGTGACTGTGGCTCGAGTGATGACTCAAGGCATTCCTATGAGTGGCGGGACATGTGCCTTGATGTGTGCCCTGACAAGGTAGACCCTCCTACACTCGTGTGGCTCCTGCTGCTGCTCCTACTCCCTGATTGGTGGCCACTGCCTGTCCTTGTCTATGACCACGACAATGTATGATCTCGTCGCTCGGGAGGCACTGCGTGCTCATATAATGTCTTGTACTGACCCAACCTCGTGCTCACCTTGGCCAGCTCACGAGCCATATCCCCAGAAGGTCCTATACATAAGGCTACAAACTCGATGCTACACTAAGCTGAGTCCTGCTGGTGGATCACTACCTGATCCCTCTCTACCCGAACCACCCTGCTCTACCTGAGCCACCTCTAGCTCTAACTGTAGTGCTCAGACTTGTGTTGCACTCTCATCTAATCTCCTTTGAAGGTCAGCCACCCTCTGCTCTGTCGTGGCAACATGAGGCAGGACCGAGGTGGATGGTATCTCCTCCTCTCCCTCCACCATCCTGAATCTGAGTAGTCTCTCAGCCTCATCCATGGCATCATCATCATTGTCGTCATCCTTTGCAACATCATCTCCGCTGACTCCCTCATCTCAGGGCACATCCACCTCCACATCCTCCTCCCACCTTGGCTGCTCCAACTCCCGTCTCTCCACCTCCACCTCCGCCTTGGCCACATCCTCCTCTCATCTTGCCACCTCCACCTTTGCCTCAGCCACATCCTCCTCTCTCTCTCTCCTCAGCCACCTCGGGGATAGCATCTAGTGCTACCCTCACCACACGTGGGCACACCCTCTAGCCATCTCCTCCATCATCTTCGTCATCCCCGTCATCTCCACCCCGACATCCGTCTCTACCCCCATCCCTCCCTCTGTCCCGACCTCCATCTCTCCCCCTGCCTCCATCTCTCCCTTGGCCTCTGCCCCTGTCACCATCCCTACCTCCTTGCCTGGCTCTCAGTACATGAGGTCTCACTGACCGTATGTCCACAAGTGTTGGCCCATTGCGATCTATCAATGGCACTGGTATATGTGTCTACCACCATAGATTGTAATCTGTTGTAGTCCCGGGATTGGAAATCCCACCTCTCCATCCCCATGACTGGGCTCCTATCCCATCAATCTACTGCTCTGCAAAGGCTACTATAATGGTTGGCCCCAAGCATACTCTCTGGAAGACCGCACATACTTGGCTATCCCTATAGGTACACCCTGTTGCTCTCCAAACTGCCTGAGGACACGCTACAGTAGATACATCTCTATGATCAGCGAGGTCTGCATTGTCCTACTGATCAAGTAGTGGTACTGTCTGCATAAGCTCAGGTGGTCATCCTCATCGTCCCACTGCTTGAGGTATTTGTATGGTCGCAAGATAAAGGACACCATCGTGTCAATCCAATGCCGCCACCAACCTGTCTCGCCCATTCGAGTCTACTGTAAGGCACTAGCATAATAATAGGTGTAGGGCATCCCCTCGGCTAGCTGTGGTCTCTGAATGGGTGGATGAAATATGGCTATGTGCTCCCAAGCCCAAATCATCATCAAGGTAGTCCTGCAGGAGATACTCTCTTCACTCTGGTAAATAACCTCATGCAGCTGATGGTAGAATGTGCCCAATAAACATGGGCCCTAGGCATAAACTATCCTGTCACATCTCATCCCAACCAAGATGTCTCCCCAGCCAATAGGGAATCCATGTCTGTGACGGTCAGGAATCAGTATCCCACCAATAAGTGTCACCAAGAAAGCATCAAACTGAGCATAATGCTCTATCATAAACTCCCATCAGATCTCATATCCCTGGATGCCAAGTCCTGCACCCTCATCTTGGTAATACACTTAGAAATTTTGCTCACCATGGTGAGGGTCATAGACGATTCTCTCTCCTCGAATCGACACCTGTAGAATGCAGTACACATCCTCCAGTGTGATGGTCGCCTCACCTGTCAGCAAGTGGAAGGAACAAGTCTCTGAATACCAATGCTCGCATAGTGCAATCAGGAGTCCCCTATTTGCTCGAATAGCGGGCATATATGTGACATAGTAAAAACCAAGGGCCATCAATCATCGTCACTCTTGCGGGTTCAGCTGATCAACAAACTTGAAGGTTGTCGGTCTGCTCTCTCGTGTGTATATGGGGGCAAGTTTCCTCTGCACAAAGCCAAACAACGCATCAGTACCTTCTACACAACTATCAGTATTATCAAAAGCATTTAAGGTTTCACAAACATCAAAATCAGCCCTAGTCAAATTCAAAGTCAAATGCGTCGCGTTGACTGCAAATGCGTCGCAAAACATCGAATGTGTCATTTTTTACTTCAAATGTGTCGCAACATAACAATTGCATCAGAGCATTTGTGTTACAAAATTTGACACTTGCATCGTTCCACACGAATGTGTTGCTTAAACAGGCAATTGCGTCACAAGATGACGAATGCAGCATTCCAGCCTTCAAATACAACTCACAAAGGTGAATGTGTCGCAATTTTGGGAAAATGCAGTGCAAAACCTTGGTCTCCCCTAATTTACCATTACATTTGCGTCATGACGCATCAAATGCATTGAACACAAAGGCGAATGCAGCTTACGCGAATGCATATTTGTCACGGCACATTCGTTGTTCCCCCTAGAAACCTAGTTTTTGGCATGCAAAACAAAAAAATTACAAAGGAGGATAGGGGTACATACTGTTGGCTCTGAGCCCTCTGGCTGCCTGAAAGTCCACTCGATCTCCCCGCGATGCTCTGTCACTAGAATCACCATCCTGGTTGCACTCATTTTTTGGTTTGAGCTCTCGAAATTCACAATGTAAATAGTAAGAATGAATTGACTTTTACCCCTTTGTCAACCTATTTATAAAGTCAAAATGGCATTTGTGAACTAGGTTATTACTTGAGGCTCATTTGACCAACTTTGACCACCCCGTTGGTTGCCTTAAACATGTCAGAATCCAAAATCGTTTGCACCATTATTTTTCTAGTCATCAAATTGACTTATTGAGACCCTTTACAAATTTTTCTACCATCGACCCAAAATTTGAAAAATTTCTCGAGGGGGCATTGATACTCTACACCTTCACTGGGGCATGGATTTGACTTATTTTTCTTTGTTACAATGCGACATGCTACATTATGACAAAGAGGGGCAAAATGTAGACACTTCAAAATGACCTAGGCCTGCAAGCTCTATTTTTAACACTTTCGTGCTAGCATAATTATGACATTTAATTATGTCTTTGGTCCACATTCGACTATTGATTAAATAATTCATAATTATTTAATTAATTCATGTCCTTTTATTCTTCATGATTATTAAATAAATAAATCTTATTTATATATTAAATACGTCATTAATTATCTAAGTCTTCCCCTAATTAAATAAATTTCTAAATTTATTTAATTACCCTTCTTTAGTCATTTCTTCCTGATTATTAAATAAATAACTTTTATTTATTTATTTAATATGTCACTAATTGTCATAATTAAATAAATTGATTAATTTATTTAATGAATTAATCTTATTTGTTGAATTAAATAATTATCTTTAATTATTTAATTGTCGAAATTAATATTCATCTCATTTTAAATAAATGAAATTATTTAAAATGTCATCACAATCTTAATTGACAGTCCATTTTGGTAAATAATCTAAACATCAATTATTTATTATTTCACGAAATCCATATTTTGAATTAATTTAACTCAAATTGGTAACTTTCCTCCAAAAATCAAGTAATCGGGCAGATTATTGATTTTCCAAATCTGATCTTAATTTCAACTCTTATCTTCCTGATTTTCAAAAATCTTTATTTTTGAATTAATTATCTCATTTATTCTCCACCACCGATTCGATTCTCTTAGATGAAATCTCAACCACTCGCTTAATGATTTTTCCCTAACCCTAATTAGGGATTATCAAATTTAATCTAGGCCTCTTATTTTAGGTCTCTTTCAAAAGTCAATCTCGTCCGTCCATTCAAAATGGCATTTTCTATAAAATGCTATTTTGCTCTCATTTTTAGATTACACACTGACATACTTAGAGATTTTATATACATTGCAGCATTTTATTAGCTTATTCCACTTAGTCTTGGCATATTTTAGGCATAGGCATTTTAGAAGAAAATCCTTCAAAGCTTGTGTAGGATTTCATCAAGGATTGCTCGCATGTTCGGTCTGAGGGAAACACAAATCAAGAAGTTAGAAGGTGTAATGGAGATCAGCCATGGAGAATGAAAACATTGGCTGAGATTGTTCTATTTTATGTTTTTTCATTTATTGTTCCTTTTCACTTCATTATTTCTTTGGGTTTATGCTTTTAATTCATTTGATAAACTAAACTTAAAATTAACCCTTAGATACAGAGTGATTTGGTACACTAAAAGAAGGTTGGCACACAAGTTAGGAACACAAAGAACATTCTCAAATGATCCATCATCCATGTCAATTGAACCATTTGAAATAACTTCCACCTTAGTGTCATCACTTGGAAGAATGTGTCATACTATACAAGACTCCAATGAAGAAAATTGTTCTCTATATCATAACCCATTTGATGCATATCACTTGAGTCAAGTATCCATTGTTGTGATGATCATGTGGCTACAACAAGTGCCTATCCTTTTCCTTTCTTTGATTTTGGATAAGTGGAAGGAGATGCTTCCTTTTTGTAGGAATATGGTAAATTGATGTTATTCTTCTTGAGGAGATTAGTCAATTCATCAGCTTACTTAGCATGACAATGATGCTCATCATGACCAACTTTCTTACAATATACACAATTCAGTTTCTCCTTCTTCTATGAATTCCCCTTCTTAGAAGATGATGAATATTCTCCTTGTTGAGGAGAAGAGGATCGTGCTCGATCTTTGCATGGCTTATTCTTTGGTTGCTTATGTTTCTTGCTAGATCTTGACCCATGTCCTACCACCAAAGCTTGTGACTTGGAGGACTTGAGAATACCCATAGTGATCAATTTTTTTTGTTCAAGCATCTACATCTTTATAAATGAATCAAATGAAGGTGTAGTATAGGAACTTCCCATAGTTAACTGATGAGTATAAAACTAGAAACAAAAGTTTCATATTCTAAAGGAATCTTGTCTAGAACAAATTGAAGACCAACTGTGCATCCTTCTTATCAATACCACAATCTTTGAGTTGTGCTCTTAGTTTGTTAGCCTTAGTTACACAGTCTTGGATTGTATCAAAATTCTTTAGATCTAGATTAGTGAGATCATTATCAGGCTTGTATCCCCTAATCTCATCAAATTTTTCCATATAATTAAGCAAGTTTATCCCAAGCTTCCTTGGAT
Organism: Sequoia sempervirens; assembly: GCA_007258455.2. Taxonomy (NCBI): domain Eukaryota; kingdom Viridiplantae; phylum Streptophyta; class Pinopsida; order Cupressales; family Cupressaceae; genus Sequoia; species Sequoia sempervirens. Next base: position 193,124,172 of record VDFB02379711.1, on the reverse strand, counting down.
AATTTACACTTATTAATATGATATAAATCAGGAGAAACATATTTCTTGAGAGTTCCAGTACTTTTAATGAGCCATTTACTTTTTAAATTTGGATTAGTTGGTTCTAGAAAGGATGCATCAATGTGGTGAATTAATCTTTTTTCCAATATTTTACTGCATGCATTTATTTTTCATGTTGCATAGTTATGTGGAGTTAAAAGAGAAAACTTAGGATGACCCAAGGCTGAAATATGAAGAGCACAAGAGAGAACTCAAAGCACAATCGCACAAAACAAAACCCCCAAATTCACTCAATCAAAGTTTATCGTAGATAAATGGATCTTTGGACATTTTCATGGTCATTTAGGTCTTTTTCTTGTGATGCTTGGCTTATTTTTCTTAGATTTAATGTTGTAATGTGTACCATAGAAAAATGGATCATTGACATTTTCATGGTCTTTTAGGTCTTTCTATTATGATGTTTGACTTGTCTTGCTTTGGTTTAATGTTTCAATGTAACTTATACATTCACATTAGGTCCTAAATATTCAAAATATGACATCTTGTGAAGGTGTTGTGAAGTGTTGTAACACATGTTGATACTTTTCTAGACTCTGTTCATTATAATTCACCTAAAAATCACCTTTTCATCACTTATCAAGTCCTATTTTAAGGTGTTGTAAAGTCTTGTAACAAGATTCCATGCTTTTCTAGGCTTCTTTTCACTATTTACACCTTTCTTATGCTTTATTTGACCCCTTTATGCACTCATAAGACTTAATTAAGTGTATTTTTTAATGTAAACCCAAAAAATAACATTAAATGTGACTTGATTCCCAACACCAACTTACAAGCCCAAGGTGGGACTCATTTTTCATGGGTGGAAAATGAGTTCCTCTTGGCTCCAAAATCAAAATAATTTAAATTTTCAAGTTCGGGTTTTTATTTAAAAATACCTTATGTCGGCCTGTGATTATGTATTATTGGTTTATTAGGGAATAAGTGTGTATCAATTAGTGTTTTTCTCCTCATTTTACATCTCCCAATCATAAAGTTTACTTGCATTCATCAATTAGCATTCAAGTACTTCACATCATTCAATTAAGCATTCATCAAGCATCTTAGAGCAGCCATTAACATATCTTCAAGCTTCTTCAACAAGGTTTTTGGTGAGTTTAGAATGTTTTCATGTTGTTTATTCATCATTCCTTGTTCATTTCATTTCATTTCTTCATTAAGGGTTTGATTACCAAAGTGAGATTTGACTAAGGAAAATCCTTGTACTCTAACCCTTAACCATTTTTCCCCTTTTGCATGTGTGTTTGCAGACTTTTTTATGCAGATTCGTTAAGCAATTAGCTATTGAATTATGGTCAAGAAGTCAACAAAGTGTTTCAAGTCAACTAAACCCTATTTCAAGCTTGGAGACAACCTCAGTTTGTTTTCTCAGATTTGACTCCATCAACTTCGACAAGAAGACAAGTGCAGATCTGGAGCTACAAAATTGACCTTTGATTTCACAAAATTTTGGAGGACTTATTCATGATCACTGGTGAATGAGTCCCACCTTAAGGCTAAAAAAGGTGATTTTTTTAGATTCCAGTTCCCGACAGTCGAAAACCTGTTTCAGGAGATTTTACCAGTAAGAGGATTGATTTGCCATCAGTGGCGAATGAGTCCCACTAGTGATTTACACTAATTTTTTCTAGCATTCAAATCCTTCTAGATTCAACATTCATTTCCTAGGTGCACTCTAATCAGCCTCTTTCAATTCTATTTTGTATTTGTTCATGTTTTAATTCATTCTTGCATATCTCATTGTGTTTTCAAACATTACATTTTACATTAGTTTTGCATTAATAATTAGTCAATTACATAATTTAGTTGCATTTACAACATTTCATTTATCCTTAATTTCATCACACAATCATCTATTTGAGTGAACCATCACAACTTTGGGGTTTTATCTCTCTCCTTTTAGGTGAAAGATCATAAGAGTGCAAGAGAAGTCCATAAAACAATAAAATTGTTGGTTCATTTTGGTGAACCTGCATATTGAACACTTTATCTTTTTTATTTCAATTGTATAATGCATCCTAGGTGTCATTTGCATCAACATTCAATTAGGTTTTCTTTTGTTTTTGTATCCTATGGTTTCTCAAATTGCATTAGTGAAAGACTCGTATAGATTTCATTTTTGCATATCATATCATTCACAAACTGAAAAATTTGCATTTGCATCCTCATTTTGCATCTGAAAAGCATTGAAATCATTTTTATTTTTTTGAAAAACACAAAGAAAATAACATACCCAGAATCATTCGCCACCCTAGGTGAATCAGTCCAGTTGCATTTTCTGCATTGAAATTTATGGCATTTTCATAGTTTTTCCTGCATTTCTATTTCATGTTACTGTCTTCTTGTTTCAGTTTATAGAATTTATATCATTAGCATTTTTTTGTTCCTGGTTTGAATTCACCCCATCTTTTGTGGTACTTGTATGAGTGTTTGGTGCCCTATTGATAATACTTTAGTGAGACAAAGTTCTAGAATAATGGATTGCTGTGATAGCACTTTCGTTTTGGACCTTGGGATCTCAAGAGCTTCTACTCTGAGTATGGAAAATGGTGCTTTAAGCAAGGATACTACCACTAGTATGCCTTTATCTTCACATCCAATGCATGTTGACACACAAAAAAAATCCATTCCGTAAGAAAAATTCATTAGTATTCATGAGGATTTTGCACATTTGCAACAAGATTTAATTCTTGAAAACATTTCCACTACTGCTATACCTACCATAGACAACCTTCATCGCTTGATTGAAAGTGATGATGGCTTACAAGCTATGAAAATAATAGTTGAGATATACAATAAACATGTTCCTTCCAAATCCCAATCAACAAACATTGTTGTTTGCCAACAAGGATCTCACATTATTCCTCCTTCAACCATAGCATCCATACCAACCTATACCACTTCTGAAGTTACAACAACCATGCAACAGGTTAGACATGTGACTCCTTTCACTTTTCCAACTAGCATTCCTAGTTATTTTGTGGCATCGAATGTTCCATCTTCTACCTTCACCCCTCTTAGTGCTCCTTTCACTTCTCCTAACATTACATACACTCCATCACAATTTTCCCTTTCCCCTCATACCACTTACACTAACCCCATCATTACACAACTCATTAACACCATTTCCTCCATGCAACAAAAAATGCTCCACCCACATATCACATCCGCAGTAGCCCATTATCTCTAGAGATCTTGAGAACACAGATGCCATAGGGAATTGAGATGCCTAGGTTTGAGAAGTATGGAGGTAAATGAGACCATACTAATCATGTTAATTCCTATACAACATTGTGCAATGATTTTTTCCTCGATGATAAACTATTAGCCAAACTTTTTCCTAGGACCTTAAAGGACACTGCATTAGAGTGGTTTTCAAACCTACCCAATCATTCAATCTGATCATTTAATGAACTTATGGATGCCTTTATAAGTCATTTCCATGTCCATATGACTCCCAAAAATACAATGGCTGATTTAATGTGATGTAAACAAAATCTAGATAAAAAATTAACTGATTTCATTTCACATTATGAGTCATTGTATGCTCAAATTGATGTCAAGATTCCTAATTCACATCTACAAAAATGTTTATCGAAAACTTGCACACTCACCTTCAGGATAAGTTGACTATGACAAAATTTCCTTCATTCATGAATTTATGCATGACCCTTTGTGACTATCACAACTCAGTTACTAGTCGTGATTTGAAGTCCACTTCTAACCGAGCTGAGAATTCTGAGCAAAACAACCAAAACAATGTGTAAAAATTTAGAAAACCAAACAGAGGCTTCTTACATTTCAATCTGCCTTCTCCAATAACCAACCCAACCTATTCAGAGTCAAGTGACAACTATTAAAGCAACGATTCCATTTACCTATGGGGACCCAAAGCGAGAATTTACGCCCTTACCTGATACTCTCCATAACACAATGAACCAATTGCTCCAGCAACAAATGATCACTTTTCCTACTGTTAAACCACTTGATACCACCAAGCCTTTACCATCCACCTTTAAACCTAATGCTTATTGTCATTTTCATTGCCAAAATGGACATGACACCAAACAATGTAAGAATATCAAACACTTATTTCAAGACCTCATTGATTTTGGTCGTTTGTCCATTGCAGGTGTCAATGATCAAGGCAATAAACCTGTTGCACCCCCTATTTCATAGTGAACCTTCAAACATTCATGTGACGAACATTGATACAAATAATGAGCAACATGATTTAACTCCAAATGTTACCCAAGTCAATCCTATTGATGAACTTGTGGGTAAAATAGATGTTATCCCTCATAAGGGCCCAACCAACAAATCTCTTGATATTACTTTTTCTTCTCATGACACACTTAAAAATATTCCCGATGGTCCTCTTTACATAGCTGAAAAAATCTATGATAAGCCCACCAATGGGATATTAATAGATCCTTCTTGTGGTGAGAATGTGATCATGGGAGAGTTTTTAGTATTACATGACCTCTATCAAGATGATTATAATAAACCAACTACATGGAATAAAACACAAACTTGTTTTGCATTCCCTATGATTGGATCAATTGTACTCCCATTACAGATAGGAACCAAAACTTTGGAGGTAACATTTTCTATTATTCCACAATCGGATCAGTTTTGTTTGCGGCTAGGTCATCCTTGGCTTCACTAGATGAAATTTGTTCCTTCAGTTGTTCACAAATGTTTGAAGTTTCCACTTGGAAATGAAATATTTACTATACACCATAGTGGTTTTAATCCATTGTCATCTAAAGGTAATTTTTCTTTAGAAGCCTTTGGCCTGAACCTATGGAACCCATCACCCCTCAAAAGGACTTCTTTTTCATAACCTATCAAAAGTTCAAAGCCAAACGAATAGCTGAATTGTCTCTTCATAACATGTCCATGTCCACTTCTACTACTCCTATCCTTGATGAAACCATGCTTCAGCCTAAGTCCAAAATTGATCAAATAATACAACCTCATCAACACCCAACTGTAGAGACTTCCCCTTCATTGTCTAAACACCCAAGAGAAACTAAAACCAATCCTGTCATGCCTCCTCATATTAAACAAGTTTATAAATCTAAAGAGAAAGTGATTGACCCATCTTCTTTGGTTTCTTCCATTCTTCACCCTCCAAAAGAAAAGGAACCTATGGTGGATCAACTCGATCTTACACCTCAACAGCTTCAAAATAAAATTAAGAGAAATTGTGGTGCTAGGGAGCATAGGTGTCATCATCGTCTCCTTGCTCATCAAATGCAAACCAAAAAGAACAAATAAAATCAACCTCTGCTTTTCCAAAAGCAATAAATGATCACCCTACTCCTCTTGACCCACCACAAGATAGTACATTCCAATCCTCACAACAAAATGATCTGATCCAACAACCACAGCTCCTGATACATCCTTCCTTACAAATTACCCTTCGTCCTCCTGTCGTGATTAACCTAGATGATGATGATGATGATGAGGAAATCACTAAAATCGATGAAGAAGTGTATAATGATTGAAATTCCTTATCTTCATCATCCATTAGCTTAAAAGATAAATCCACTATACACCAAGTGAAGAACCTGGCACTTGCAATTCTTCCTTTGGATAGTCAACCACCCTTGCAATATACTGAACATGATTGGGAGGTGAATGACTTGTTAGATGGTTGCTACGCCCCTAATATTAGTGTACGTCGGGTTATGAATAGTCGACTTGTGGTTATCTTAACTCTCTATTTAGTCATATTATCATTAGTATATTATTATTTAGTTGTTTAGGTCGGCCTAAGACTTATATAGGTGTGCCTAAGTCAGCCTAGGTGATATCCTAGGCATAAATAGGTATATATAGGAGTTTGTGAGTCTTATTTCATCATCAAGTTGTGAAGTGTGTTCTCATTAGAGATAGTCAGAGGTTTTCCCCCTCGAAGTGGCTTGTTATTCTCAATTATTATCAAGTATTTGCAGCATATTTCATATCATATCCTTCTATTGTGCAAGTTATTTCATAACAAGTGGTATCAGAGCATGATCTTGGCACTATCGAGGCTAGGTTTTTTCTCAATTTTGGAGGTTATTTTGGGAAGAGGATATCTTTCAAATTTTGGTGATTTTTTTTAATTTTTAAATGGTTTTTGAAGAACATATTAAAGAAGATATAGTCTATATTTAAGAATAATTGGAGTACAAATAAGAAAGTTATTGAAACATTAAATTTTTCACAACTATCACTCTCCACATTGCAAATATGCTTATTGTGATATCATAATATTTAACCTATTCTAAGCAATTAAAATGCAATGGAAAACATAATGAAACACCTCAAGATTAGCCTAAGGAATTTGAAAATGCAAAGAGGAAAATTTTAAATGAAGATAAATGGTTATACCTTCCTTCTTGCAGCTGAAACTCCTTGGTTGGCCCTTGATTTGGATTGATTTGTATGCTCCTTGATGGCTCTTGATATGGCTAAATGTAAATCTTGACTATATATTTGAATGCAAATAAAAATGGATGAGATTGAGGGCTAAATAAGTGCACAAAATGGCAGCATTTAGTTGCAAAATGGCTAAGTGTTGAAAATGCCCTTGAGGAGGGGGTATATATAGAAGAATTTGAATTCTCTAGAGAATTCAACGGTTGAGATTCATCCAACAAGGTCAAGATGAAGGGCTATGGTGGGTTGATAACTCACAAGCCCTCACATCTTGACATGTGGATGGTGAAGTGGCTAAGAGGAGATGAGGTGCAAGTGAGGTGGCCAAAAGGTACATGAGGTGGAGGAAGGACAAGTACCTCCCAAGTACCTTGGGGAGTGAGAAGATCTCCTCAAAAAGGAATTTCTCGTCCCCAAGTAAGAGTGAAAGGGACATTTGAGGAATTTTGGAATTCCTCAAAAATCTCCATGGGAAAAGGAGAGGTGGTTAGATAAATAAATATGAATTAAAAATTCACATTCTTAGGAGAGTCTAAAGGATAAGAGAGGGTCTCTAAAAAGGTGGGAATTGGTCACATGTGCATGAGATGACATGTCAAAGGTTCTAGAAGCCTTGGAAAGACCAAATGTGAATTAAAAATTCACATGGGGAGGAGAGAGACATAGGATGAATAAATGAGAATTAAAAATTCTCATGAGAAAGAGGGTCAATGTCTAAAAAGGAAAAATGGAAAGATTGACTAAAAAGTGGTGCCAAAAAAGGTTAATGACTTTGATTAAAGTTGTGCAAATACTTGATTATGATAATTAATGGAAAATTAGAGACAAGTGGCAAATGTAGGAGGATGTGACATTAATCCTTGATTAAGAGGATGCACACCCTAAATATGAATTAATTAAATTAATTCACATTAGAGATGGATTATGGAGGATGTGACAAGGAGGGAGAAAAGAAGAATTTTAAATTGATTTTAAATCAATAGATTAGAATGACTAAATTAAATAAATTGGTGTATTTATTTAATTTAGAGAATATAAAGGCACCAAATAAAGTATTTTAATTATTAAATTAAATACTTTAAGAGTCTTATGTGGGAAGTGTAATATTAATTAAATAAATTAATAGTCACAGAATTGATGAATAAAGAGGTAAATTTGATCATATGGGAGTGATCAAATTTGGGTGTCTACATTTTGCCCCTCTTCGAAATATTGTTAAAATAACAATGTTTCAAAGAAAATAAAATGTCGGGGATGAAGAAAGTGATAGGGAATGATGCCCCAGCCTAAAAGAGAAGGAGAGGGGTGCCCCAGTGCCTGCTTCAAATGGATGGAAGAAAGTGATAGGGTATGCCCCCTCGAGAGGGCGGTTGGGGAAGAAATAAGGGGGGCCCCAGACGACGTCTCGATAGAAAGAAATGGAGGAGACTGTTGAATAGAGGGTGAAAAACTAAGCAACTTGTTGTCCATGTTTTTCACACATGCCCCGCCGTAGGCAGGGACCCCCTTTTTTTCACTCTCGACAGGCTACTTTGCTCCTGTCTTGTTTTGTGTGCCCCATTTCCAATCCCAAATTGGTCACGTGCCTTCAAATGATTAAATTCCCTTGACCAAATTCACCCACTTGGGGTATTCAAATCTGCGGAGAAATGAGGTCCACCATCCCCTTTTATGCCTTTTGTCTTCTTTTTGTTGTTTTGGAACATCCGTGGACCCCCATCACTCCCGTTTCCTCATTTTTGACTCTGGGGTCACCCTTTTTGGTGGATTTGGGATGTGTTTGGGGTGTTTCAATGAACTGCCAAGGATTCGTCTACGTTCTGTTGAGTTTCGATGGTTTTAGACCTTTGCCTCCAAAATTCCCTTCCTTCTTGGCTGTTTAGAAACATCCATGGACCCCCGTCGCTCCCGTTTCCACATTTTTAAATTTGGGGGCAACCTTTTTTGGATCTAAGATGTGTTTGATATACTTAAATAAACTGTCAAGGTTTCGCCAACGTTTCGTTAAGTTTTAGTAGTTTCAGAGCTTTGTCCCCCTTTTTGCTGTTTTGGAACATCTAGCAGCCACCTCCTTCCTGGCCTCCGGAGCCTGGCCCCTCTGTGGCCGTTTCTGGGGTTTCGCCTCTCCGGGGCCATTTTGGAACATTCGGCGGCCACCTCCTTCCCGGCCTCCAGAGCTCGGCCCCTCGGTGGCTGTTTCCAGGAGTCCGTCACTCCTTGGTTGTTTTTAACATCTGGGAGCCCACATCCTTCCCAGCTGTTTTGGCTTCCGTTCGCTATCTGCCTTCTGGCTTTCTTACTGGCCATTGGCCTTCTGCCATCCTTTTGTCGTCCTTCCAGCCCTCTGGATTGTTGTCCGTCGTTGGTCATTGGCCTTCTGCCATCCTTTTACCGTCCTTCCGGCCCTCTGGATTGCTTTCCGCCATTGGTTATTGGCCTTCTGCCATCCTTTTGCCATCCGTCATTGGCCGTTGGCCTTACGCCATCTTTTCGCTATCCTTTCGACCTTCTGGGTCTGGCCCTCCAGATTGTTGTCCGTCGTTGGCCATTGGCCTTCCACCGTCCTTTTGCCGTCCTTCCAGCCTTCCGGGTCTGGCCCTCTAGATTGCTGTCTGTCGTTGGCCGTTGGCCTTCCGCCGTCCTTTTGCCGTCCTTCCAGCCTTCTGGGTCCGGCCTCCCAGAATGCTATCCGCTATTGGTCGTCAGCCTTCCACCGTCTTTCCGCCGTCCTTCTACCCTTTCGGGTCCGGCCTCCCAGAATGTTGTCCGCTGTTGGCCATCGGCCTTTTGTCATCTTTCTGCTTTCCTTCCGACCCTCTGGATTGCTGTCTGTCATTGGCTATTGGCCTTCCACCATCCTTTTGTCGTCCTTCCGGCCTTCCAGGTCTGGCCCTCCGGATTGTTGTCTGCCGTTGGCCGCTGGCCTTTCGCCATCATTTTGCCATCCTTTCGGCCTTCTGGATATGGCTCTCCGGATTGCTATCCGCCGTTGGCCATTGGCCTTCTACCGTAAGGGAAGCCAGTACCCTTGAAGCCCACATTAATGTTTATGACCCAAATGAGCTCCAAATATGAATATCAAGATATTTTGATGATGCATGGATAGATCTAACAAGAAATTTGTAGGGTTGACTAATATTTTTCTTAACTCATGTATAAATGCACTTACGACACTTCGTGTTTCCAAGAGTCAAGAAGCCTTCTGCGGGTCTATCGGGGGCACATTGAGGGAGTTGTCCTACCTTTTTCCAGATGATGATGACTTTTAAGGAGCTTTCTGCCCAAATTAAGGGCAACCAATCCATTGATGCCAATCATCGACGGGCTTGTTTGATCAAAGGAAGAACAATGCAAGCACATCAAGCAAAAGACAATTTTCAGGCAGTTTCAGCTACAGTGAAAAGGGAAATCAGCTAAATAACAAAATTGCTACAGTGATAGGCACTAGATGAAAAAATAAGGAAAAGACAAGGATGTTTTTTAAATTGCTAAATATTGTGGGGTAGGTGAAACCCTAATGTAATTGAATATGAGCCATTCATTGTGATTCAATCCTAGCCATTCATTTGGGCTTTAGAAAACTATAAATAGGGGTTTTTCCCTCATTTGTAAGGGTTGGAGAATTGATGTAAAGACATTCTGTAGTAATAGAAAGCAACATTACATGATTTATGAGTGTTCCTTTTGAGTTTGCTCTTTATGTATGCATGGTTCACCTTCCATGTTAGTTTTAGTGTTAGTTTCTTGAATGAGAGTGGTGATGGTGTTTGTTGTTTCAGTATTTGATGAACTTTCAGCTCATATTTTTTGTGGTTCATTGATGATGAATCACTTTGCAAAGCTAGTCTGAGCCTCTTTCCTTTATTGCTGCAACTTAGTTCGATTGCATGTACATGATGTGTGTATGTGATGTGAAAATCTGCAGTCCTTAGAAGATTGCACTGGTTTTGTGTAGTTGTAGGTTTCTTTTGGTCAAGCAAAACCCAGTTTAGGGAGTTTATCTACCACAGCAGCCACCATTATTATTGTTCATTCGTAGCTTAGGATTAGAATAGCTTTCTTAACCCTTCTCCTTTTGCTATTTCTTTTAATCCTTGGTTAGAGTAGGATCCAAAGCATCACCATGAAGCCAAATCAGATGAACTTGATGAGTTTCAGCTCACTGTTTTGAGTGGACAGCCACTGTTCATTCACTTCCAACACTTTGAAACTGCATTTGCAAATCCAACTTCCCATGCTTTGTAACTCATCCGTAAGACCGCCTTGTGATTCCAGCAAATCACATCAAACAATTGAGATATTCCAAGCACTGTCAAGACATGACATTAGAGACCTTAGGATAGTGTTCTACAATCTGATTGTGGAAGATTGTCTTTCAAGAGAGGTAGTGCATCTACGCACTGCCTATGTTGAAAAGTGCATAAAAACACTATCAACAGAAGTGGCGCTAGAAGGAGGGCTGACACGTTGGGAATAAAAAACTAAAGGTTGGAAGTGATTCATTTTATTCCCTCCTCCTACTAACACCATCAATAGAACTAGCGCTAGAAGGAGGGCATGTCATGTTGAGGCTACAAAGCTAAATGTTGGAATTCGAAAAGAGCACTTCCAAAGAAGAAATCTGAGATAGGGATATCTCTTTCAATGCTAAAAAAAAAAAAATTGAAGGCAAGTAGAAGCTGATTCAAAATGGAGCAGCATGCACAAATTGACATCACTCAGCTGCATACAAATTTGAACAAGAGACTGAAGAAGCCATTGCAGCAATTTGCATTGGCGGATAGATGTCGGATCCATTGCACTTGCAGACATAGTGAATTGGGGTGTTTAACATTCTTGGATAGAATTGAGAAGGTCTTGCAGGGAGAAATTCTCTTTTGGAAAATATATCAGCCTTTAGCCCTTGTAGACTCGGAGGAAGAATTGACAACCATGGTAGCCAAGGCATTCAAGGAGCTGATCTAGGAACATTTAAGCAGCAAGGATGTACCAAGATTTGAGGAAATATTGATGTCAAATTGGTGCAGATTTCACAATGCACCCCACTCTGAATTCACTTGCTCATCATGCACAAATGTCATCGCCCAAGTCAAGGATCATGTGAACAAGTTGGAGCAGCCATCTCCTAGTAAAAGGGACTCATGCCATGAGGTGGGAAAGTTGTTGGAAGCTCAAGGACAACACACCACAGATGAATCAAGAAATCTGACACAGACTAGTGCTGGGACAGCAGATATAGAGGATCAAATCCAAAAGGAAGAGGATAATTTCCTTAGGACAACAAGCTGCCTTGATGAACAATCAGCTAGAAACAGATCAAAAATTTGTTCCTCCATTGAAGAAAAGCAGTCCTCCACTCTAGAAGAAGAGAAATTGGTAGGTGATGATGAACCAATGAAGTCTACAATCGTGCATGCTGGGATAGCCAATGAAGATGTTGAAGATCAGAAAGAAGAGGAGGCTGAAAGCCTTGGGGCAACAGAAGGAGATGGTAAAAGCATAAGTAAAATCAGGTCGAAAGACCTCTCCACCTACAATGACAATGATCAAGAATCTAAAAATGCAGATTTGGAGGAGTGGGAGCAACCACTCGCTACGACTGTCTACCATCAAAAAAAAATTTCAAGTGATGATGAGGACTCAATAGTGGAAAGATATGGCCAGCTCATCTCCAGATTAGCAAAGGATTGGTTAGAGCTAAAATACCATGTGAATTTGGAAGTTCTACTATTGCCAAATTGGTGCAAACTTCAGGATTCATCACATTCAGAGTTCACATGTGAACTAGGCCAAGAAGCCATCAAACAAGTCAAAGAACAAGCAAGGGAGCCAAGTGCCCGACCTCCTCTACTTGTTGCTTAGATCGAAGTAGAAGACCAAGAGCTTGAGTCAAGTGATGGCTCAGTTGAAGGTTGACATCAAGAGGATGTTGGGGTAGCAATAGAAGGACAGCAATATAGTCTCGAACTTCTGAGTGATGAAGTAGATCAAGCAGGAATGTTGTCCACCAGTCACCAAGAAGTTCTTCCTCTTGAAGAGCAGTTGTGTACCATGGATGATGGGCTTTTTGGTGAGTCTTTAGAGGGAAATTGTGCAGTAGAATTTGGTCCCCTTGATGAGGTTCCATCAATTGATAACTTTTTTCCATTGGGAGCTGCACTACGGAGGTATGCTCATGCCGAGGAAGAGCACATCCCAGAAAATGGTAGCGATGAATACATACTCCTTGAGCCCCTGAATGGTGATGCACTAGAGTTTCCAGATTGGGAGAGGAGCTCCTTCTCCATTTACAGTGATAGTGAGCATGAGGAAATGAGTGAACATCATGATGAGATGCATGAACAACAAAAAGAAGAAGACAAAGGTAGAGGTGCTGAGATAGCTGCTAACGAAGATGAAGCACTTGACCAACTATGAAATGCAACTTGGATCCCTTCTGCCATGATCGTTGTTAATCCTCCCTCATATTCAAATGGCTGCAATAGGATAGATTCGCGTATGTCATCATCCCATGACACTGAACATCACAAAAATAAGGACATCCCTTGGGGAAGGAGACGAGACAACATGTTTCCCCTTGAGGAAAGCAACCAAGTGGATCCCAAGTTTGCAGATGATCAATGTGGAGAAGTATTTCTTTTTGAAGAATTGCCAACTGGGGTTGTAGGTCCCATTGGTGGATTGAAAGAGTTGTTTGCTGCTCCATCCTCCCAGCCTTATGAAAGCTCAATGTCTAAAGTGTTGTACCCTCCACCACGCCCGCACGAGGTTGCCAATGCAACAATCAATGATGTTGTGCTTGCTCTTGACTATCCAACGCTACCACCTCCATGTGACGACATCCAGGTTCTATCCTTCCTTGCCCCTATTATTTCTCATAACTGCACTTATTATTTTGATTATGGGGATGAGGGAAAACAAACATGTTTATGGATTAACCATGGGTTCAGCGAGCCTCCTTAATTGCTGATTTTTCATGATGATGTGATTGAACTTGAGTGTTGCAACGTTGAATTATTTTTTTTCAGAATATAAAGATAAATTTGCATGGTTAAGAACAATAACGATCACCCGTTTTCTTGTGCATGCACTGTGAAATACAATGAGTGTTAATGTCAACTCGCTTTGCGTGAACATAGTGCTTTGTAAATATCTTTGTACATAGCTCGTTTTGAGTAGTATAGGTTTCTTGTAAATACAACGCTTTCTCTCTTTACTTAGGTTAGCTAGTGTGTGTAGGTTGCTTGCTTCGTTTGCTTTTTTGTTTGCTTTCGCTTTGTTGTTGCTTTGCTTGGGGTCCCTCTACTTTTAGCTGGGCATATCTGTGCGCACAACAACCATACTTATTGCCTAGGGTTGTTCTATGTATTTTTTTGTCAAACTCTAATCAAGTCTTCAGAGTGGATGGTGAAGGTCTTTTGTTAGTGTCAAGCAATCTGGGTGTTTAATTCAAAGAGGATAAGTTGTTGGTTTAGTTTGACTTTGATGTATTCTGAAATCTTATAGCTCTTACACATCTTAAGAATTCGACGGTCACTATAGGGCCTTTAGTGAAGTCTAGTTAGCTGAAAAATCTAAAATTATGCTCCAGCGCCACTGTGATTCTCAGCCCTGAGTGCAAGCTTCAATGCTTGTGGATTGAAATAAAAGAGCTGAAAAGAGAAAATAAAGAAATAAAGAAAACACTAAAAATTAAAAAAAAAGAAAATTCAACTTTTCAGGGGTATCCGAGCAACTCTACCGGGGCTATGGACGCCCAGCCGGCAGTAGAGCAATGTTAGGGAGAATCACAACGATAACCTCGTCGGGGCTATGGACGCCTGACTAGCAGCGAGGCAATGTCCCGGATGTTTTTGGAGTTACAATAAACTACGTAGCTTAACTTGATAGAACTTGGGTTCCGGTAGCAACTGAAGGATGGGAATTAATGCAATTGCACACACTTGGATTTTCAACATACTGAAGGTTGGGTTGGCTAATGGTTTTGATTCTTTGGTTGGGCGTCTGGTTTGTTTGCCCTAGCGTGAAGGTCAGAACCAGAGATTCTAGGTTCGTGATTCCAGTTTGTCATCAAAATGCTCTGGAGCATTTTTCCAGTGAGTCGCCATTTGTTGTGCATGTTTTGCACACACGCCCCACCATAGGCAAGAACCCCCTTTTTTTTGCTCCTGACAGGCTGCTTTGCTCTTGTCTTGTTTTGCGTGCCCCATTTCCAATCCCAAATTGGTCACGTGCCTTTAAATGATTAAATTCCCTTGACCAAATTCACCCACTTGGGGTATTCATATCTACAGAGAAATGAGGTCCACGTCCCCTTTTCTGCCTTTTATCTTCTTTTTGTTGTTTTGGAACATCCGTGGACCCCCGTCGCTCCTGTTTCCTCATTTTTGACTCTAGGGTCACCCTTTTTGGTGGATTTGGGATGTGTTTGAGGTGTTTCAATGAACTACCAAGGATTCATCCACGTTCCATTGAGTTTCGATGGTTTTAGAACTTTGCCTCTGGAATTCCCTTCCTCCTTGACTATTTGGAAACATCCATGGACCCCTGTCGCCCTTGTTTCCACATTTTTAACTTTGGGGGCAACTTTTTTTGGATCTGGGATGTGTTTGATATGCTTAAATGAACTATCAAGGTTTTGTCAATGTTCCGTTAAGTTTCGGTGGTTTCAGAGCTTTGTCCCCCTTTTTGCTGTTTTGGAACATCTGGCGGCCACCTCCTTCCCAGCCTCTAGAGCCCGGCCCCTCCATGGCCGTTTCCGGGGTTCCGCCTCTCTGTGGCCATTTTGGAACATCCGGCGAACACCTCCTTCCCAGCCTCCGGAGCCCGGCCCCTTCGTGGCTGTTTCCGGGAGTCCGTCCCTCCTTGGCTATTTTTAACATCCGGGAGCCCGCCTCTTTCCTGACTGTTTTAGCTTCCGTCCGCTGTCTGCCTTCTGGCTTTCTTCCTGGCCGTTGGCCTTCCGCCATCCTTTTGCCATCCTTCTGGCCCTTCGGATTGCTATCCGCTGTTGGCCGTTGGCCTTCCGCTGTCCTTCAAGCCTTTCAGGTCTGGCCCTCCAAAATGTCGTTGGCTGTTGGCCGTTGGCCTTCCGCCGTCTTTTCGCCGTCCTTCCGACCTTCTGGGTCCGACCCTCCGGATTGCTATCCGTCGTTGGCTATTGACCTTCTGCCATCCTTTTGTCGTCCTTCCGGCCTTTCGAGTCCGGCCCTCCGGATTGTTGTCCGCCATTGGCCATTGGCCTTCTGCCGTCCTTTTGTCGTCCTTCCGACCTTTCTGGTTCAGCCTCCCGGAATGCTGTCCAATGTTGGTCATCGGCCTTCTGCCATCCTTCCAGCCTCCCAGAATGTTGTCCGCTGTTGGCCGTTGGCCTTTCGTCGTCTTTTTGCCGTCCTTCTGGCCTTCTAGGTCCGACCCTCCAAATTGCTATCTATCGTTGGCCGTTGGCCTTCCACCGTCCTTTTGTCATCCTTCCAGCCTTCCGGGTCCAGCCCTCTGGATTGTTGTCCGTCGTTGGTCATTGGCCTTCCACTGTCCTTTTACCGTCCTTCTGGGTCCGGCCCTACGGATTGCTGTCCGTCGTTGGCCATTGGCCTTCTGCCGTAAGGGAAGCCAGTACCCTTGAAGCTCGCATTAATGTTTATGACCCAAATGAGCTCCAAATATGAATATCAAGATATTTTGATGATGCATGGATAGATCTAACAAAAAATTTGTAGGGTTGACTGACATTTTCCTTAAGTCATGTATAAATGCACTTACGACACTTCGTGTTTCCAAGAGAAAAGAAGCCTTCTGCGGGTCTATCGGGGGCACATTGAGGGAGTTGTCCAACCTTTTTCCAAATGATGATGATTTCTAAGGATATTTCTGCCTAAATCAAAGGCAACCAATCTATT
This sequence comes from Sequoia sempervirens, assembly GCA_007258455.2. NCBI lineage: Eukaryota > Viridiplantae > Streptophyta > Pinopsida > Cupressales > Cupressaceae > Sequoia > Sequoia sempervirens. Next base: position 193,107,784 of record VDFB02379711.1, on the reverse strand, counting down.
GATGCCAATCGTCGACGGGCTCGTTTGATCAAAGGAAGAACACTGCAAGCACATCAAGCAAAAAATAATTTTCAGGCAGTTTCAGCTACAGTGAAAAGGGAAATCAGCTAAATGACGAAATTGCTACAGTCACATGCACTAGATGACAAAATAGGGAAAAGACAAGGATATTTTTTAAATTGTTGAATATTGTGGGGTAGGTGAAACCCTAATGTAATTGAATCTAAGCCACTCATTGTGATTCAATCCTAGCCATTCATTTGGGCTTTAGAAAACTATAAATAGGGGTTTTCCCCTCATTTGTAAGGGTTGGAGAATTGATGTAAAGACATTCTATAGCAATAGAAAGCAACATTGCATGATTTATGGGTGTTCCTTTTGAGTTTGCTCTTTATGTATGCATAGTTTACCTTCCATGTTAGTTTTACTGTTAGTTTATTGAATGGGAGTGGTGATGGTGTTTATTGTTTCAGTATTTGATGAACTTCCAGCTCATACTTTTCGTGGTTCATTGATGATGAATCACTTTGCAAAGCTAGTCTAAGCCTCTTTCCTTTATTGTTGCAACTTAGTTCGATTGCATGTACATGATGTGTGTATGTGATGTGAAAATCTATAGTCCTTAGAAGATTGCACTAGTTTTGTGTAGATGTAGGTTTCTTTTGGTCAAGCAAAACCCAGTTTAGGGAGTTTGTCTACTGCAGTAGCCACCATTATTACTGTTCATTCGTAGCTTAGGATTAGAATAGCTTTCTTAACCCTTCTCCTTTTGCTGTTTCTTTTAATCCTTGGTTAGAGTAGGATCCAAAGCATCACTATGAAGCCAAATCGGATGAACTTGATGAGTTTCAGCTCGCTATTTTGAGTGGATAGCCACTGTTCATTCACTTGCAGCACTTTGAAACTACATTTGCAAATCCAACTTCCCATGCTTTGTAACTCATCCATAAGACTACCTTGTGATTCCAACAAATCACATCAAATAACTGAGATATTCCAAGCACTGTCAAAACCTGACATTAGACACCTTGGAATATTGTTCTGCAATCTGATTGTGGAAGATTGTTTTTCAAGAGAGGTAGTGCATCTATGCACTACCTGTGTTAAAAGTGCATAAAAACACCATCAACACAACTTTTCCTTTTGAACGGAGTTGATTGGATGTATGGTTTGCAAATGGCAGCTTCAGGAAAGAAGAGGATTAATTGGAAGGAAAAAAGGTAAATAAAAAGTAAAAAATACCTTTTATTTGAAAATGGGGAAAAGAGGGGTTAAAAGGTAATTTGAAGAATTACCTTGTGCCATTGTTACTGTAGCAAGTGAGGAAAGGGTGAAGAAGAGGAAGAGGAGACAGAGCAACAATGTCGTGGGATTATGACACTGAGATCATTCACCAAGCAGATGACCTGTGTTGACACTGGACCCACTTCGCGGTGCCCCACAAGGTGAGTACGAAAACCCATGCTATTTATTGTAAATATTTAAGAATTTTTTAAAAAAATAGATAAAAATGTACCATATGGGTTTAGTGGGCGGGGGGAAATGGGAAACTGGGTAGATCGCCGAATGGGCAGAAAAAATGAAAAAAAAAACTGGAAAGAAAATTTGGGGGAAGGGGGGTGAATGGGGCGATGGATGTCAGAAAAAAGAGACTGCCCCGATGGGGGGTAAGATGAGGATGGAGAAAGAATAAAAGGAAAGATGTTCCGGGCCTGGAAGATTGTGTACTGATAAATGGTTGATGTGGATGCAGGGTTTAGGGCGGATACAGACACATGAGCGACGGTTGGAGGTACTAACAGTGGCTACAACAACGATTATGGGCGTGGATCATGCGGCCTTAGAGCATGTAGGGTTATTGAATTTTTTAGAGGTGCCAATGATGAGGGCGCATCGAGCGATATTGACAGCCCTAATAGAGAGATGGAGCTTAGAAACATCAACATTTCAGTTGCTGACGGGGGAGATTACAGTGACACTAGAGGATGTATGGCGTATCTTGAAGCTGTCGATATCAGGGATTTTGTTGAGTGATGTGGTGTCGAGCGGGGTCGAGTTGAGGCAGACTATGATAGTGCTATTTAGACATGTTGCCCTGCCTCTTCAGGGTCAGCAGTTGGACTTAGATAGATGCTTGAGAGTGGGAGTACCACATTTGTCTTTATTCCTAGCTGGGTTGATCAGTGGGATATTGCTGCCAAATCGTAGCAGGTGGTATTGCAGTTTGCGGTTCATAGAGGCGATTTGTCACATTGTGGAGTGGCGTGAGGGACATATTGCATGGAGTGCTTATGTCCTAGCCTAGTTGTATAGAGATATACATCTGATTTGTTATCGGGAGGTAGTGAGTTTGACACACATGACCTTGTTATAGGTGTGGGCATGGGAGCATATTAGGGTGACGAGACTGATTGTTGTGAGGGAGGGAGATGTGGATGATAGAGAGCCACTGGGATGGAGGTATGGAGAGGCGAGGGGTTGGGTTATTCGGCATAGGGGATTGGGAGATGTGGAGGGATGGATGAAGATGATGGATGATTTGGAGGGAGACATAGTGTGGTGACCCTTTATGCATCGATGCTTCAGGGGATGGAGAGAGCAGACAAAGAGACAGAGTGGGTACTTTATGGCTTAGTGTGTCCTAGTTGGGATTCTTCCGCGGATAGTGGAGATGCATCCACCAGATTTGGTGATGAGACAGTTTGGGCTGACAGAGGATATTCCTGGTGCGTCGGTGATGTTTTGGTGGCTCACCAGAGAGCGACCATGGGGGCATGCGATTAGCCTGACAGAGGCCAGAGCAGCATGGGTGGCGATAGTGCATGTAGCCTATCCTAGGAGATGTGCGGGAGTAGAGGATGTAGGGGTGACAGAGTGATATGATTGGTGGTTTCGCCACCACCTATGGGAGAGGATTACACCATGGGTGCCGATTGCAGGAGCCGTCAGATTTGGATCAGAGGATGAGTGGTGTGGGCTAGAGAGGGAGTACGACATAAGGGTGGGAGAAGTCCCGAGCCAGAGATGGGAGGAGAGAGGATGGAGGCAGGGGGACAGGCATGTAAGAGGAGGAGGAGGGGGACCAAGGGGCAGCGGAGGAGGGTGAGAGAGGTGGTACAAAATGAGGGTAGGAGAGATCCGGAGCCAGATGCGGGAGGACAAGAGGAGTCAGAGGTGGAGATGATACACGTAGTGGAGGGTAGAGCAGGTTGGCAGACTGATATAGGGGGAAGAGTACGACATAAGAGAGTGTTGGTACGGGCGGAGCAGGAAGGGGAGAGACAACAAGATGGAGGTCAGGAGGAGATGGAGGCCAAGAGTCAGCCAGAGTTGATAGCCGGCAGGAGGCGACTGATGAGGGTACAGACTGTGATAAAGCAGGAGGGTGCCCGAGAGGAGACTGAGGCCAGGAGTCAGCCAGAGAGGATGGGGAGTAGGGGATGACAAAGGGGGGGCATATGGTATTAGGGCAGGAGCCTCTTGTGGTAGAGATAGGGGAGAGTGAGCATGAGGAGCAGTTGGAGGTAGGAGAGCCAAGGAGATTGATGAGAGTGGGGAGGCATGGTCAGTCGCAGAGAGTGCGAGTCCATCCTTCCATGGAGGATGTGGAGGATCAGCATGAGGAGGAGGACAGGGAGAGTGATGATGCTATGGAGATAGATGGAGATGTGCCGGATATGGATTTTTGGGATGTAGAGCCATTAGCGGTAGTTTCTATCATTGCCTCAGTGGATTCGATTGTTCAGCCAAGAGACACTATGGAGGGTCTTCAGAGTATAGATCAGAGGTTGAGGGTGGCAGAGGTAGAGGTGATCAGACTCAGAGTTGAGCTATCGAGAGCACCAGTAGTAGGTCAGAGGGATTATAGATTTATGGTAGAGGTGATGAGGAGAGAGAGGGAGGTACTGCTAGCTGATATACAGGGGCTACGAGATGAGTTAGTTGTTGTCAGTTAGGACCATGAAAAATTACAGGCAGAGACTGTTATATTGCAGGTCAGAGGGGGGTTAGTGGGTATGACTGATCATGTATCAGCAGGTAGTGGGCAACAGGTGGATGATCTCTGGTAGGAGCGAGATGAGCTACGAGACAGAGTGTTTTGCTTAGAGTAGACGGTGGGAGAGATGGGGGTGATGCAGGAGAGGGAGAGACAGGCGAGGGAGCAGGTTCATGTTATGTAGGTGGAGAGAGATGTAGCATAGGCATGGGTACAGGCAGTGGAGGCAGAGAGGGATACAGCACAGGCACAAGTTCAGGTGTTGTAGGATGAGAGAGAGTTGACAGAGGCATAAATTCGGTCTCTTCAAAGGAGGAGAGAGGAGGAAGCCTCAGAGGTATTAGTACTACAGGGTAAGCATGATGCAATATGTTGAGAGTCCAGGAGCTACAGGGGGAGAGGGATGGAGCAGTGGTTCAGTGTTAGGCCGCTTAGAGGGAGAGAGATGCTACGGAGATACGGATGCGGACACTGTAGGGGGAGCGGGATGCAGCAGTCGCACAGTGGTAGTCTATGTAGGATAGTGAGGTGATAGGGAGAGATATGTATGGATTACAGGGGGAGAGGGATACAGTAGTAGCTAGGGCGGTGGCAGCTGAGGAGATGAGAGATCGGATGGAGGTGGAGATGGTGTAGTTACGCTTATCCCAGGAGGCCTGGGAGCAGGAGAGGAGGATGATTATGAGGGATCAGGATAGGTATTGTCAGGAGTGGAATTCTGCTCGAGTTCAGGTTGCAGAGCGAGAGGAGAATGCGAGAGGCAGAATTTTGGATGGCCGCATACTACCATTCAGTTCCAGACCCGACCCAGTGGATATTTCAGTATACCGACAGGCACCCCAGATGCCAGCGCCATCTTAGTCACTGGGGACCCAAACTCGAGCTTACAGCGATTCACCTAGCGCTACACCAGATAGAAGATCAGTATCAGATTCCCCACAGAGATTAGACATGGGTAGCTCATTGGGAGGTGACAGGTTACTGAGTTTTTGACAGATGTAGGGTGGAGCATGTAGGATTTATCGACAGAGATTATAGAGGTTCCACATCTCTGGATTTTGTAGTTGATTATGTGATGGATATATGATAGATTTTGATGTATGTGACACACATTATATTATTTTGACTATGACATGAGATAGTTCTTATTGGCATTATGTAGTATGTTTCTTTTTGTGATGGGTGATTATATGCACGTGTATATGATATTTCCTGCTTATGTGGATGGGTATTTTGGGTTATTTATGCATATGTGTATGATATTAGGTGCTTATGTGGATGATTGGGTGTATGTATTTTATTAATGCAGATATAGTGATATGATATGCACACATGTTGCATTTATGATGATTTATATGTATGGATATCTAGTTAACTTATTTATCATGTATGTATATGTGTATGATGGATTTTGTATGAACATTTTACATATGCAGGATGTGATGTATTATGAGTTTGACACTTTGTGATGTAGGTGGCGATGTATGCATGGATCTAACATGTGGTGATGTAGGTGGCGATGGATGCATGGTTAATATAATGATTTTGATATGCAATAATGCTTTTGTAATTTTATAGGAAGTACCACATGGCCATAAGTGCCAATAAGAACTGACAAGATAATGGAAGGTGGGTATGTAGTGATTGTGAAAATGGGTGTCATTTGGCATCTGTCAAAAATCATTAGTATCCTAAGAAGAATGGAAAAGAGGGGGAGGAAGTATTTGCACAACCAAAATCATAGGGTGAATGCAATGTGACAGATGATGAAATGCAATCCTAATATGAGTTGCCATCTTTGGAGCATTGATATTTGCTATAGCATAAGATACTAGATACCCTGATATATAAGACCAGGGCCAGTAGGTATCCAATGCATGAAACAAACACAACAAGCAAAAGGGGGCTACCCCAACACCCCAAGGTCACGATGACCTTGGTCGGGCTAGGCATTGGGATAACCACAAACACACGAGGATGCCCCAGTATAACACAAGACCTCAAGGATCTTGGTGGGTACTACGTGGGACAACCAAAAAAGGCAGCAACAAAGAAAAGACCAAGATGAGCCCATATGTCGACTAGTCAAAGCACACCATGATATGATGGATCAAGGTGACCATGACAAGTGTTGATAATGAACTCAAATGACAAATAAATTCCAAAACATCAAAAGATCACAATTAAAATCAAAACATCCTTTGCCATAGGATCAGGGTGATGGATATGATCGATGAGGTCTGCTAGGAAGGATGCATCCTGTTGAGACCGATAATGGATACTAAACTAGAATGACCTAGTTTGACGCCAGATGCCTTTCATTAACTAAATCTTTCGATAATATGAGGATTTTATTTGAGAATAACGGGATAGATGGAGACACAGACTGACACATCCTACAGACCTAGGGGCTCGAGGGCTGATCAGAGATTAGCCTTGCCTACATGAAAGCGCAGAGCCCTCATAGTTCATGAAAAGACCATGGATAAAGCATAAAGAGGATGATGAAGGAGAATGATGGATGACCAAGACGTGATGGTCAGAAGACCCCAGGGGTAGATCAAATGATCAACCTTGCCTACGTGACAGGGCAGGGGCAACGTAGTTCGACTAGTGATGCGGAAGGATGAGATCTAGATGGAGACCGACACAATGGAGGATCCTATATGAGGACACGGGCTGACCAAAAAAGGGAATGATCCTATATGATGATACAGACTGAGTGACAAAGGGAATACTGAAAAGCTCAGGATGAGGGATAGGCTAGATGGGTCGTCCAATGCTCAATCAATATATACCAAGCGGCCTAGGGGGAGGTGGGTGAGGGCGATAGTGAGGATGAAGGGATAAAATAACTAGGATGTCAGGTAGATAATGATTAAGCCATTTATGGATGATGACTATTACCAGGTTTTCACCATCCATACTTATCCAAGGCACCACCAAGAGGTGGTTTTCACCATAGGACGGATTTATTTTTCCTTACTATTTTTTTTTGGATTTTTTATTACTTTTTTAATTTTTTTTTCTAATTTAGGTGGGGTTACTGAGTGGATTTAGGTGTAGAACTTCTTAAAATGTATGATATTGATGGGTTCGTCAAGGGGATCTCCTTCAAGAGTAGTCAATCTGTAGGCCCCAGATCCATATTTGGCAGCTATGACATAAGGCCCTAACCAGTTTGCCTCAAATTTTCCCTTTTTATCACGATCTTGTTGAGTATATTGGTTCTCTTTAAGAACAAGCTCACCAACCTGGAATTGTCGAGGACAGACCTTTTTATTGTAATTACATTTGAGGCGGTTTTGGTATGCTTGCAGATGATCATAGGATTTTATTCCGCGTTCATCCAATAATTCCAGCTGTGCAAGCCATGCAACACGAGCATCTTCTTCGTTGATAAGATTCTTCAGAGAAATCCTCAGTGATGGAAGCTCAACTTCGATAGGCAAGACGGCTTCAGCACCATATACTAAAGAATAGGGGGTGGTGCTGGTAGGAGTGTGGATGGAGGTACGATACGTCCAAAGGGCAGGGTGAATGTGGAGGTGCCAATCTCGTCCAGTGTTATTGACAACCTTTTTGAAGATGCGGATAAGGGTCTTGTTGGTTGCTTCTGCCTGACCATTGCCCTGGGGGTAATAAGGTATTGACCAACGGTGTTGGATATGAAAAGTGTCGCAAAGGTTTTTAATGGCTTGGTTCTTGAAAGGTTTTCCATTATCAGAGAGGATGGTGGATGGGATACCATATCTGCAGAGAATATGGTAAAGGATAAATTTTGAGATTTGGACACCGGTGATTTGTGAGAGTGGCATTGCTTCCACCCACTTAGTGAAGTATTATGTGGCAGTAATTATGAATGTATGGCCATTGGATGATGGTGGGTAAATCTTGCTAATCAAGTCGAAATCCCATTGAGAAAAGGGCCACGGTGCTAGGAGGGGCTGAAGATCTTGTGCTGGGGTGTGAATCAAATCTGCATGTTTTTGGCACGGAAGGCACTTCTTTACAAATTCACAAGCATCATGTTCCAATGTAGGCCAATAATATCCAGCTTGTAGGATCCTTTTGGCCAGAGCCATACCATTTGAGTGAGCTCCACAGACACCACCATGTACTTCCGTTAGTGTCGTGTGGGCCTCAGTCTCATTCAAACATCTAAGGAGGATTCCATCATACCCGCGAAGATAAAGCGTATCACCAACAATGATATATCGGGAAGAGCGATGGATAAAGGATTTGCGTTGGTTGCGTGTAAGTTCTGGGGGTATGATATTATCACGGAGATAAGTGTATATTTCTTGATACCAAGGGGAAGCGAGACCCACAATAGCACACACCATATCAATCTCAGGAACATCATATGCAGGGATTAAAAGCTATTCAACAAGAAACTCACATTTTGTTTGATCTTTAGGCATGTCAATCAGGGAACCAATAGTGGCCATTGCGTCTACCGCTTTATTCTGTACCTGAGGGATTTGGTCAAACTGTATGGAAGTGAAATATTTCTTGAAATCATCCACCATACGCTTATAGGGTAACATTTTATCATCTTTCATGAGGAATTCATCATTAACCTATCTAATGACTAGCAAAGAATCACCAAAGACTTTTAGGTGAGTTATATGCCATTGTTTTGCAATCTGGAGGCCGGTGAGGAGGGCTTCATACTCTGCGATGTTTTTGGTACATGGGAATGCTATCCTGAATGATTTTGGGATGTAGTCACCCTGAGGGGTAATTAATAAAATTCTTGCTCCAGATCCACTATGAGTGTATGAGCCATCAAAATATAGCGTCCAAGCTGATGCTTCTGTAACTGTGTAGAATTCTTCATCTGGGAATTCAGTGTCTAGCGGGTAGGCATCTACTAAGGGTGCCTCAGCCAATTGATCAGCTATGACCTGTCCTTTTATGGCTTTTCGCTCTACATATTCTATCTCAAATTCACTTAGGAGCATGACCCATTTGGCCATGCGGCTATTCAGAGTGGTTCTAGATAACAAATACTTCAGGGGATCAATTTTAGCGATTAATTTGACTGGATGGTTGAGCATGTAATGACGGAGTTTCTGTGTGCTGAAGACTAGCGCAAGGCTAGCTTTTTCTATGGGGGAGTAATTTAACTCATAGCCAACCAATGTTCAACTGATGTAGTAGATTGCCCTCTCTTTGAACAACTCATCATGTTGTGCCAACAATGCCCCCAGGGTGACTGAAGTAGCAAAGATGTAAAGCAGAAGGGGTTTTCCTAGAATAGGCAGCGTTAGGATTGGTGGATGAGCTAAATATTCCTTAATTTTATCAAAACCCATCTGACACTGCTAGGTCCATCAGAAGGTGGAATCTTTCTTCAAAATATGAGTGAATGCTTGACATTTATCTGCTAGCTAGGCTATGAACCGACGTATGGACTGCATCTTCCCCTAGAGGCTTCTTAACTGCTTCAGATTGCGTGGAGGTGGCATGTACAGAATGGCTTTTACCTTGGCGGGATCAACTTCAATACCCCTTCAGGAGACTATAAAGCCCAACAATTTTCCTGATGTAACCCCAAAGATGCACTTTTTTGGATTTGGCCACAACTTGTAATGCTCTAACCGCTCAAATATCTTTTTTAGGATGGCAAGATGTTCTACTCGTGTTCTGGATTTTCCTAGCAAGTCATCAACATAATCCTCCATGATGATATGGATGAGGTCATGGAAGATGACCGTCATTTCCCTTTGATATGTTGCCCCTGCATTCTTAAGACCAAAAGGCATAACATTGTAATAGAAAGTACCCCAAGGTGTTGTGAAGGAGGTTTTATGTTGGTCCTTAGGTGCGATTCAAATCTAATTATAACCAGAGAAGCCATCCATAAGGGAGAGCATCTCATGTCCAGCTGTGAGGTCGACCAACATGTCACTATTAGGCAGAGGGAAGTCATCTTTTGGGTAGGCCTTGTTAAGGTCCCTGAAGTTTGTGCAGATCCGAATATCTCCATTTGGTTTGGAAACCGGTACTATATTGGAGATCCACTCAGAGTAGTCAATTGGTCTAATAAAACCCACCTTTAGTAACTTTTCCAATTCCTTTTTGACTAGTAATGCGACCTGCAGATGCATCTTGCGAAGCTTCTATTTGACAGGCTTGGTGTCTAGGTGAATGTCTAAATGATGAACCACTAAGGCGGGGTCTAAGCCTAGCATATCTGAATATGACCAAGCAAAGTTGATGATTCCCTCTCAGAGTAGCTGCATGATGACTGGATACTCTTGCTCTGAGAGTGACTTAGCCACATAGGTGATTTTAGGATTTTCAGCAGTACCCAGATTAACTTCTTGAGTCTCTTCAATTAGAATGGATGATCAGGCAGATAACTGAGTTCCTACAAGGGGAAGATGAACATCTCCATTGTCCAGTGCCTCTTCGAGGTTTTCACCATCGGATGCGTCCTTTATTTTAACTTTTTCAAGGTCAGGAGGCACCTCAAGGAGGTTTTCACTAGATGGCTGCTTTTTACTTTTCTTATTCTTATTTTTGCGACTGGAGTGTTCATCCTCCCCCAATCCCATAAGGTTGACATATGTATCCGCAGAAATATTGACAGGTGTGGTATTACGTAGGTCCCAATCAATAAGCTTAGGGTGACAAAGGGATAGGCTGATGGTGTAGATAGATAGGCATTCAAACATGGATGATAAATCAGTGTGATCGACGTCATTGTACGCATGTATGATGGATTCCTCCTCAGGTATATCTTCCAATGAGCCGTTGTCCACGGTGACACTATTGGAGGTATAAGACGATGTTGCAGGGCTTTTCTATTTTTTATCATATCCGATGCCTATATTCTTTGGTAACTTTGGTGTATCAATAGGTTGCAATCGCCCTTGTTCTTCTTTACCTAGGCCCTTGCCTTGGTAGTTATATTTTTCTGCAAACTTAGCTGACCACGGATATGCTTCCTAAAAATATTCCTTTAGAGGAGGGTCCGGCTGGGGTTCTTCTCGGTAGACTCATTGGCTTATGTCCTCTTCTGGTGCATCTATCTTGACACTTGAGGATTTGAAAGTGGAGGTAGGGATGTTTTTACCACTGAAGGTAATAGTCTTGTCTTCCTTTTGTGTGGCATGCGAAGGTTGACCATACTTGTGTGGCGACGGTGGCATGGTTGCTACATTGAGAGCCATATGCATTTCGTATTCACCACACCCTTTTTCAATGATCTGGACTTTGGTGACCGTAGGATCAGTGGTGAAAGATGGAGTGGTTATCTCGACGGAGGGTGGGTTAGCGAATGATGACTGGGATGCCCCCATTTCAACCCCGGGACAATAATGTAAATGGGAAAATGACGCTTCTAAAGCATGACAATATTCAAATGGTTGGGGATCAGCGTAGATGGTGACTTCCTATCCATTGACAGGGAATTTTAGGCATTGATGGTACGTGGAGGGGATGGCTTGCATAGCATGGAGCCACGGGCGGCCAAGGAGGAGATTATATGGTAAGTCCAGATCAAGGACATGACAGGTAGTGTATTGAAGCACATGTCCCACTTGGATAGGAAGACTGATGATTCCCTTCTAATTTCTTTCTGCATTATCATAGCCTTTGATTGTGATGATCTAGTTACTTAAATCCGCTTGAGTATACCCCACTTGTTTTATGAATTTTAGAGTACACAAATTGAGGGCAGAGCCATTATCTACCAAGACCCTTTTTATTTTATAACAAGCAACCACGACTTCGATATGTAAGGGGCGATTATGATTGACATTGATATTTGGCATATCATTTTGGCTGAAGTGCAGTTGATGAGATAAAGCCAAGTGTCCCACCAAAGCTTGGAATTGTGTGGGGTTGATGTCATTTGGCACATGGATTTCCTATAGGGCTCTATTGAGGATTTCTTGATATACCGGGGAAGACTTAAGAAAATCCAAAATGGATATATGAGCAGGGGTCCTTCTTAAGTGATCAAGGATGTTGTACTGAGAGCTTACATGAGTTGATTGGGTGGGTGCAGAGGCTGCAGGGACAGTGATGCAGGCTCATCGTGTAGTAACAACACATTGAGGGTCTTTGGCTTTGACATGTATCATGGATACACGAGGTTCCACCTACTCAATGTAATGAATAACACCCTCGTAATTGAAGGGTACATTCTTGTAGTTCACATTATTTGTGTTGCTTCCTTGGGGATTACTGCTAGATGTGCTTGGGCCTTGATTATGGTTCGAAAAGGCGTTATGATATATCTACAATTGAGCATTGAACAATGAGGCTTGACTGGTGTCAACCTTGATATCCCCTCAATCAATGAGATCTTGGACATAGTTTTTTAGACCCTGACATTTATTCAAAGAGTGTCCCTTGATTTTATGGAACTCACAATATTCATTTTCCTTAAACCATGCGGGCTTGGGTTTGGACTCATCAAATGGCTTGGTGACAGGGTATGTGATGGGGTAGTTGATTTGTAACAACTTATTAAAAACAACACTCAGAGGTTCTCCTAATTGAGCGTATTGACGTTTCTTGTTCCCCTGATTGTTCTGGTTTGACTGTTGAGGAGCACGAGGTGCCCCCTATGGTACAAATATGGCATTGGGTATAGACAGTTGTTGTTTTTGGGATGTATTAGCCACTTGGACATGTTTAGTATATGTCACACCGTCATTCACTGCATTCTTGTTCTTGTTCCAGAATAGTGCTTTATCACCAAATGACCTTTCTTTATCATGACTATGTATTTTGATGTGTCCCTTGGCAATAAGTGCATGTTCAAGGATGGGTCCCTTTTCTACTATCTCCGCGAAGGTGGTGACACAATGTAACCTAAAATTATGGGCCATGTCAGGATGAGAGTTTTCCACGAAAAGAGTGACCATGTCTTTTTCTTTCAGAGGGGTCTTCATTCAGCTTGCTAATGCATGCCACCTTTGTAGGTAGCTAGTAAAGGTTTCTCCCTCATGTTGTTTCTCTTTGAGGAGATCTAAGGTGTCTGTGTCCTTCTCCAAATTGAAAGAGAAGTAGGATACAAATTTTTCTCATAGGTCTGCAAAAGTTTTTATGGACCCTTTTTCGAGGGTCATGAACCAATCCAGGGTGTGGCTTGTCAGGCTTTGTGGGAATAGGTGCAAGAGGTAGTTGTCATTGTGCATGACCTCTTGACATTGGGAGTAAAATTCCTACAAGTGAGCCTTAGGGTCTTTGTTTCCCTTGTATTTGTCAAACTTTCGTATTTGAAAATGTTTAGGAAACGGGATTAATGAGATGGAGGGATCAAATGGATATGGGCATATGTCTTCAAATTTGAATGATTGTTTGGTAGCCCCGGCTTGAAGGTCTTTCAGAGTGGCTTTGATTTCCAAGAGATCCGAGTTGGCCGGTGGCGGGTTGGGGAGATATTGATGATAGGATGATAAAGGATCTCGCTGAGAGAGCGTTGGATTGTTGAAATACGAATTTGGATTGTTGGATGATGACATGCCTTGTTGGTAAGGCGGGCGATTTTGTTCATATGGGGGCCATTGTTGTGGGGTATAGTACGAATTTGTTTGATAAAAGTGTGGGGTAGGCTATTGAGGAGCTTGGATGGGATGTTGTGTATTGGCTTGTTGGTGTTGAAGGTACTGTTGTGATTGCTGGGAGGTCACATAAAGCGGTTGTTGGTGAAATTGTTGCTGATTGTGATAGTAGTAGTGTTGAGAGGGGTGTTGTTGTGATGTCAATTGTTGTACGGGTTGAGATGGGATGCTGTGTTGTGGTTGAGCCTGCGGGCGCAAAATGGATGTGAGAAAAGGGGATATGGTCTAAGCAATCGGTCGAGATGGATTTCCTTGTGGTTGGTAGGGTGGTTGTTGTGAAGAGACCAAAGCATTATGTGTAGGTGGTTGCTGATGAGATGGCTGAGGTAGCGTAGAAGTGTTTTGTAAAGGGGGTTGTTGGGTACCACCCGAAACGTTCAGCTGGGGTGTGCCTTGTGGAGGTAATTGAGGTGGAATGTTGGATTGGTGAAGCTGTTGAGATGTATATGAAGATGATGGTAGATTTGTGGCCCCAGGAGGTGGAGGCAATGTGGTAAAGGGGGTGCCCCCAGTGTTGACTGTAGGTTGATTTGAAAGAGGGGGTGCTGTTAGCGTTAATGGCATGGGTTGTGGAACTTTTTGTGGCATACCATAAGCAAAAGGATTATTAGGATCAGGCACTTGAGGACCTCCCATGACTGAGATTGGAGTGTTTGGGGGATGGTTAACATGATAAAGAACAACATTTCCAAATTCAGGTTGATGCCAACCCTCAATTGGAGGAACATTGGGGAAGTACGAACCTTCTGGTGCATTTTGTGAACCTTGGAGTACGTTAGATGGGGGAATCCTATATTTGGACAAGTCCACACTCGAGGGGGGTTTGACACCCTTCTCAATTAGGTGGGCCAAAATTTTTTCCCCATGTTTTTCAAGCAAACGGTTAGTCATTTGCACATTGGCGGGATTACTAAAATGTTCCTCAAGCGTGAGTTCAGGTTGATTAGCCATACTCTCTTCACCGTGTGGTGAGTTGTTCTGATTTTCAGTATTGGAGTGTGATGAAGTACCATTGTTAGGATTTGATGAGACATTCATTGTGTTGTTGGGATCTTGACGGTTGTTTGATTGGGCATTCTGGGCTTGTTGGTCAGCCATTTTCTTTGCCTATGATCGGGTTTGAACGGGCATGCAAATGTGCTATGAGTGGATTATAAAAATGTTTTTGATGAATGATTTGATTGTGATTGGATGAGATCTGATTTCTAGGATGGGGTTTGGATTTAGATCAGATTTTGTTTGGATCTATTGGATTGGATTGGATGTTGATGGGATCAGATTTTGATTGGCTAAATTGGATTTTGATTGGCTAGATTGGATTTTGATTGAATTGGATTGGAATATTAAGATTAATAGGATTGCATTGGTTGAACGGATGTGATTTGGTTGATTTGGTAATTTGATCGAATGACTGATTTTGATAGATTTGGATGATTGGATGGGTATGATTGGATGATCTAAAAGATGTGAGAAAGACCTTGAGTTTAATCAAAGGAAGTTACCCTTAGTGACCAAGAGCTTTAATTGATTAAGAGGATGATCACGACACTGAATCCACCTTAAGATAGGAATGGATTGATTGGACCGAGGATGATAACTTACGACACCGAAGTCACCTCAAGATGGAAGCAAATTGATTTGGGTCGAAGTTAAAGACTAATAATCAAATTCAAGTGCTATGGTCAATTTGGGTAACCACTTTGTAATACAAGGTTAAGGCGGTTTGGTTATAGGTGGTGTTTGGTGATGTAAATGGTAAAATTATGATGTTCGCTAGGTGAGGGTATGGACTTTTGAATGGATTATGGGGAAATTAAAAATGAATAGGTGGATTGAGAGTGATTGTGGAGAATGAATGAGGATTTAGAGTGGTTAAACGAAAGTTCATAATGATGAGATGGAGGTTTTAAAATGGTCAAATGGAGGTTTTGGGAGCCTTAAAGTGACGAAACAGAGGCTTGGGATGATGAGATAATGGTTGGGAATGGTTAAACAATGGTTTAGAGGCTAAACGGATCCAAATGGGGTGATTTCGGGTGCTCAGGAGGGCAAATTTGCTCCTCTACAGTAAATCAGGGGCATAATTGCCTCACTGCGGTAAATTAGGGGCGTAATTGCCTCACTGCGGTAATTCAGGGGCACAGTCACCTCACTGTGGAATATCAGAGACTTGGTTTGATGAAAATGACTATGGAAAAGACTTAAAATGACAATGATAAAGCCAATTTGTCAAAAATTTCATTGGTTTCTCACAAGAAAACACTCTCAAGCAAACATAATCCTATGATTAGTGTTAAGAGTATGGCTAAAGAGGTCTTAATCTAGGATGCACAAGGTGTCTAGGGAGTCCTTGATATACTCTCAGTACGTGAGGCACAACTGTGAACACCAGCCCATCACAAGCATGAGTCAGGAACCACAGCAAGATACTGAAGGGCTCAGACCAACTCTTCACATCTATCTAGGTATCACCCTAGCTTTGACGCTCCGCCAATTACAACGTGACCAGATTGGGGTACAACTTTCACTCTCCCCCCTTTATATACCCTGCCAGTACGCGTGGTTGGAATTGTCCCTTGGGGTGATGAAATCCCCAAGCAAGTCCCACTATAAAGAAAGCACTAACTGTCTCCAACTACTCCCCAGGCTCACATGAAGTGCAAGGGGAAAGCGAAAATGATCTAATGCTCCCTTTGGGTAACACAAAAAGACTAGCACAACAAGTAATGAATATTACTCCCTCTAATTAAACTATGTTCTTAGATTAACACAAACAACAAGGATAGTTTAAAAAGTTTGAGCAAATGGATAGCCCTGTAAGCAAACGTTAGATGTTTTATCCTGCTTTCTTCATCAACTTCACAAGAATATGCTGCAAAAAGTTAGCAAAAGGCACCCATATCCTTGCAAGAATAGTGTTAGGGGGAAAATAGCAAAAAATCAAAGCCAAACTAACAGTTTTACCTTCCAAAATGCATTGCTTTTCGATGACCAAGGGGCACATTCGCCCTTCTGCAGCAAATCAAGGGTGTAATCTCCTCGTGAAAAATCAGGGGCATAATCACCTCACTGCGGAAAATCAGGGGCGTAGTTGCCCCACTGCGGAAAATCAAGGGTGTAGTCGCCCCATTGCAGAAAAGTGTTAGCACAAATTTCAGCCCAGGGGGCATAATCGCCTCACTGCAGAAAAGGTGTTAGCCAAAAATAATTTTCAGCCTAGGGGGTGTAGTCGCCTCACTGCAAAAAAGTGTTAGCATAGAAAATAATTTTCAGCCTAGGGGGCGTAGTCGCCTCACTGCAGAAAAGTGTTAGCATAGAAAATAATTTTTAGCCTAGGGGGCATAGTCGCCTCACTGCAGAAAAGTGTTAGCACAGAAAATAATTTTCAGCCTAGGGGGCGTAGTCGCCTCACTGCAGAAAGGTGTTAGCACAAAAAATAATTTTCAGCCTAGGGGGTGTAGTCGCCTCACTGTAGTAAATCAGGGGCGCAGTCACCTCACTGCGGTAAATCAGGGGTGTTGTCACCCCACTGCGGTAAAATAAAAGGCGTAGTAGCCCTACTACGGAAAATCAGGAGCATAGTCGCCCCACTACGACGTATTCCTACAAAAATCTCAACAACAACAAACATGAAATATAGGAACCCGTTTGTGGGTCCCACTGGACGTGCCAAAAATGTGATATCAAAATATTTAACCTATTCTAAGCAATTAAAATGCAATGGAAAACATAATGAAACACCTCAAGATTAGCCTAAGGAATTTGAAAATGCAAAGAGAAAAATGTTAAATGAAGATAAATGGTTATACCTTCCTTCTTGTAGCTGAAACTCCTTGGTTGGCCCTTGATTTGGATTGATTTGTATGCTCCTTGATGGCTCTTGATATGGCTAAATGTAAATCTTGACTATATGCTTGAATGCAAATAAAAATGGATGAGATTGAGGGCTAAATGAGTGCACAAAATGGCAGCATTTAGTTGCAAAATGGCTAAGTGTTGAAAATGCCCTTGAGGAGGGGGTATATATAGAAGAATTTGAATTCTCTAGAGAATTCAATGGTTGAGATTCATCCAACAAGGTCAAGATGAAGGGCTATGGTGGGTTGAGAACTCACAAGCCCTCACATCTTGACATGTGGATGGTGAAGTGGCTAAGAGGAGATGAGGTGGAGGAAGGACAAGTACCTCCCAAGTACCTTAGGGAGTGAGAAGATCTCCTCAAAAAGGAATTTCTTGTCCCCAAGTAAGAGTGAAAGGGACATTTGAGGAATTTTGGAATTCCTCAAAAATCTCCATGGGAAAAGGAGAGGTGGTTAGATAAATAAATATGAATTAAAAATTCACATTCTTAGGAGAGTCTAAAGGGATAAGTAGAGGCCTTCAAAGCAAGCGTGGAATTGGTCACATGTGCATGAGGTGACATGTCAAAGGTCTCTGTGAAGCCTTGGAAGACCTCAAATGTGAATTAAAAAATTCACATGGGGAGGAGAGAGACATAGATGGAACAAATTTGAGAACAAAAATTCCTCATGGGAAAGAGGCCAAACGTCTAAAAAGGAAAACAAGGACTGACTCAAAAGTGTCGTGTAAAGGTTAATGACTCGGATTAAAGTTTGGAAAAGTAAAATTACTTTGATTATGATAATTAATAATGGGCATGATTAAAGACAAGTGGAAAACGTAGGAGGATGTGACATTAATCCTTCATTAAGAAGATGCACACCCTAAATATGAATTAATTAAATTAATTCACATTAGAGATGGATTATGGAGGATGTGACAAGGAGGGAGAAAAGAAGAATTTTAAATTGATTTTAATTCAATAGATTAGAATGACTAAATTAAATAAATTGGTGTATTTATTTAATTTAGAGAATATAAAGGCACCAAATAAAGTATTTTAATTATTAAATTAAATACTTTAAGAGTCTTATGTGGGAAGTGTAATATTAATTAAATAAATTAATATTGACAGAATTGATGAATAAAGAGGTAAATTTGATCATATGGGAGTGATCAAATTTGGGTGTCTACACTTATTTCTTGGATATTTTTCTAGGTGAGGTTTATTTGAAATTCTAGTAAAGCGAAAATTTTGCATGAATTAGCTCACTCGCAGTCATCAATTTCTGCACCAGTGTCTCCCTCACCGTTTATCAAATGTTCATGAACGTCACCGGAAAGACTCTACACAAACAATGATATATCATCTCAATGACATGAATCATTAAGTTCAAGGGAAGATGATTTCTCAATGAAGATGGATATGTGGACCTAAAAAGGAGATATATCGCATGACAAAACAAGCAACTACATGTTTGGACCAAGAAAGGAGTTCTATAACCATGAAAATTCTAGGTTAGCCACCATCACACGCTTTAGTGGCCCCGGCGGGGATTCGGTAGCCTATCGTGCGTGGATGGCGCGCAAGTTCGATGGCAATGATCCTCTAACATGGATAAACCAAATGGAGAATTTTTTGAAGTAGACCAAATCCCAAATGGACAAAAGGTCATGATGGCTTCCCTATATCTAGAACCGGATCAATTCATTTGGTATCGTTAGATTTACACTCATCGAAGGAAAAAGGGGCTCACTGTCTCATGGTCAATTTTTATGGAGAAACTCCAAGCACAATATAGCAAGAGCGTGAATGACAACTTCTTCAGCCAACTGGATAAACTTCAACAAATAGGATCACTTAAGGATTATATTCGACAATTCCAAAATCTATCTTTAAGAGTGGATACAATTATGGAGGAAAACTTGAATGATTTATTCTTGGGGGATCTCAAGGATCACATTCAACATGAGGTATGCATGTTTAGCCCTAGCTCCATAAATGAATCTTTTATCTTAGCACACAGGGTAGAGGAAAAGTATTTGATTCCTAAGAAGCAAGGGGCTAATGTGACAAGAGAAAAAGGATATTCAACACAACCTACTAGGTTGACTCCATAGCAAATTGAGGAGAAAAAATCATAAGGGTTGTTCAATTGTGATAGTAAATACAGTCGAGGACATAAATGTAGTGAAAAGAAATTGTTCTATATTGAAGGTCCAAGTGAGGAAGAAGAGGAGGAACCCATACTAGAGGATGAAAGGGAGTCAAATGAGGAATCACATGATTCTCAACCAATCATTTCTTGTCATACACTCTCAAGTATCAGTGCTCCACAAAATCTCAAGGTGGTGGGGTTCTTAAAGAAGTAGAAGGTAGCAATGTTGATCTACTTAGGTAGTACTCATAATTTCATCAACAAAAAGTTAGCTACTTGTCCAAATTGTTTTATATATCTAGCTCCAGAGTTTCAGGTTTCGATTGCAGATGGTGGTATAGTTAGTTGTTCAAGGAAGTTTCATAGCATTAAATTATCCATGGGAAATTATCAACTTGATACCCCAATGTATGTGATATCCATGGGTGCAACAGATATTGTTTTGGGAGTACAATGGCTTACTACATTGGGAATGATTGAGATTAACTTCCAAGAACTATTCATGAGATTTCAATCAGAAATGAGGGTAGTAGAGCTAAGGGGGTTGAAGGAAAAATCCCCACAAATGGTAAGCTCTCATCAAATGAAAAATTTTCTTAAGAAAGGAAAGGATGGATTTGTGGCCCAGCTATGTTCATTAGAAGTCTCTCAATCTAATGCTCCTACTCATCCAGAATTACAAGCTATAATTAATTGTCACTTGGTTTTTCTTAGAGATATGCCTAAAGGACTTCGTCCTAAGAGGTATCATGATCATGACATACAGTTAGTTCTAGGGATCCAACCACCAAACATCAGGCCTTACAGGTATCCACACATACAAAAGAGTGAGAGATAAAATTGTTGAGGAGATGCTAGAGGTAGGAATTATCAAGCATAGCAAAAGTGCTTACTCCTCACCTATGGTGATGGTACGTAAGAAGGATGATACTTGACACATGTGTCCATATTATAGACTACTCAACATGTACACCATTAAAGATAAGTTTCCTATTCTAGTCATTGATGATTTGCTAGATGAATTGAATGGAGCTATGTATTTTACAAAGTTAGATCTTAGATCTGGTTATCACCAAATTTGGATTAAGGAGGAAGATATTTGTAAGGCATCATTTCAGACTCATGAGGGTCATTATGAATTTTTGGTGATGCCATTTGGTCTTACCAATGCACCATCTACATTCCACAGTTTAATGAATTCCATTTTTAAGAAGTTATTGAGAAATTTTGTGTTAGTATTCTTTGATGATATATTGATTTATATAGCAAGACTTGGGAAGAACATTTGCAACATGTGGATCAAGAATTACAAATACTTAAAGATAATAAACTCTATGCTAAGCCATCTAAGTGTGCTTTTGGCCTTACGGAGGTGGAGTATTTGGGACACATAGTTTCACATGAAGGAGTAAAGGTGGACCCTAACAAAATTAAGGCTATCATGGAATGGCCTATTCCAAAAACCATTAAGAAACTGAGGGATTTCTTGGGATTGATAGGGTACTATAGAAGATTTGTGAATAATTATGGTTGTATAGCAGCACCTCTCACCACTCTATTGAAGAAGGATTATTTTCATTAGAACAAGTCTACCAATACAACATTTGAGAGATTGAAGGAGGCTATGTGTACAACTCTAGTGCTTTCCACTCCTGACTTCACCAAGGAATTCATTGTGGAATGTGATGCTTATGGAAATGGGATAGGAGTAGTGCTCATGCAAGAAGGTTGACCAATTGCTTTTGAGAGTCATCAATTAAAGGGTAAGAATCAACTAAAACCTATTTATGAGAAGGAAATGCTAGCAATCCTCCATCCAGTTAAACAATGGAGGCCTGATCTATTGGGTAGAAACTTCAAGGTTAAGACAGATCATGATAGCCTAAAATATGTTTTGGAACAAAGAATATCTTCTGAAGAGCAACAAAAATTTTCACTAAGATGTTAGGATATGACTTTGAGATTGTATATAAGAAAGGGAAAGAAAATATTGTAGCAAATGCACTTTC
>VDFB02379711.1:193039887-193086092 GCA_007258455.2 Sequoia sempervirens | reverse complement strand
CATGAAGCAATAATTTATTTATTTTCTTTACTTATTTACTTGTAATTTTACAAAACATGTGTGCGTTTTGGCTTGCATAAAACAAATCTATTTTTTTTTTTTTACAAAACATGTATGCATTTTGGCTTGTAGAAGACATGTACATATTTTGGATTGCAAAAAACATGTACATGTTTTGGCTTGCATAGAACACATACGTGATTTGGCTTGTACTGAGGCTTGGATGGTTCATTTGCCTCATTTTCACATGATTTTCTCCTCCATTCTGATTTTCCACCTTGCTTGTCATCAAGTTTATGCATTATAAATCAAATCGTAGTAAAATTACCACCATAATTTTATGTGTCTTCTAAGCTTTGTAACCATAAAAGGTTTTCTAGATTTGAACTACATTAACATATTTTTTTAAATTTATTTCACTAATTTTTCCATAGTTATCAGAGACATATGTATTGATTTTTTTAATAACTTTTGACCTACTTGTCCAAATTTGAAAAAAATATATAATATTTTTCTTCACTTCAATCTTTAGACATTGGAAAAAAAAAATGCATTTTTGATTATTTTGGTGCAAGTTATGTGAATCACATGCTCATTGATACAAAATTTAGGATGCATCCAGTTTGAAAATTCATAAAAAAATACTTAACAAAAAATTACAAAAAATATACTTCTAGTACCCACTCTTAACTATATTTCTACCAATGGGTTTTTTAAAACTACTAAATGCAACTAAAAAAATTGAAGGGAAAATGCCAAATACTATGCTCTATTTTTCTAAAAAAGTAGGGACACTTTTTTGTGCGCCAAGAATTTGATACTCTTAATCTTAACTATTTTTAGAAAAAAATAGTAGTTTAGAAACTAGATTCAGAGTACTATAATTCTCGTTCTTTTGGTATCTTAAAATTTTGAGTACATGAATATGAAATTACTCTTCAAAGTTAAAGTTTAGTTGATTTTAGAATAAAAGTGGTCACTTTTGACCTCCTTTTTGTGCATCATCTTGGTGCACTTACCCTAGATAAAAAATATATAAAATCAAGCATTGATGATAGTGACAAACAATTTTGAAAGAATTCTTATTATGAATAGGATAGAGAGTAATTCTTACAACCAAGCTATGAATTCAAAAGTATGTTGTGACTACATTACTCAAAGAATTCAAATATATTGTTTATGGAATTAGCTCTAAACCACTACATCCACCTATGTTCATCATAATAATATTTTAAAACTACAAAAGTCCATTATGAGACAATAAAGAACCAAAAAACTATACTTATAATACCATCATGTAAGGTAGCTAAAGAAAAATACCATTGTCCATAGTATGAACAATTACTATATATGAATCTTGAGGACTTACACTAAATGATGTCATGATTTCTAAAAAATGTTAGATTCTTCAAGAAGTGAGAATCAAGTGAGGATATGATATCGATCATAGATCACATACACTTTAGTCAACATATGATCAAAGATCAAAATAGTAGAATGGAGATAGAATTTGAAAAGAGTGAAACATAGAGACAAAGAAAGAGAATTGAGAATACTCTCGATACTCTCACAGAGCTATCGTTGAACTAGCTAAACTAGTGAAGGTGAAAGGAGAGTACTTGAAATATATAGAAAAATAAGGGAAAATACATCCAAGAGGTACATTAAGTCCTACTACCCATAAAAGGTGGAAGCTTTTACATACTTGGTAAATGAAAAAACATGTGGCATAACCTCCTTAGGTGAAGAAAAAAGAGAGGTTATGAAAGGTGACACATAAAGCCAAAAGAGGGTGAGAAGCCCAACTACCATGTAACCTATCCTGAAGAAAAAATAGTGGTTATGAGATGTGGTAGAACAATTCAAAAGAGGGTGTGTAACTCAACTACCCATGTGTGGGAGAGAGTGACACATGTAGTTGATGTATTTCACCACATGTCCTGATATTAAGCACACCTAATAAACCTAAGCAAGCTTAAATAATATGTGTAGGAAAAAATAAATACCCCTAACATAAGGAAAATGAAAAACTACACTAATACCTCCCCTTAAGCATAACTTAAGTGGTTGAAAATATGGGTCCCAAAAAATGAAGCCATGTTAGGTACCCATTTACATATAAATCTCCCCCCATAAGAGGAATACCCCCTTGAAATAGTGAGAGAAAATGAAATCAAAGTAAAAAGAAGCTTCCCCAAAGATATCCAATGGTAGGTGCTTGAAATTGAATGTAGAAGATGGTCCATAGTTGTTGAACAACATTCCTCCCTTTAGGAAGAAATAAAACTAATGGCATATGCAAGTTGTCTCCCCACTCTTGAAAGGAATGTGTAAGAAGAAAACCCAAGATGTATGGAGTCTCTAAACTTGGCTCAAGTATCCCCATGTTGATGTTGAAGGCTCCCACAATCAAATCAAGCATTCTAGGCCATATTGCTAAAAATGAAAACTTAGAATCTCCTAGAGATTGATGTAGAGCACCATCCAAAGACTTAAATATCTCCTTTGAAGATGTCTCATCCAAATGTTGATCCAAGGTATCCAAATTATTGTCAAACTAGGATGAGTGATCATGTAGAGAATGGACAAGAGGGTCAAAGTGCTCCCTCACAACAACTGAAGAAGAATCAACTTAATCAAAGAGAAGATTAATACAACCAATAGTGCCTCCAAAATTTGTAATATGTGTCTCCATAAACAAGTCTAAAATACTTGTCAAGAGATCATCCCAAGCTGAATCTGAAAGACTGTATGTTCTATTGCAAAGAATTACTAGAAACTTTCAAAGAAGCAACACTAATCTCTATAGTAACAATAGATGAAAGGACAAAAGAGTGGTCCTCAAAGAGAAGACATATGTCCTCAATAGTGTCATCTAGATCCAAATTGAGGGACTCTACAAACGAGCAAGAAATTTCTAGTAGAAATCAGTCCCAATGGACTAAATCTAGAAGAAATAAATGATCTTGCTACAATGAATCAATAGAGGCTCTTGAAGAAACATCTCTAGAATTTGGAGATACAATAGGTATATGTGATGGGGTATCAATGAAGTGATCATCCGTACAAGATGTATTCACACAAGATGGGGAATCATAAGCCTCAATATCATCCATAAAAGCCTAGTTATCCAAGGAGACATCACTTTCATATGAAGATTCAATGTCTCCATACAATTGTTGAATGATGGTCTAAGAAGTGAAAGGGCACTTAGTGTGCCCTATGTGATGTAGAATATCCTTAGAAATAGTAAGAAATATTAGTCTATAGACCATGTCATCATTGTTAAACCATGCATTTTTTTGATAATAGTCACTTGGATTAGGAATGAGTCCAAGGAGATAGGGTAGTAGATCATTCTCAAGTCATTGATTCTTTATCCCTTGTTTCCAGGACAAATAGTTCTCTAAAGTTAGTTTAACAATAGAAGGATGGAAATACTTTTTTAGAGATAGGTTTAACCCCCCATAAATAAAACTTTATCTTAGTTCATGATTACAAACTATCTATATAATCCTCAAAGATTGCTACAAAAAAGCCACTTTGAGTGAATTTAAAAAGAAAAATTGATAGACATCCCCCTTTTCCACTAGTCTCAAAAATCACCCCCTTAAATAAATTACAAGGTTGGCACTTTATAATTAGTGTGTTTACCAAGCCTTTTATCATATTAGAATTTTTGATACTAAATTAATTTTAAAATAAAATATGAAAAAAAACCTTGTAGTTGTTTGTTACTCTTCAATATCTTTCCAACTCCTTTTTATTTTCAAAAAAATGGATTACAGAGGGGAAAGATATGACCTATTGAAGATAAAAGGTGCAATAGCTATTAGGTACAATATTTGATAGAAAAAGGATTTTTTTTTTATCAAAACCAAGTTGTGGATGGAGTGTGCTCATTTTTAGCTTTCCATCAAGTACTCATTTGCAAAAATATGACACCTAAGTCAAAAGTTATGCACTTTTGATGAAAAATGAAAATTTTTGTCTATCATGAATGACTCACACCTCCTTTTTATTTGATTTTTACAAAATTTATTGACTATATGAAAATATTAACAAATACCCTAATGATTTTTTGACCCTGGGAATAAAACCTAGAAGTCATTTTTCTTACTAATGAGTGGAAGCTAGATTTTTGAAGCCAAAATAAAAATGGCTTCAATAAAAAAATCAAATTTTAACTCTTCTTTTATTGTGTCATCCAATCTTTGATTTTGGTGAAATAGAAGTCAATTTTGACTTTCTCAAAGTTTTTAGACTCTTTAGAAATCTTGAAAATGCCTCCATTATTACCAACAAGATGCAATCACCCAGATCTCTCAGGAATAGATATAATCAAACTAGGTTAAATATATGCTTATTTACCTTTATACTATTTTGATTCTCTAGACCATATGAGGATGTAGGAAAAGATCATACTTGGATTTTTAGGAAAAATGTTGCCTCTCTATTAGTCTCAAATCTCTCAAAAAATCAATAAAATAATGAGCTATACCAGATAGCACAACTCTGATACCATGTTAGATTCTTCAAGAAGTGAGAATATAGCTAGGATCTAATGTTGGTCGTAGATACATGCACTCTAGTCAATAGATGATCGAATATAAAAATAGTAGAATGGAGATAAAATCTGAAAAAAAAGAGAAAAATAAAGATAAAGAAAGAGAATTTGAGAATACTCTCGATACTCTCACAGAGCTATCACTGAACTAGCCGAACTAGTGAAGATGAGAGGAGAGTGCTTAATACGTAGAAAAATAAGGTCAAATACATCCAAGAGGTGAATTAACTCCTACTTATAAAAGGTGGGATGTTTTACCTACTTGGTAAATGAAAAAACATGTGGCATAACCTCCTTAGGTGAAGACAAAAGAGAGGTTATGAAAGGTGGAACATAAAGCCAAAAAAGGGTGAGAAACACAACTGCCCCATAACCTACTCAAGTAAATACAAAATAGTGGTTATGAGAGGTTGCACAACAAGCCAACAGAGGGTGTGTAACTAAATTACCCATGTGTGGGAGAGAGTGACACATGTAACTAATGTATTTCACCATGTGTCCTCATATTAACCACACCTAATAAACCTAAGAAAGCTTAAATAATATGTGTAGGAAAAAAGAAATAACCCTAATATAATAAAAATAAAAAACCTACACTAAAAAAAATAAACTAAAAAATAATGGTTTGCATTTGCAACTATATCAAAATTTAAAAGCACCAAAAAGTGCTCCACATATCCCCATTATATTCCTTCAACTAATGCTCTATAATAATAAAAATCTCTACTACATTGTATGAAATAGAGAAGAGGCTTTTTTACAATTATTTTGTTCATAGAAAATCTAGAAATGTATGCATTTATTTTAGTTAATTCTAATTAGTCATATCAATCTTCTATTGGTAAATATTTTATAATAACAATTAAAATTTTTCATTTCACATTATAATAAATAAATATAAATTAATTACAAACAATTTTTAAGGTAAAATTGTTTCAAATCATGAGGCCCATAGTTCATTCCTATAACTTCTAAAGAAACTAACACCACAATTAGGTCCTTTCCCTTCTAACAAATGACGAAAAAATTACTACACTGACTTCGTCATGCATGATGAAAGGAGAACAAAATAAAAAAATGAAAAGTGTCACGATAGTTGCCTAAAGCTTTATCATCTTGCATAGCCAAACAAAATTAAAAAGTTGTTTTTCCTTTCTTGGGATTTCCACATAAATCTGGTGTTTTGTTCTCTATGGTGTTGTTGTGTTTTCAGTTTCTATTATTTACTTACATGCTAAATCATTGTAATAGATTAAGGTTAAATGTGGTTCTAAATATTAGTGAGGGTTTTATGTTTTAATGAACAATTGATTCACCCCCTCTCATTTGTGTTATTCATTCAACATAAGCATAGATCTAGGTGTTAAGAAATAAGAAATCATAAAAAATCTAAGAACATGGAAAGCACAAATAACACATATGGAATATTACACAAAGTAAAGTAATGATAACCATGAATAGGATGAAGATACTAATAATGATACAAATAAAACATATTATATAAAGATGTTGGAATAGAAAATAATATCTCAAATGAGATTTACTAACAATGTCAAATTAATTGAACTTGAAATCCTTGGTAGAAATAATTTTGAAAAGAAATTTATATGAGACAAAAATATTATTCTAACATTTTTACATTCCACTTAAAGTCAATTGATAGGCACAAACAAGATGTATTAATAACTAGGCCACTCACCCTATCATTTGTTTAACTAAAACTCTATAATGTCAACAAAACAATTAGTAGCATTTACCAACATTAAGAAACACTATATAGATTGTACTTTAAAGAAAATAATTTATATGCCCAATCAAGGAATTATAGGCACATGAAATTCATATCTCATTAGTTATATAAGAAACACACTTTAAAATTTAACATCAAATAAATTAAACCCACTCCTTGTACTCACTCTTATAGGAACCATGGCATTCAATATATATGTGTCAACTATAAATGTAGTCTTAAAGATTTTAATTAAATAAATTTAACTATTATTGTGAGATGGGATTCATAGGACCAAAACTACTATTAAAAATAAATAGTAGATTATGTGAGGTATGTCCCTACCAATAATGCTTCTATTTATATAAAGTATCTATGAACACTTTATTGCATGAATTATATGGAAAATATTATAGCTATTGTTACATTAGAACTAATATTTTGACAATCAAGTGACAATATAACTCAAGCCCAAACCTATAAAATATTTGAAAATATAATAAATATTGATACACCACAATATTATTGGGAAGCATATTGTAGAAAAATAATCTATTTGAAAATAACAAAAATAACTTCTCAATGTAATTATTTGTGAAAAATGACCACACCATATTACACAACTAAAAGATGCTAAAATTAATAAATATTCTATTTGTACTTTTTCCCCGAGAATTATCACTATGCATAAGATAGAGAGTAATGCTTAAAACCAAGTTATGAATTCAAAAGTATCTTATGACTAGATCGCTTAGAATTTAAAACATTTTTTATGCAATTATCTCTATACCATCTACCTATGTTCATCATAATAAAATTTTAAAACTACAAAAGCCCATTATGGGACAATAAAGACCCAACTACTATACCTATAATATCATCACAAGGTAGTTGAAGAAAAATGCCGCTATCCATAGTATGGACAATCGCTATATATAAATCTTAAGGACTTAAACTAAATGATGTCATAATTTTTAAAAATAAACCTAAAATACAATGATTAGCATTTACAACTATATTGAAATTTTAAACCATTAGAAAGGGCTCCACATATCCCCATTATTTTCCTTCAATTAATGCTCTAGAATGAAAAATGATCCATACTACATTGTATGAAAGAGAGAAGAGGATTTCTTACAATTATTCTCTTCATAGAAAATCTGGGAATGCATGTATCTATTTTTTAATTCCAATTACCCGTATCAAACTTCTATTGGTAATTATGTTTTATACAATGCTCATTCGTAACTATTTTATTACAATATTTGTTAGCTATTGATGGATACTCGATAATCAAACAATATAACAATAGAAGTTTTGTCCTTCCTATCAAAAATATATTGAATTTACTTTTATTTATTTATTTATAATAAAAAATAAAAAAATATGTTTTACACTATATTGTTTGAATAACAACAATTATCTATCTACCAATTTACATGAAATATCATACTAATTGAATTCATATAATCAAAAGAAAATTCAAATGCAAACTTTTGATGGGCTCAAATAGCATAATATTAACATTGAACATAAAAAAAAGAAATTAATGGTAGGAGAAATAATGACCAATCATAATCTTTTGCAAAGATTTATCAAAAACTACATACAAGTATACATCAAAGAACAACATTGTAAATCTAATGCACTTACTTTTAAGTGTTATTATATATAAATAAAGTTGTTATATATCTTCTTATTAATTCTAGGATTTGTACTCTTTAGATTTTACAATAAAATTGACAAATACAATAATATATCTTCTAATTCATCCCATAATTTATACTATAACATTTTATTTAACATGTAATTTGTTTACCATGTAATCATTACACCTTAAAGTACAAGTGCTAATATACAACTTTCACATATAAAAATTAACATATATCTTTTTAAATAGATACACATCACAAAAACACACTTTATATCATATCATTATTTTGACATAATTTATATAAATTTAAAATAACTTTTCAAATTTCAAACATATATACTTTATCTATTTAACAAACATCTAACAAAATTTTTAATAATAAGAATTAATATTTTTCATTTCAAATTGCAATAATAAATACAAATTATTTTACAAACAATTTTTCCAAGTAAAATTGTTTCAAATAATGAGGCCCACATAGTTCATTCCTATAACATCTAGAGAAACCGACACCACAATCGGGCCCTTTCCATTCTAACAAACGACGAAAAAATTACGACCTTTCACTATAATAGTGCTCTGTGCTCTTATCGATAGTGCTCTCATCACAGACATTAATTTCGTCACCGAAAGGAGAACAAAAGACAAAACACGACAGTTGCCTCAAGCTTTATCATCTTGCGTAGCCAGAATACACACCGAGGACGAGTTCATTTCAGCAACTTGTTTTGGTACGCGAAAATGAGTGGGTTGAAGAAGCCTCACGTCGTGGCGGTGCCATTCCTAGCGCTGGGTCACTTTATTCCTTTCTTCGACCTGGCAAAGGTCCTCGCTTCCAACGGCCTTGCGGTCAGTTATGTCACAACGACCACTAACGTCTCCCTCCTGGAGGGCTACCTTGTTCAAGCTGTGAACGACGGCCTCGACATACGCCTGGTTGCCCTTCCTACGCCCGCCGTGGAAGGCTTACAAGGACGAGAGAGGGACGACCTCTTTCCGAACGAGTCGAGGAGCTTTGTCTTCGAAATGGTGGAAAAGCTTCGACACCCTTTCAACACTTGGATGGAGCAGCAATTCCACCAACAAACAGCAACACCTCCCGTGTCTATTGTCTACGATTTATTTATAGGGTGGGCTGTCGACGCGGCCAAAAAATTTAACGTTGCCAGTGTTATGTTCAATACCTGTGGCGCCTTTGCAGTAAGTCTGATGCATTCCATTTCCTGTTCGATATTGCAAGACGCGCTGGAGAAAGACGTGGAGGACAGTCTTGTGGTGAGCTTCAATCTACCTCGTCCTCTCACATTTTCTAAACATGAGGTATCTTCAGTTTTCCTCAATCCAGACCTTTCAAACTCCATTCAGCGTTTTGCTTATCAATGTTTCCAAGATATTGGCAAAGGATCGGGAATACTGATCAATACGTTCCATGAGCTCGAGCCTTTCTATGTCCAGCACTTGAAAAATTTAACCGGTAAACCAGTTTGGGCTATAGGCCCTTTGAATGCACAAAATTTATTTGGCGGAGCAGGCAATGTTAACACCAGAGGGAAAATGGTGGACATCAATGAACAAGAGCTGGTTTGCTGGCTGGATTCGCGAAGCCCTCGATCCGTTGTGTATGTTTCTTTTGGAAGCCACACATTCTTATCACAAGAGCGAACGCATGCCTTGGCCAGAGGTCTGGAAGCCAGCGACCAGCCATTTGTTTGGGCTATCAAAATGTACCCAGAGACGGAATCGGCAGCTTCAGAATCAAAGACTGGCCTCATTAGCACATATCTGCCAGTGGTCTTTCTCGAGAGAACAAAGGAGAGAGGGTTAATCATACACGGTTGGGCCCCCCAGCTTGTAATTCTTTCCCACGTTTCGGTGGGTGCCTTCATAAGCCACTGCGGTTGGAACTCTGCGCTCGAAAACATTTCTCTTGGTGTTCCAATTCTTGCATGGCCTATATTTGGAGATCAGCACTTCAATTCAAAGCTTTTTGCAGAATTAGGCGTAGGAATTCAGTTCTGCCAAGACGCAGATGGGATGCCAAACGAGGAAAGAGTAAAGGAGGCTGTCACAATGGCTCTAAATGGTGACAGACGAGAAGAGATGAGAGAGCGCGCAGAGAAATTGAAGGAGACGGCTGCAAATGCTATCAAACAGAAAGGAACCTCAGCCACAGATTTGAGAGCTTTTGTAAGTGACATGTGCAAGTTAGAATCCAGAACGACAGAACACAAAAGAGAGTCAGAACCGAATCTCGTGAATCCAAGTACTGATTAAGGCTTTATCGCTTTAAAAGCATGCTTCTGTACTGTAATCCCTTTTCAAAAAAATTGGTCTATTGTCAAGTTTGTCAGTTTAATATCTTTCAAAACAATGCTTATTCGTGATGCTTAGCATGGTATATACAAATTTTGGATGTTTCAACGCATAAAATGCCACCTGCATTTTGATGGCTTTAACATCAATTCTACTTTTTCTACGTATCTTATGTTTTATATTATTCTGTGTGTATATATTTAATCTTGTACATTCATTTAATTGTTTTTTATTTAAAATACATTTTAGTACTTTTCAAAATTTTAGATTGGATTGTATTTGGAATCTTGTTTTTTTAATTAATTATCGAATATTATTTATTTATCTTTATGTTTTAAGATCGATACTTTTAGAATATAATTGTTATTATGAAATTGGATGTCATTTAAGATTTTAAACTAGCATACATATATTAAATATTAATATATATAAAATACGTCGAGAGTTAATCGAGACGCGTATCCACAATATCTTGAGAACTTAGATATAAAAACAACCTTTCTATTTTAATTTTTCCTCTTTTTGCATGCCAATCATTTCACATCTAAAAGTAAACTAAATTCTAATTTTAAAAAGGTCAAAATGTTTTAAGTAAAAAGACTTTTGATTTGTATCTTTTAAATAGGCTATTAGGAGGAATAAACCTCTACTTCTAAATTTTTTAGTTCAATTGAATTTTATTGATCTTTAAATTTGAATGAAATCAAGAGAATATTTTGAAAAGCAAGAAATATAATATCTTCCAAATAAATTAAAAAAAAGATATAACATCCATTTTTCTCCAATTTTAAAAATAATTTGAAATCTATAATAAAAAATCATTGCTATTTTTTACTCAATTACACTTATTTTTACTTGATTTATTACATATAATTAAAAACATTATATAAAATTTCTAAAATATCATTCGTTAGACAAATAAATAAGTCATATAATACCTAATTAAGGGAGTAGTTCAATAGAAAAATAAATTGGAAACTTTAAATGAAAGTCATGCGAAGATTTTAGAGAACTCTTCGAAGAAGAAAAATTTGTTGCCAAAAAATGAATATAAAGAAGAAAGACATTTTTTATTTGGCTTTAAATAAGACCAGATTTCTGACCTTTTTCCTCGATTGATTGAGTCAAAATTTGGTTTGGTATTATGAAAATTAAAAATTGCAAAAATCTGGATAAAAAGTAAAGAAAAACAAACAAGAAAAATGAGTTGCTGCTTAGATTGTATAACAAAATAGATTTTCCTTACTGCCAAACTCTATAAATGTAGAATAATAGAATACATGCTTAGACAATGGATGAAGGCCTAAAGCCTTATTAGACCATGGAGCAATACAAAATTACGATCAAGCCAACTATAAGTCTATTGATTCAAAGAAGGCCCAAGGCCCAAGTGAAGATCCAATCCATGCTCAGCCTCATGCAGTTGCAAACCTACATTATTATTATTATAGTTATGATGATGATTATTATTACGACTTTGTTTATGTTGGAAGGGAAATGGAAGAGATGGGGAGCTTAGTAAATCGTTGGATGAAGATTGGAAGGAATAGATGTTGGGAGTATAAGACATGATTGAGGAAAACCAAGACCCAAACTATTGGCATTGTGGAGTAACATAAATCAATGGATTGGTATTAGGATGGATGGTTGCAAAACTTGGATTAATGGAAGGAGACCCTCCAAACAAAGATGGGTGTTGGGTATTGTAGCCAAAAATAGTAGGAATGGGTTGGATGATGGGAATGGTTGTGTCAAACATACGAGAAGAGTGGGGACTAAGAAGACCTGAGCCAGGAAAACATTGCAAATAAGGTCATGGTTCAGACTTGAAGCCACATAGTTAATATCTTATCGCCTCGCTACTTCACTCCACATCCACAAAAATCATTCTTTAATTGTCAACAAAATAAAATAAACTTATGAAAGTAGGATACACGTCACATACAGTTTTGTGAAATATGCATGCATTTGAGAATAATCCTCTCATTTTCACAAATTAAGCATGTAATTAAACAATCACAATCCATGATAATCACAATTTATTTCATGATATTTGAATCATTGTAAACAATTATACCTTTGACGTGAGGCCAAACTGGCCATACATAAGAACTCCAAACTGTACACCTCTCCCCAGTAGTTGAACCATGCCAAAGAACCAACTCTAATAAATCCCTAATAGTCATAATGGAATTGGAGAGCCTCTTACATGATGGCGTTGTGCAACTGCTTTGAAAAACATGTATACATAAAGTGAACACAAAGGCAAGGCACACAAATTGTTTGATAGGATGCCCCAAATAAATGTGGTCTCATGGAACATGAAGATTGAAGAATATGCACAATGTGGATTTGTTGAAAAGGCTTAGAAGATTTCAAGCAAATGCAATTAACGGGTGTAAAGCCAATTTTTATACCCTTTGCCCAAGTCCCTGATGCCTATGCTAAAATGGAGGTTTTGGAAGAGGGAATGGAACATACTTCAAAAAAATTCAACACTTGGTGGAGGGGTTTTCACAATGTAAAAAAAAGATATCAAATCCATTTAAAACTGTTTTAAAATTTGTTTTAAATTTTCTTGAAAAAGCGTCTACATACAATGAATGTAGTTATGCCAGTTGCATGTCATTTGAATGCCAAATTCAAGCTAAAGAGTTTTTTCTTACATTGAAATTTTCTTTTTGGTGGATGCCATTGTAATACGCCTCTCGGCGTAATTAGGTGTCGAATTATGCACTTAAAGAAATCATTTTATTATATTTTTTTTTTTAGAGAAATGGTTGATTGAAAGAAGAGAATCAATATTTTCTCACATAAATCACAACATTTAGTCACACTTCAAGTTTAGCTGGCATTCAACACAAGAATTAGTGTTCATTATCAATTTGGTATTTAAGTCTCATTGCTACCTTGAAGTCATCAACAATCATGATCATATAATCTCCAATGATTTTACCTCCTCGTGGAAAAATGATTTGGATTTTTTAAGAAAATAGTGTTTAGGGTCTTTAGTGGACCCAATTGTTATGTCTATTAGGGTCAAAATGGAAGGGATTACTATTTAGAAGGTGATTAAAAACCACAACCGTGATGATATGCACAAATTCTTGAGGTTGGGAGAGAAAGATAATATATTCCAAAATGGGTTTGGAAAGGACAATCATATTGGGTGTTATAAGCAGGTGGCAAAGACCATAATGCATGATATATCATACGAGAAGGAAATTTTTAAATGCCCTATTCTTATTTTTTTACTCTGTTGAATCACTTAAGACATGACATTAAAATAAAATTTCCTTTCTAGATTTACAGTTCACCTAACGAGTCAATTGGTAATGTTTTAATGGGAAAAAAGAATTTCCCCTTTACCATGGGATTATATACTACTTATACAAAGTCTAGTTATATTGAACCCTTACCACCACATTTATCCATAGAATCTATTATTCCTCCCTTGTCCCCCATGATGTTTCTATGGTCCCTTCATAATGTAAACAACATACCCCACAAGTGGTGAAAATTTCTATGCCATCTCTACATTTGGAACCTTTTCAATTTGATAGTCCTTAGCTTCATTTGGATAAGGGAATTTTTTTTGATAGGGATAGCTCTAGAACCTATAGCAACACTAATACCTCTCCTAATAGTTTCAAGGAGACTTGTATATGGACACCCCAAGGTTAAACCAAAATGGGTTACCCCTAACCCTGGGCACCTCTTCCATGTCATTTGACAAAAGATCACATCTCTTTGGTGGACCATTCTAGATCTTCCACCACTCAAAAATTAGACCCAAGTATTGTCCTATGGTAGGTTTTATAAGGGTCACACAAGGATTCAACCTAGTAGGGTTACCTACAAAATCAAAAATATCCTCCCACAAGAGGTAGTAAGAGAATAAATTTCTCAATTATAGATGTAATAATGGTAAAATGATACACATGACCAAAGTTAATGTTAATGATGCTACATAATATAGACATGAGGTATTATTTATGTAGGCAAGGTGAGAAGATAAGTGAAAATAAGACTGGAATATATCACAATGATATGGCATGAGGTAAAAAGAGATAAATATCTTATGTAAACTTAACTACCAAGTGTGAATTTAGGACCTAGGAAGTGAACTAGTTAGGTAATATCCATGTTCACACCAGCTCATTGTTGGAAATAGGTTTTTTCATTGATGTCAACCCAATATGGGATGTCACTGATGTTAGTTGTGATGCTGATGTATGTACACTCTCCGATGATAGTTGTCATTTTGTGATATTAGTTGAAGCAAGTATGTAGAGTTGCACAAGGAAGAATGATGATTAGTATGTTAAGTGTGTTACAGAGGATGATTCTCATGTTCTAATGTATCCATTATATTTCTACATTGATATAATCATAGGTTGATGTATCACACACAAAGATATGCTGCAAAAGTTGTACTAAAGCACTCACACGGTAGACGTTATGGTAGAGTCATGATATGGTGATCTACATTCTTCCACAAAGAAGTATTTTGTCTTGCAGTTATGAAGGAAAGATGATTGTGTTGTAAAGGTGCGACATCCAAGAAATCATGGCATCACACTTTTGGCAATAAAAGTTACAAGTAATAACTTGTTCTGGTATGAACCCTTGGAAAGGAAAGTAATGATGAAAGACTGATAGAATGCTCCACATTCTTTTGGAAGTAATGGAACAATCTTTTAGTTCTATGAAAATGTTCATTGGTGATCATAATATGCTAGTCTTAGTAGTATCATGTGTTGTGTTGGTCCGCAAGTTTAGTTTTTGAATAACAATGTGTTACAGTTTGTTTGGACTACTCTATTTTTGCATATTTAGTGGGTTTCTCCTCTTGCTCTAGTGTATTATTATCAAGAAAAGGTTGAATGAATATTGCGCATGATCTATAATGCCTACATCTAAGTCTGCATAATGATCTTGGTATCTACTTGACTATGTGAAGTCAAACAGTGACAATGTTGATGGTATTGATACTACTTAGGCTAACATGACTTGTTTCATTCTTTGTGGTTGATCTTGATCAATTATTATTTCCTTGAAGAATGTGTTATGATGCATTTGGGCCTCGAAATAGTGTATGATGATACACAACTAAATCTCTTTTATTTTGGATGTGTTTGTTGGAGATTTTTGCACTATGTTTTCACTAGTGTTGTCGTTGATGTCAACCTATGCCAATCTCTAGTGTGGTGTTGATGATAAGAAGGTGTTGAAGATGAAGTGTGATCACTTGGTTTCCAAGTTCTTTTGAGAAAATTGTATAAAGAGTGTACAAGGTGATAAAGTTGTGTTATGTATTAAGCTTCACATTTCTTCATGGTTGAAGATGTGCTTGTGTGCTTTGTGTGAGATAATGAAAGGTTTTTAGAGGTGTTATATCTAGAGTTTCAAGTTATGGATCTTACAGTAGTGGAAGATGTGTTTGATAGTGTGTTGCTTGTGAAGAAGGTTGTCTTGGAGAAATGAGATTGCATATTTATTTGAGTTGAGGTTTCTTGTCTTGCAGATTTGGGAATGTCATAATATTTTTTGTATCTACGTTCTTCTAGAGTGTTTGGTGTTCAATTTTTTTACAAGGTTGGTTAGTGAGTTCTATGTTTGTGGCAGTGTGATTGGTTGCACAAGATGATAGTATTCTCAGTTTCAAGTGGTTGTAGTAGTTTTTCCTAAATATTTTGATGATGTTAGAATATTCTAGGATGTTATGTGATCTTGCTATGTAGTCCATAAGATTTTTCTAGACTTGGTGAAATGTGAATTGATTGTTTGATAGTGTTAGTGTAGGTTTGGCCAACTTGGTGTGCTAGCACTGATTACAGAGATAGTTTGTTATTTTTGGAAGCATTATGTAGCATGTCAGTGTAGATTTGGTTCTTAGCTAAACCTTGGTGTTGGTGTGAATAAATGTCTTGTACTTAGTTATTTCACTTACTAGGGACTTAGGGGACATATTCACATGTTTACTTAGGTCCTAAGATTCTTTCTAGAAGGTGTTCGTTGTCATTATTTGTTATCTTATCTTTTGACTTGTAACACATGCGACCTAGGTAGTTGTGATAAGTTGTCTCATGTCATAAGATTATGACACTTGTCATATTCTTATGACATCTTAGGTCTCACCTTGGCTATATAACCAAGGGTCTCTCTCACATTGTACATTGATTATTTTTACATTCATTGATAGGAATACAATTTATTATTGTCATATTGATCTTTTGAGTATTTTGTGCTTTCCATAGGCCTTTTGATCTCGGGTGGCTATCTCCATAGCCAAATATTATATGGTATTAGAGCAAGTTGAGTGCCTTTAGTTAGTCTTTTAGGAGATCTTGAGAGAAAATCTTGTATTTTCTTGAAGCATTAAGTATGCTCTTCTCTTGCATCTTTGGATGATCTAGAGAATCAAAAAGGTGTGATAGAAATACTAGATTCTAGTGAGGTTCCTTTTTTTTCTTTATATTGTAAGTGTATTTTTGGAGCTTATTGCATTAGATTTGAGCTCACCATTGTGTCCAAAGCATCCGAGAAAGTCAAATTTTCCTTTTGTTTCATCCCAATTAGACATTGGAGGCCAAATTTTCAAGGGTTTGAAGATTGAAGGTGGTTTCCAGATTTGGGAGGTAGCTACCACTTCAAATCATTTTGAGCAAAAAAGAACATTTTCATCGCATTTAGAATGGTTAAAAACCCCAAGATTGGCTATCAAATTGTCAAATTTGGACAAAGTTGTCTATTGAGGCAAAAAATTTATTGCTAGACGAGCCATATGACCCATCCATTATTGCAGTCAACATGAATTTTTTTCAAAAACAAAAAAATTATATTCTTCAAAAATATTTTTTTAAAAATCATTTTTTTTTTATAATTCACAGTTTTTTATAGCATTGTAAAAGTTTTGTTTAAAAATTAAAAAAAATGTATATTTTCAAGTACTTGTAGTCTGTGTAGTTCTGCAGACTGTAGTGTACCACCCAGTGGTACTTCTAACCAGTGGTAGGTCATCACATGGCCCTGGTGGCCCCCACCACTTTCCCCCTACAATAGTTGGTGATCAACAGTCATCAAATCGACGGTCAGTGAACATTCCAACAAATAAGGAATATTTTGTTGCTCATCTTCCAAGATTCACCCAGTCAAAGATTCCATCAATCTCAAATGAAGATTCTAGCCCATAAGGAAAAGAATATTCCATGGAATCTTTGCAGAATCCCTTGGTCGACAAGTGACGTTCAGTCAAATGTCAAATTTAAGCCGAAGAAAGTGAATATTCTGTCTGACGTAGAATATTCTATTTTGACTACCACACAAATGTCAATTTTAAGCTAGTAAAAGGATGATGTTAGCATGATGTTGGTAGTTTTTTGAAATTTTTCTACCCCTCACAGATGGAGTTTTTTTTTTTTTTAGTTCAACTTTGAAGGCTCGTAACTTGGTCATTTTGTCTCCTTTTTTTGAGCACTTTTTTTTTAATTTGGGCTAATTTTCCATGCTCTAAATGCTGGTGTAAATGGTTTGTAATTTTGGTTCACATATTTTTCAGAAAATTTCATTTTTCACAGCTGTTGCTAAGCAATCTCCATTTTTGGAACTTTTTGGGCTCCATTCGGGCTCATACAGATGCCTTTTTAGGTGCAATTTCTTTTACAAGTGCATATTTTTTTGAGAACCTTATCGTAGTGCAATTTTTTTGTATTCATTGTGAACAAAAATTATACTTTCAACACATATCCTTATTTGGCTAATTTTGGCATTTGTTTTGCATAGATCACAGTTTGATCTTTTGCATGGCGACATAGTTTGATATTTTGCATGTCAATCATAGTTTGATCTAGCCTTATTGTGGCAATTGTAATCATTTAAATAAAAAAACCACATATCTATTTCTTGCAAGCAATAATTGTAACTGCACTAAGTATAAGGTGCCAGATCATTTACTAGGGGGCTTCTTTGTGAACTGAAGATTTTAGGGGTGTGAAATGCTATGACTCTTTTGCTCAATTAGGGTTTTTCACCTAAAGGAAAGAGGTAGATCCCACACCAAAATATAGGTGTTTCACTCAAACTAATTCAAGTATAATGAAATTATGCCTAAATTCAATGATATAGATGCAACAAATTGATAAAATTGATTGATTATTTATGCAAAACCTAAGAAATATGAAGTGTTTGAAAACACAGTGTGATATTTATAAATGAACTAAAAACACGCACAAATGAAATTAGAACTTAATGAAATTGAAAAAAGTGCACTTGGAGATGGAATGCTGATGTTGGAAGGTTCTGGAATGCTACAAAAATCATTGTTGATGACCAATGGGACTCATTCACCACTAATGGCGAATTGGTCTTGCTTGTGGCAAACTTTGTTGAAACTGGTTTCTGAGTGTCAGGAACTAAAAACTAAAGAAATCGAATTTTATAGCTAGCTAGTGGGACTCATTCACCACTGATGGTGAATCAGTCAATCTACAAAAATCTGCAAATTCTAAAGTCAACTCTATGGGTCTAGATTTGCACTTGTCTTCTTGTCAGGTTGACGGAACCAAATCTACAGAAAATGAGCTGAATGTTGTCTCCAAGCTTAAATTAGGGTTTAGTTGACTTGAATAGCTTTGATGACTTATTGACCACTTTTCAACAACTATCTCTTTGAAAAATATTCCTAAAAGACCTACAAACACATGGAAAGAAGGGAAAAATGGTTAAGTGTTAGAGTATAGGGATTTTCGTTGGGCAAATCCCACTTTGGTAATCAAACCCTTGATAAAGAAATGAAATGAAAACAATAAAGGAATGATGAATAAACAACATGCAAGTGTCCTAAACTCACCAAACCTTTGTTGTTAATGTATGAAGATATGTCAATGGTTTCCCCAAGATGCTTGATTCAATGATTCTATGTTGCTTAAATGCTTGAATGAGAAGATTGAATGGATAAATGAATGCTTGAATGAATGGGGGTTAAAATGGATGAATGAATGCTTATTTATACACACTTATGCCCTAATTAACTAAAAAATACATCACAAGCCGACATAAGGTCTTAGTGAATAAAAACCCAAAAGAAATGTGAATTTAATTTGAATTTTATGCCAAGAGGGACTCATTCGCCACCCATGGTGAATGGGTCCCACTCAAGGCATGCAAGTGGGTGTTAGAAATTATATTGTCTTTAATTTTTTTTGTCAGGTTTTTATTAAAAAACACACTTAATTATGACTTGTAAGTGCATAAAGGGGCCAAATAAAGCATAAGAAAGGTGTAATTAGTTATGACAAACCTATAAAAGTGAGAAATTTTGTTACAATAATTTACAACACTTTAAGACAAGACTTGGTAAAGGATAAAAAGGGAATATTTAGATGAATTATAATAAGAGGAGTCTAGAAAAGTGTAGAAATGTGTTACAACACTTCACAACACCTTCACAAGACGTCATAAAGTCTTAATAATTTGAATTTTCAAGACCTAATGTGAATGTATAAGTTACATTACAATATTAAATCTAAGAAAAATATGCCAAGCATCATAGGGAAAAGACCTAAATGACCATGAAAATTTCCAAAGATCCATTTTTATATGGTACATTTAGCCCCCACTTTAGTGAGAGGGTGAACTTTCTTCAAACTCACACTAAAGTAGCCATGCATATTAAGAGGGATCCAAATGCACTTATGCTAGCAAGATGAGATAACAATGTTCAAGAGGGATGATCAAGCCCCCAGGAGGAAGATCTCATGGAAAACTAAACATAAGAACAAAGGAAAACACATATGAAAGAGAAGAGAAAAGAGAGAGGAAAAGGAAAAGGTTGAATCAAGCTTCAATCATTTTTCCAGCTAGTTGTGGATGAGATCTAAGTTGTTTGTCCTAAAAATAGAATGTATACTAATTCTGGGGTAATGGAACTCATGGCTGTCCACCAGGTGAGAAGGCCCAAAAAGTGAGAACCATATGCTCGGTTGGTATGTACTCACAAACACATAGGTGGCTATGGGGAAAGTCGTGCCTTAGAATGGACTTCCTACTCAACCATATCAAAGTTATACCTCCTGATAACTTTAATAAAGCACCACAAAAGAAAATGTCAGTTCGTGCTTCATGAGAAAAGAAAAGCTTCGTATGCTTAGGATTCATGAACAAGCACTTGATGGAACCACAAACATGCAAGTTGTGTTATGCAAGGTGGCCATGTAAATGGAAAAATTTAAAATGCAAAAGATGTTCAAAGGAGTCTTGTTAAGTTCATGCGAGGTATATAACTTAGGAAACATTGTGTCTAATGTCTCCAAGAGAGGACCAATCAAAGAATAAAATATTCACAACTTAGGGGATGCAGTGCATCACATCAAACCACCAAGAGGAATGCAATATGCTAAGATAGATCACGCTTAT
This sequence comes from Sequoia sempervirens, assembly GCA_007258455.2. Lineage (NCBI taxonomy): Eukaryota > Viridiplantae > Streptophyta > Pinopsida > Cupressales > Cupressaceae > Sequoia > Sequoia sempervirens. Next base: position 193,065,413 of record VDFB02379711.1, on the reverse strand, counting down.
GAAGGACATCATACCCAATGTCATCCACAAAGTGACAAACACATCGTATAAAGTGACAAGACTACATTAAGAACCAAGAAAAAGAAAAATTCAAATGAATAATGCCAATATATGCCCCCACTTTAAAGGAATTTCTACACACCATTCTATGAGCAATTACTTTAAAGTAGTGAAGGAAAAATGCAAAAAGAAAACAAGACATGAGAGCCAACTTTGAAATCCCTAATGCCAAGTCATATGTTTCTAAGTAAGGCTATGTCATGCAAAGAAAAGGAACACACCAAACACATAAAGGATCTATGGATTTGGGGTCAGTATGTTCGTTGCTGCAATGTTGTTAAATAAATGAAAGAGCTCAAAACTGTCATCATTCCCCAAATACACATAGAACTAGAAGAATGACACAAAGAGAGTGAAAAAGAAAAGAAAAGAAAGTTTGTTTTGGGTCAACATGGAAGATAAATTGTTGTCTCAACACCTTGCATCATCCCCAAAAGGAGAAACACAAGTGAAAAGAAAACGAAAAGGTGAAAGAAAAGGAAAATCTTTTGGGTTAACAATCTTTTGGGTCAACATGAAGGAGGCATTTCAGTCTCAATGCCTTGCATCATCCCCAAAAGGAAAACATAAGAAAAGAAAAATTAAAAGGAAAAGGAACCTTTTGGGTCAACATGGAAGAGACATAGGGCATCTCAACACTTTGTGTCATCCCCAAAAGGAGAAACACAAGTGAAAAGAAAACAAAAAGGCGAAAGAAAAGGAAAATATTTTGGGTCAACATGAAGGATAAATTTCGGTCTCAATGCCTTGCGTCATCCCCAAAAGGAAAACATAAGAAAATATAGTAAAAGGAAAAGGGACCTTTTGGGTCAACATGGAAGAGACATAGGGCATCTCAATGCTTTGTGTCATCCCCAAAAGGAAAAAGCAAAACAAAAGTGAAAAAGAAAAGATAAAGTATGACATATAGAAGAATGGAGGTACAAATAGAGGAAGTGTATAGAGAGAGGGAGAACATCAAATGTCACGGAATAGGGGAACATGATACGCACATGCAATCATACCAAAGAAAAGAAAAATAAAAAGGAAAATGTAAAAAGGATAGTTAAGGCAAATGCATGTCATGCATCTAACAAGTCATTTGCCTCGCAATCATGTTCAGTGTATTGTGAGAGTGGTTGACTATCCAAAGGGACAATTGTAAGTTTCAAACTAGGGGAAGTACCAGGTTCATCACTCTAGCTAGGAGATATCTCAATGAAGCTCATAGACAAGGAAAATAATGTATTTAATTCATCATGTATCTCGTCATCAATTTTTGTTGTTTCTTCACCGTCATCTAAGTTGATCACAACGGGAGGACAAAAGGTAATTTCGAATGAAGGGTGGATCAGGAGTTGTGGTTGTTATATTAGATCATTTTGTTGTGATGGTTTTAATGTACTATCTTGTGGCAGGTCAAGAGGAGGAGGGTGGTCACATATTGTTGCTGTCAAATGTGGAGGTTGATTTTTTTTGTTTTCTTCAGTTTGTAATTAACGACCAAGGAGACAACGTCGATGCCTACATTCCCTAGCACCGCGGTTTCATTTGATTCTATTTTTAAGTTATGTAGGTGTAAGTGCGGGTTGATCCACCATTGGCTGCTTTTCTTCTTGAGGAGGAGGAACAGAAGGAACCGAAGGAGATGGGTCATCACTTTATCTTTTTCTTTATAAACTTGTTTAATGCAAGGAGGCATGATGGGGTTGGTTTCATTATCTCATGGGCGTTTAGACGATGAAGGTGAATTGTTTATTGTTGGTTGCTCATGAGGTTGCACTGTTTGTTCAGGTTTGGATTCAAGTTGAAGCATTGTCTCATCTAGGATAGGAGTAGCAGAAGTGGATGGGGACATGTGGCGAAGAGATTATTCAGCTATTCATTTGGCTTTGAACTTCTGATAGGAAATGAAAAAGAAGTCTTTGTGGGTGGTAATGGGTTCCATAGGTTCAGGCCAAAAGGATTCCAAGGAAAATTACCTTTAGAAGACAATGGATGAAAGCCACTATGGTGTATAGTAAATATCTCATGGTCAAGCGAAAACTTCAAACATTTGTGAAATGATATGATTCTTTAGCTCAATTAGGGTTTTTCACCTAAAGGAGAGAGGTAGATACCACACCAAAATCTAGGTGGTTCACTCAAACTAGTGCAAGTACAATGAAATCATGCCTAAATGAAATTATATAGATGCAACAAATTGATAAAATTGATTGATTATTTATGCAAAGCCTAAGAAATATGAAGTGTTTGAAAACAAAGTGTGATATGTAGAAATGAACTAAAAACACGCACAAATGAAATCAAAACTTAATGAAATTGAACAGAGTGCACCTAGAGATGGAATGCTAATGCTAGAAGGTTCTGGAATGCTACAAAAATCACTATTGATGACCAGTGGGACTCATTCGCCACTGATGGAGAATCAGTCCTGCTTCTGGTAAACTTTGTTGAAACTGGTTTCTAAGTGTTAGGAGTTGAAAACTGAATAAATCAACCTTTCTAGCCTAGAAATGGGACTCATTCGCCACTAATGGAGAATCAGCCCACCTACAAAAATTTACAAATGTTGAAGACAACTCTGTGGGTCCAAATCTGCACTTGTCTTCTTGTCGGGTTGATGAAGCCAAATCTATAGAAAACGGGTTGAATGTTGTCTCCAAGCTTGAATTAGGGTTTAGTTGACTTGAATAACTTTGATGACTTATTGACCACTTTTCAACAACTATCTCTTTGACAAATCTTCCTACAAGACATGCAAACACACATGCAAAGAGGGGAAAAATGGTTAAGGGTTAGAGTATAGGGATTTGCCTTGGTCAAATCCCACTTTGGTAATCAAACCCTTGATAAAGAAATGAAATGAAAACAAGGAAGGAATGATGAACAAACAACATGCAAGTGTCCTAAACTCACCAAAACTTTGTTGTTAAAGTATGAAGATATGTCAATGGCTTCCCCAAGATGCTTGATTAAATGATTCTATGTTGCTCAAATGCTTGAATGAGATGATTGAATGGATAAATGAATGCTTGAATGAATGGAGGTTAAAATGGATGAATGAATGCTTATTTATACACACTTATGCCCTAATTAACCAAAAATATAACATCACATGCTGACGTAAGGTTTCAATGAATAAAAACCTGAATGAAATTTGAATTTATTTTGAACTTTTTGCCAAGAGGGACTCATTCACCACCCATGGCGAATGGGTCCAACTCAAGGAATGCAAGTGGGTGTCAGAAATTATATTGTCTTTAATGTTGTTTGTCATGTTTTTATTCAAAAAAAAACTTAATTATGACTTGTAAGTGCATAAAGGGGCCAAATAAAGCATAATAAACGTGTAATTAGTGATGAAAAACGTAGAAAAATGTGAAAGTTTGTTACAAGACTTTACAACACTTCAAGATAAGACTTAGTAAAGGATAAAAAGGGAATATTTAGATGAATTATAATAAGAAGATTCTAGAAAAGTGTAGAAATGTGTTACAACACTTCACAACACCTTCAAAAGACATCATAAATTCTTAATAATTTGAATATTCAAGACCTAATATGAATGTATAAGTTACATTATGAACCAACAATTTTATTGTTTTATGGACTTCTCTTCCACTCTTAGGATCTTTCACCTAAAAGGAGAGATAAAACCCCAAAATTGTGATGAATCACTGAAATAGATGATTGTGTGATAAAATTAAGACTAAATGCAATGTTGTAAATGATGTAATTGACTGATTATTAATGCAAAACTAATGTAAAATGCAATGTTTGAAAACACGGTGAGATATGCAAGAATGAACTAAAACATGAACAAATGCAAAAATAAATTGAAAGAGGCTGATCAAAGTGCACCTGGGAAATGAATGTTGAATCTGCAAGGATTTGAATGCTGGAAAAAATCAGTGTAAATCACCAGTGGGACTCATTTGTACTGATGGTGAATCAGTCCTCCTACTGGTAAAATCTCTTGAAAAAGGTTTCTAACTGTCGAGAACTGGAATCTGACAAAATCACCTTTTTCATCTTTAAGGTGGGACTCATTTGCCACTAATGGAAAATTAGTCCTTCTCCAAAATTCTATGAAATCAAAGGTCAATTTTTTAGTTCCAAATCTACACTTGTCTTCTTGTTGGATTGACAAAGTCAAATATGTAGAAAACGGACTGTAGGTTGTCTCCAAGCTTGAAATAGGGTTTAGTTGACTTGTTGACCACCTTTCAACACCTAATTTCTTAACAAATCTACATACAAATGTCTACAAACACACATTCAAAAGGGGAAAAATGGTTAAGGGTTAGAGTATAGGGATTTCCTTGGTGAAATCCCACTTTGGTAATCAAACCGTTAATGAAGAAATGAAATGAAATGAACAAGGAATGATGAATAAACAACACGAAAATTTCCTAAACTCACCGAAAACCTTGTTGAAGAAGTCTAAAGATATGCCAATGGCTGCTCTAAGATGCTTGATGAATGCTTGATTGAATGATGCAAAGTGCTTGAATGCTAATTAATGAATGCAAGTGATCTTGATGATTGGGAGATGTAAAATGAGGACAAAAACACTTATGTATACACACTTATTCCCTAATAACCCAATAATACCTTATCACAGGTCGACATAAGGTATTTTAAAATAAAAACCTGAACAAAAATTTGAATTATTTTGAATTTGGAGCCAAGAGGGACTCATTCGCCACCCATGGTGAATGGGTTCCACCTTGGGCTTGTAAGTGGGTGTTGAGAATTAAGTCACATTTAATGTTATTTGTTGGGTTTACATTTAAAAATACACTTAATTAAGTCTTATGAGTCCATAAAGGGGTCAAATAAAGCATAAGAAAGGTGTAAATAGTGAAAACAACCTAGAAAAGAATGAAATCTTGTTACAAGACTTTACAACACCTTAAAATAGGACTTGATAAGTGATGAAAAGGTGATTTTTAGGTGAATTATAATGAAAAAAGTCTAAAAAGTGTAGAAATGTGTTACAACACTTCACAACACCTTCACAAGATGTCATATTTTGAAGATTAAGGACCTAATTTGAATGCATAAGTTACATTGCAACATTAAATGAAAGTAAGAAAAGTCAAACATTATAGGAGAAAGACCTAAAAGACCATGAAAATGTCAATGATCTATTGTTCTATGGTACATTTATCCCCCACTTTAGTGAGAGGATGAACTTGCTTCAAACTCACATTAAAGTAGCCATGCATATCAAGAAGGATCCAAATGCACTTATGCTAGCAAGATGGAATCAAAAAGATAAAGAGGAATGATCAAGCCCCTAGGATGAAGATCCCATGGAAAAGTAAACATAAGAAAAAAGGAACAAAAGTGAGAAAGAAAGAGAAGAAAAGGGAGAATCAGATCAAATTTCGATCATTTGTCCAACTAGTTGTAGATTAGTTCTAGGTTGTTTGTGAAAAAAAGAGAATGCATACTCACTGTGGGGTGACAGAACTCATGGTAGTCCGCCGAGTGAGAAGAACAAAAAAGGTGAAGTACATATACTAGTTGGTATGCACTCACAAACATATATGTGGCTATGGGGAAAGTCGTGTCACTGAATGGGCTTCCTGCTCAACCATATTAAAGTTATACCTCCTGATAACTTTAACAAGCTGCCACAAAGGAAAATGTTGATTCATGCTTCATGAGACATGAAAAGATTTGTATGCTTAGAACTCATGTGAACAAAGAGCAAGGTACCACAGGAATGCAAGTTGCGTTATGCAAGGTGGCAAAGATGTAAAATGTAAAATGTAAAAGATGTTCAAAGGAGTCTTGTTAAGTTCATGCAAGGTTTATCACTTAGGGAACATTGTGTCTAATGTCTCCAAGAGAGGACCAATCAAAGAATAGAATATTCACAAATTAGGGGATGCAGTGCATTGCATCAGGCCACTAAGAGGAATGTAATATGCTAATATAGATCACACTTATGAAGGACATCACACTCAATGTCATCCACAAAGTGATGAACCCATCGCATGAAGTGACAAGCCTACACTAAGAATGCAAATGAAATGATGCCAATGTATGCCCCCTACTTTAAAAGAATTGCTACACATTGTTCTATGAGCAATTACTTTAAAGTAGCAAAGGAAAAACACAAAAAAGAAAACAAGACATGAGAGCCAACTTGGAAAGCCCCTATGCCAAGTCATATGTTTCTAAGTTAGGATGTTTCATGTGAACGAAAAAGAAAACAAAAGAAAAGGAGGTTTCCCCCTAGAAAGGAACACACCAAACACATAAGGGATCTATGGATTTGGGTTTAGTATGTACATTGTTGCAATGTTTTTATTAAAGAGCTCATAACTGTCATCATTCCCCAAAGCACATAAAACTAGAAGAATGACACAAAGAGAGCAAAAAATAAAAATAATTTTTTTTGCTGTGGGTCAACATGGAAGAGACATTGTTGTCTCAATGCTTTGCATCGTCCCCAAAAGGAAAAAGAAAAGGAAAAGATTTTGGGTCAACATGAAGGAGACATTTTGGTCTCGATGCCTTGTGTCATCCCCAAAAGGAAAAACACAAGAAAAGATAAAAAAGGAAAAGAAAAAGGGACCTTTTGGGTCGACATGGGAGAGACATAGGGCATCTCAATGCTTTGCATTATCCCCAAAAGGAAAACAAAAAACAAAAGCGAAAAAGAAAATGCAAAATGTACAACATATAGAAGAATAGAGGTACAGATAGAAGAATTTCACAAGGAGAGAGAACATCAAATGCACATTATGGGGGAACACAATACACACAGACAAGAAAATAAAAATAAAGGAAAATGTAAAAAGGCTAGCAAGGTGAATGCAAGTCAACCATTATTATGAAATAACTTGCACAATAGAAGAATATGATATGAAATATGCTACAAATACTTGATAATAACTAAGAATAACAAGCCACTGCAAGGGGGAAAACCTCCGACTATCTATAATGAGAACACACTTCACAACTTGATGATGAAATAAGACTCACAAACTCCTATATATACCTATTTATGCCTAGGATATCACTTAGGCCGACTTAGACACACCTATATAAGTCTTAGGCTGACCTAAACAACTAAATAACAATATACTAATGATAATATGACTTAATAGAGAGTTAAGATAGCCACAAGATGACTATTCATAGCCCGATGTACACTAATATTAGGGGTGTAGCATGCCCCCCTTCTTCAAAGAAGCATTGTCCTCAATGCTAATCAAGTTTGAATTCTTTTGAATGAACTCCTCGTCCTCCCATGTGGCATCTTCAACTGGTAAATTATTCCATTGGATGAGATACTCAGTGAGACTTCTATTCCTCAGCTTCTTTGTGCAAGTTTCACAAATGCGGTTTGGTTCCAAAATGATTCTTCCTTCTTCATCAAGCTCTGGTAGTGTTGTTTGAGTGGGAATATTATGCCCAATTACCTTCTTCAAATAGGAAACATGAAAAACTGGATGTATCTTTTTTGTTGGTGGCAACTCTAGCTTGTAGGCAACACTACCGATCTTTTGATGATTTGGTATGGACCATAATACCTTGGAGACAACTTATTATTCTTTTTTTGTTGCTTTAGTGAGATTTTCTTATAAGGCTACAATCTCAAGAAGACCCAATCCCCAACTTCAAAACTTCTTTCACTACAATGTTGGTTTTCCTGTTGTTTCATTCGATTTTGTGCCATCACTAAATTCTCCTTGAGTCCTGAAAGTACTTGTTGTTGATGAAGCAAGTGGTCTTCTATTTACTGAACTCTTGGTGACACATTTATTGATGATGTGATGGAAGGAGGATGATATCCATAAAGTGCCAAAAATGGAGACATTTTTGAAGAGCTATGAAAAGAAGTGTTATAGCATTATTCTGCAAGTGGTAGCCAGTCTACCCATTGAGACTATTTCTCTGAAGTGAAACAACATAGATATCCTTCCAAACACTTATTAACAGCCTCTATTTTCCCATCTGATTGAGGGTGGTATGAAGAGCTATGAACCAATTCAGTACCCAAACATGAGAATAAATCTTTCCAAAAGTGAGTAGTGAAGATAGGATCACGATCACTAACAATAACCTTAGGTGTACCATGTAGCTTTTGGATATTATCCAAAAAAGATTTTACCACTGCACTTGCTGTAAAAGGATGTGATAATGCAATGAAATGTGCATATTTAGTGAGGTGATCAACTACTACCATGATGACATTATGACCTTTAGATTTGGGAAGCCCTGTGATGAAGTTCATGGATACCTCTTCCCAACACTTTCTAGGAATAGATAAGGGTTGCAAGAGACCTGTTGTCTTAATTGTCTCCCCTTTATTCCTTTGGCAAACCAAACATTCAACCAAAAATTTTTGAACATCACCTTTTAGCCCTTCCCAAAAAAAATCTTGCTTGACTCGATGATATGTCTTCAAAAATCCTGAATGACCACCCACTAGAGACTCATGCAACTCTGTGAGAATCTTGTGTTTAAGAGTGGAATTCTTGTAGAGATACAAACGCTCTTTATACCAAAGAGTATCTCCCTTCCAAAAAAACTTATCTGAACTACTACGATCACTTTTTAATTGTTCGATGAGATTACTTGTCGCAACATCATTTTGCCACTCTGCTTTGGCTTCCTCCACCCAATTTTCTTGTAATATTGAAAGGGCACACAATAAGGCTTCATCTTTCTCATCCTTCCTTGAAAGTCCATCTGCTACAATATTTTCTTTCCCTTTCTTATATACAATCTCAAAGTCATATCCTAACATCTTAGTGACCCATTTTTGTTGCTCTTCAGAAGATATTCTTTGTTCCAAAACATATTTTAGGCTATCATGATCTGTCTTAACCTTGAAGTTTCTACCCAATAGATAAGGCCTCCATTGTTTAACTAGATGGAGGATTGCTAGCATTTCCTTCTCATAAATAGGTTTTAGTTGATTCTTACCCTTTAATTGATGACTCTCAAAAGCAATTGGTCAACCTTCTTGCATGAGCACTACTCCTATCCCATTTCCATAAGCATCACATTCCACAATGAATTCCTTGGTGAAGTCAGGAGTGGCAAGCACTGGAGTTGTACACATAGCCTCCTTCAATCTCTCAAATGTTGTATTGGTAGACTTGTTCCAATGAAAATAATCCTTCTTCAATAGAGTGGTGAGAGGTGCTGCTATACGACCATAATTATTCACAAATCTTCTATAGTACCCTATCAATCCCAAGAAACCCCTCAGTTTCTTAATGGTTTTTGGAATAGGCCATTCTATGATAGCCTTAATTTTGTTAGGGTCCACCTTTACTCCTTCATGTGAAACTATGTGTCCCAAATACTCCACCTTCGTAAGGCCAAAAGCACACTTTGATGGCTTAGCATAGATTTTATTATCTTCAAGTATTTGTAAGTCTTGATCCACATGTTGCAAATGTTCTTCCCAAGTCTTGCTATATAAATCAATATATCATCAAAGAATACTAACACAAAATTTCTCAATAACTTCTTAAAAATAGAATTCATTAAATTGTGGAATGTAGATGGTGCATTGGTAAGACCAAATGGCATCACCAAAAATTCATAATGACCCTCATGAGTCTGAAATGCTGCCTTACAAATATCTTCCTCCTTAATCCGAATTTGGTGATAACCAGATCTAAGATCTAACTTTGTAAAATGCATAGCTCCATTCAATTCATCTAGCAAATCATCAATGACTAGAATAGGAAACTTATCTTTAATGGTGTACATGTTGAGTACTCTATAATCTAGACACATGTGCCAAGTATCATCCTTCTTACGTACCATCACCATAGGCGAGGAGTAAGCACTTTGGCTATGCTTGATAATTCCTGCCTCTAGCATCTCAACAATTTTTTCTATCTCACTCTTTTGTATGTGTGGATACCTGTAAGGCCTAATGTTCGGTGGTTGGATCCCTGGAACTAACTGTATGTCATGATCATGATACCTCTTAGGAAGAAGTCCTTTAGGAATATCTCTAAGAAAAACCAAGTGACGATTAATTATAGCTTGCAATTCTGGATGAGTAGGAGCATTAGATTGAGAGACTTCTAATGAACATAGCTGGGCCACAAATCCATCCTTTCCTTTCTTAAGAAAAATTTTCATTTGATGAGAGCTTACCATTTGTGGGGATTTTTCCTTCAACCCCCTTAGCTCTACTACCCTTCCTTCTAATTGAAATCTCATGAATAGTTCTTGGAAGTTAATCTCAATCATTCCCAATGTAGTAAGCCATTGTACTCCCAAAACAATATCTGTTGCACCCATGGATATCACATACATTGGGGTATCAAGTTGATAATTTCCCATGGATAATTTAATGCTATGAAACTTCCTTGAACAACTAACTATACCATCATCTGCAATCGAAACCTGAAACTATGGAGCTAGATATATAAAACAATTTGGACAAGTAGCTAACTTTTTGTTGATGAAATTATGAGTACTACCTAAGTAGATCAACATTGCTACCTTCTACTTCTTTAAGAACCCCACCACCTTGAGATTTTGTGGAGCACTGAAACCTGAGAGTGCATGACAAGAAATGATTGGTTGAGAATCATGTGATTGCTCATTTGACTCCCTTTCATCCTCTAGTATGGGTTCCTCCTCTTCTTCCTCACTTGGACCTTCAATATAGAACAATTTCTTTTCACTACATTTATGTCCTTGACTCTATTTGCTATCACAATTGAAAAACAACCCTTTTGATTTTTTCTCCTCAATTTTCTATGGAGTCAACCTAGTAGGTTGTGTTGAATATCCTTTTTCTCTTGTCACATTAGCCCCTTGCTTCTTAGGAATCAAATACTTTTCCTCTAACCTGTGTGCTAAGATAAAAGATTCATTTATGGAGCTAGGGCTAAACATGAATACCTCATGTTGAATGTGATCCTTGAGATCCCCCAAGAATAAATCATTCAAGTTTTCCTCCATAATTGTATCCACTCTTAAAGATAGATTTTGGAATTGTCGAATATAATCCTTAAGTGATCCTGTTTGTTGAAGTTTAGCCAGTTGGCTGAAGAAGTTGTCATTCATGCTATTGCTATATTGTGCTTGGAGTTTCTCCATAAAAATTGACCATGAGACGGTGAGCCCCTTTTTCCTTTGATGAGTGTAAATCCAATGATACCAAATGAATTGATCTAGTTCTAGATATAGGGAAGCCATCGTGACCTTTTGTCCATTTGGGATTTGGTCTACTTCAAAAAATTATCCATTTGGTTTATCCATGTTAGAGGATCGTTTCCATCGAACTTGTGCATATCCACCTTTGGAAATAAATTCCTAGATCCCATAGGAGTACTAAAGCTTGTGTCAATGGTAGCTAACCTAGAATTTTCATCTTGGTCGCTTAAAAAATCCTTTCTTGGTCCAGCCATGTAGGTGCTTAACATGTTTCGTATGTTTGATATATCTCCTTTTAGGTCACACATATCCATCTTCATTGAGGAAATGTCTTCCTTGAACTTATTGATTTCATCATTAGGAGTAATATCATCTATTGTTACCCCATCCTTATCAGGAGTCTTCCCCAGAGTGACAACATTCTTTTTGCCCCTTGTTGCAAGCCCAATCATGATGGGAACCACTAATTTTGAAATAAATCACACAAATGAAACTTAAATTCTCTAAAAAAATTACTGTAACTTACTAGGGCTAGAATAAACCTCACCTAGAAAAATATCCAAGAAATAAGTGTAGACACCCAAATTTGATCACTCCCATATGATCAAATTTACCTCTTTATTCATCAATTCTGTCAATATTAATTTATTTAATTAATATTACACTTCCCACATAAGACTCTTAAAGTATTTAATTTAATAATTAAAATACTTTATTTGGTGCCTTTATATTCTCTAAATTAAATAAATACACCAATTTATTTAATTTAGTCATTCTAATCTATTGAATTAAAATCAATTTAAAATTCTTCTTTTCTCCCTCCTTGTCACATCCTCCATAATCCATCTCTAATGTGAATTAATTTAATTAATTCATATTTAGGGTGTGCATCTTCTTAATGAAGGATTAATGTCACATCCTCCTACGTTTTCCACTTGTCTTTAATCTTCCATTAATTATCATAATCAAGTATTTGCACAACTTTAATCAAAGTCATTAACTTTTTTTGGCACCACTTTTTAGTCAATCTTTTCATTTTTCCTTTTTAGACATTGACCCTCTTTCCCATGAGAATTTTTAATTCTCATTTATTCATCCTATGTCTCTCTCCTCCCCATGTGAATTTTTAATTCACATTTGGTCTTTCCAAGGCTTCTAGAACCTTTGACATGTCACCTCATGCACATGTAACCAATTCCCACCTTTTTGGAGACCCTCTCTTATCCTTTAGACTCTCCTAAGAATGTGAATTTTTAATTCATATTTATTTCTCTAACCACCTCTCCTTTTCCCATGGAGATTTTTGAGGAATTCCAAAATTCCTCAAATGTCCCTTTCACTCTTACTTGGGGACAAGAAATTCCTTTTTGAGGAGATCTTCTCACTCCCTAAGGTACTTGGGAGGTACTTGTCCTTCCTCCACCTCATGTACCTTTTGGCCACCTCACTTGCACCTAATCTCCTCTTAGCCACTTCACCATCCACATGTCAAGATGTGAGGGCTTGTGAGTTCTCAACCCACCATAGCCCTTCATCTTGACATTGTTGGATGAATCTCAACCATTGAATTCTCTAGAGAATTCAAATTCTTCTATATATACCCCCTCCTCAAGGGCATTTTCAACACTTAGCCATTTTGCAACTAAATGCTGCCATTTTGTGCACTTATTTAGCTTTCAATCTCATCCATTTTCATTTGCATTCAAGCATATAGCCAAGATTTACATTTAGCCATATCAAGAGCCATCAAGGAGCATACAAATCAATCCAAATCAAGGGCCAACCAAGGAGTTTCAGCTGTAAGAAGGAAGGTATAACCATTTATCTTCATTTAACATTTTCCTCTTTGCATTTTCAAATTCCTTAGGCTAATCTTGAGGTGTTTCATTATGTTTTCCATTACATTTTAATTGCTTAGAATAGGTTAAATATTTTGATATCACATTTATGGCACGTCTGGTGGGACCCACAAATGGGTTCCTATATTTTATGTTTGTTGTTGTTGATATTTTTGCAGGAATACGTCGTAGTGGGGCGACTACGCCCCTGATTTTCCGCAGTGGGGCTACTACACCTTTGATTTTACTGCAGTGGGGTGACTGCACCCCTGATTTACCGCAGTGAGGTGAATGCACCCCTGATTTACTGTAGTGAGGTGACTACACCCCCTAGGCTGAAAATTATTTTTTGTGCTAACACTTTTCTACAGTGAGGCGACTACGCCCCCTAGGCTAAAAATTATTTTCTGTGCTAACACTTTTCTACAGTGAGGCGACTACACCCTCTAGGCTGAAAATTATTTTCTGTGCTAACACTTTTCTGCAGTGAGGCAACTACGCCCCTTAGGCTGAAAATTATTTTATGTGCTAACACTTTTCTGCAATGAGGCGACTACGCCCCCTAGGCTGAAAATTATTTTTGGCTAACACCTTTTCTGCAGCGAGGCGATTATGCCCCCCTTGAGCTGAAATTTGTGCTAACACTTTTCTGTAGTGGGGCGACTACACCCTTGATTTTCTGCAGTGGGGCGACTACGCCCCTGATTTTCTGCAGTGAGGCGATTAAGCCCCTGATTTTCCACAGTGAGGTGATTACGCCCTTGATTTGCTGCAAAAGGGTGACTGTGCCCCTTGGTCACTGAAAAGCAACGCATTTTGGAAGGTAAAACTGTTAGTTTGGCTTTGATTTTTTGTTATTTTCCCCCTAACACTATTCTTGCAAGGATATGGGTGCCTTTTGCTAACTTTTTGTAGCATATTCTTGTGAAGTTGATGAAGAAAGCGGGATTAAACATCCAACATTTGCTTGCAGGGCTATCCGTTTGCTCAAAATTTTTAAACTATCCTTGCTGTTTGTGTTAATCTAAGAACATAGTTTAATTAGAGGGAGTAATATTCATTGCTTGTTGTGCTTGTCTTTTTGTGTTACCTAAAGGGAGCATTAGCTCATTTTCTCTTTCCTCTTGCACTTCATGTGAGCCTAGGGAGTAGTTGGAGATGGTTAGTGCTTTCTTTATAGTGGGACCTGCTTGGGGATTTCATCACCCCAAGGGACAATTCCAACCACGCGTACCGGCAGGGTATATAAAGGGGGGAGAGTGAAAGTTGTACCCCAATCCAGTCACGTCGTAATTGGCGGAGCGTCGAAGCTAGGGTGATACCTAGATAGACATGAAGAGTTGGTCTGAGCCCTTTAGTATCTTGCTGGGGTTCCTGACTCATGCTTGTGATGGGCTGGTGTTCACGGTTGTGCCTCACGTACCGAGAGTATATCGAGGACTCCCTAGACACCTTGTGCATCCTAGATTAAGACCTCTTTGGCCATACCCTTAACACTAATCATAGGATTATGTTTTCTTGTGAGAAACTATTGAAATTTTTGACAAATTGGCTTTATCATTGTCATTTTAAGTCCTTGCCATAGTCATTTTCATCAAACCAAGTCCCTGATATTCCACAGTGAGGCGACTGCGCCCTTGATTTACCGCAGTGAGGTGATTATGCCCCTGATTTACCGCAGTGCAGCAATTACACCCCTGATTTACTGTAGAGGGGTGAATTTTCCCTCCTGAGCACCTGAAATCACCCCATTTGGATTTGTTTAGCCTCTAAACCATCATTTAACCATTCCCAACCATTATCTCATCATCCCAAGCCTCCGTTTCGTCACTTTAAGTCTCCCAAAACCTCTATTTGACCATTTTAAAACCTCCATCTCATCATTCTGAACTTCTGTTTAACCACTCTAAATCCTCATTCATTCTCCACAATCACTCTCAATCCACCTATTCATTTTTAATTTCCCCATAATCCATTCAAAAGTCCATACCCTCACCTAGCGAACATCATAATTTTACCATTTACATCACCAAACACCACCTATAACCAAACCGCCTTAACCTTGTATTACAAAGTGGTTACCCAAATTGACCATAGCACTTGAATTTGATTATTAGTCTTTAACTTCGACCCAAATCAATTTGCTTCCATCTTGAGGTTAATTCGGTGTCGTAAGTTATCATCCTCGGTCTAATCAATCCATTCCTATCTTAAGGTGGATTCAATGTCGTGATCATCCTCTTAATCAATTAAATCTCTTGGTCACTAAGGGTAACTTCCTTTGATTAAACTCAAGGTATTTCTCACATCTTTCATCATCCAATCATACCCATCCAATCATCCAAATCTATCAAAATCAATCATTCGATCAAATTACCCAATCAACCAAATCACATCCGTTCAACCAATGCAATCCTATTAATCTTAATATTCCAATCCAATTCAATCAAAATTCAATCTAGCCAATCAAAATCCAATTTAGCCAATCAAAATCCGATCCCATCAACATCCAATCCAATCCAATAGATCCAAACAAAATCTGATCTAAATCCAAACCCCATTAGAAATCAGATCTCATCTAATCACAATCAAATCATTCATCAAAAACATTTTTATAATCCACTCATAGCACATTTACATGCCCATTCAGACCCGATCACAGGCAAAGAAAATGGCTGAACAACAAGCCCAGAATGCCCAATCAAACAACCCTCAAGATCCCAACAACACAATGAATGTCTCATTAGATCCTAACAATGGTACTAACATCCCTCACGATCCTCAAAATGGTACTTCATCGCACTCCAACACCGAAAATCAGAACAACTCACCACACGATGAAGAGAGTATGGCTAATCAACCTGAACTCATGCTTGAGGAACATTTTAGTAATCCCGCCAATGTGCAAATGACTAACTGTCTGCTTGAAAAACATGGGGAAGAAATTTTGGCCCACCTAATTGAGAAGGGTGTCAAACCCCCCTCGGGTGTTGACTTGTCCAAATATTGGAGTCCCCCATCTAACATACTCCAAGGTTCACAAAATGTACCAAAAGGTTCGTACTTCCCCAATGTTCCTCCAGTTGAGGGTTGGCATCAACCTGAATTTGGCAATGTTGTTCTTTATCATGTTAACCATCCCCCACACGCTCCAACCTCAGTTATTGGAGGTCCTCAAGTGCCTGATCCTAATAATCCTTTTGCTTATGGTATGCCACAAAACGTTCCACAACCCGCGCCATTAACGCTAACAACACCCCCTCTTTCGAATCAACCTACAGTCAACACTAGGGGCACCCCCTTTACCACATTGCCTCCACCTCCTGGGGCCACAAATCTACCATCATCTTCATATACATCTCAACAGCTTCACCAATCCAACATTCTGCCTCAATTACCTCCACAAGGCACACCCTAGCTGAACGTTTCGGGTGGTACCCAACAACCCCCTTTACAAAATGCTTCTACGCTACCTTAGCCATCTCATCAGCAACCACCCTACCAACCACAAGGAAATCCATCTCGACCTATTGCTTAGACCATATCCCCTTTTCTCCCATCCATTTTACGCCCGCAGGCTCAACCACAACATAACATCCCATCACAACAACACCCCCCTCAACACTACTACTATCACAATCAGCAACAATTTCACCAACAACCACTTTATGCGACCTCCCAGCAATCACAATAGTACCTTCAACACCAACAAACCAATACACAACATCCCATCCAAGCTCCTCGACAGCCTACCCCACACTTTTATCAAACAAATTCATACTATACCCCACAGTAACGGCCCCCATATGAACAAAATTGCCCGCCTTACCAACAAGGCATGTCATCATCCAACTATCCAAATCCGTATTTCAACAATCCGATGCTCTCTCAGCGACATCCTTTAGCATCCTATCATCAATATCGCCCCAACCCGCCACCAGCCAACTCGGATCTATTGGAAATCAAAGCTGCTCTGAAAGACCTTCAAGCTGGGGCTACCAAACAATCATTCAAATTTGAAGACATATGCCTATATCCATTTGATCCCTCCATCTCATTAATCTAGTTTCCTAAACATTTTGAATTATGAAAGTTTGACAAATACAAGGGAAACAAAGACCCTAAGGCTCACTTGCAGGAATTTTACTCCCAATGTCAAGAGGTCAGGCACAATGACAACTACCTCTTGCGCCTATTCCCACAAAGCTTGACAAGCCACACCCTGGATTGGTTCATGACCCTCAAAAAAGGGTCCATAAAAACTTTTGCAGACCTATCAAAAAAATTTGTATCCTACTTCTCTTTCAATTTGGAGGACACAGACACCTTAGATCTCCTCAAAGAGAAACAACGTGAGGGAGAAACCTTTACTACCTACGTAAAAAGGTGGGGGGCATTAGCAAGCCGAATGAAGACCCCTCTGAAAGAAAAAGACATGGTCACTCTTTTCGTGGAAAACTCTCATCCTGACATGGCCCATAATTTTAGGTTACATTGTGTCACCACCCTCGCGGAGATAGTAGAAAAGGGACCCATCCTTGAATGTGTGCTTATTGCCAAGGGACACATCAAAACACATAGTCATGATAAAGAAAGGTCATTTGGCGATAAACCACGATTCTGGAACAAGAACAAGAATACAGTGAATGACGACGTGACAGATACTAAACACGTCCAAGTGGCTAATACATCCCAAAAACAACAACTGTCTATACCCAACGCCATATCTGTACCATAGGGGGCACCTCATCCTCCTCAACAGTCAAACCAGAACAATCAGGGGAACAATAAACGTCAATATGCTCAATTAGGAGAACCTCTGAGTGTTGTTTTTAATAAGTTGTTACAAATCAACTACCCCATCACATACCCTGTTACCAAGCCATTTGATGAGTCAAAACCCAAGCCCGCATGGTTTAATGAAAATGAATATTGTGAGTTCCATAAAATTAAGGGACACTCTTTGAATAAATGTTAGGGTCTAAAAAACTATGTCCAAGATCTCATTGATCGAGGGGATATCAAGGTTGACACTAGTCAAGCCTCATCGTCCAATGCTCAATTGCAGATATATCAGAACGCCTTTTCAAACCATAATCAAGGCCCAAGCACATATAGCAGTAATCCCCAAGGAAACAACACAAATAATGTGAACTACAAGAATGTACCCTTCAATTACAAGGGTGTTATTCATTACATTGAGCAAGTGGAACCTCGTGTATCCATGATACATGTCAAAGCCAAAGACCCTCAATGTGTTGTTACTACACGACAAGCCCGCATCATTGTCCCTGCAGCCTCTGCACCCACCCAATCAACTCCTGTAAGCTCTCAGTACAACATCCTTGATCACTTAAGAAGGACCCCTACTCATATATCCATTTTGGATTTGCTTAAGTCTTCCCCGGTATATCAAGAAATCCTCAATAGAGCCCTGTAGGAAATCCACGTGCCAAATGACATCGACCCCACGCAATTCCAAGCTTTGGTGGGACACTTGGCTTTATCTCATCAACTGCACTTCAGCCAAAACGATATGCCAAATATCAATGTCAATCATAATCGCCCCTTACATATCGAAGTCGTGGTTGCTCGCCATAAAATAAAAAGGGTCTTGGTAGATAATGGCTCTGCCCTCAATTTGTGTACTCTGAAATTCATAAAACAGGTGGGTATACTCAAGCAGATTTAAGTAACCAGATCATCACAATCAAAGGCTATGATAATGAAGAAAGAAATTAAGAGGGAATCATCAGTCTTCCTATCCAAGTGGGACCTGTGCTTCAATACACTACCTATCATGTCTTTGATCTGGACTTACCATATAATCTCCTCCTTGGCCACCCGTGGCTCCATGCTATGCAAGCCATCCCCTCCACGTACCATCAATGCCTAAAATTCCCCATCAACGGACAGGAAGTCACCATCTACGTTGATCCCCAACCATTTGAATATTGTCGTGCTTTAGAAGTGTCATTTCCCCATTTACATTATTGTCCCAGGGTTGAAATGGGGGCATCCTAGTCATCATCCGCTAACCCACCCTCCGTCGAGATAACCAATCCATCTTCCACCACTAATCCTATGGTCACCAAAGTCCAGATTATTGAAAAAGGGTGTGGTGAATACGAAATGCATACGACTCTCAATGTAGCAACTATGCCACCACCGCCACACGAGTATGGTCAACCTTCGCATGCCACACAAAAGGAAGACAAGACTATTACCTTCGGTGGTAAAAAAATCCCTACCACCACTTTCAGATCCCCAAGTGTCAAGATAGATGCACCAGAAGAGGACATAAGCCAATGGGTCTACCGAGAAGAACCCCAGCTGGACCCTCCTCTAAAGGAATATTTTCAGGAAGCGTATCCATGGTCAGCTAAGTTTGCAGAAAAATATAACTACCAAGGCAGGGGCCTAGGTAAAGAAGAACAAGGGCGGTTGCAACCTATTGATACACCAAAGTTACCAAAGAACATATGCATCGGATACGATAAAAAATAGAAAATCCCTGCAACATCATCTAATACCTCCAATAGTGTCACCATGGACAACGACTCATTGGAAGATATACCCGAGGAGGAATCCATCATACATGCGTACGATGACGTCGATCACACTGACTTATCATCCATGTTTGAATGCCTATCTGTCTGCACCATCAGCCTATCCCTTTGTCACCCTGAGCTTATTGATTGGGACCTACGTAATACCACACCTGTCAATATGTTTGCGGATACATATGTCAACCTTATGGGATTGGGGGAGGATGAACACTCTAGTCGCAAAAATAAGAATAAGAAAAGTAAAAAGCAGTCATTTAGTGAAAACCTACTTGAGGCACTTCCTGACCTTGAAAAACTTAAAATAAAGGACGCATCCGATGGAAAAAACCTCGAAGAGGCGCTGGACGATGGAGATGTTCATCTTCCCCTTGTAGGAACTTAGTTATCTGCCCGATCATCCATTCTAATTGAAGAGACTCAAGAAGTTAATCTGGGTACTGCTGAAAATCCTAAAATCACCTATGGCTAAGTTACTCTCAGAGCAAGAGTATCCAGTCATCATGCAGCTACTCTGAGAGGGAATCATCAACTTTGCTTAGTCATATTCAGATATGCCAGGCTTAGACCCCGCCTTAGTGGTTCATCATTTAGACGTTCACCCAGACGCCAAGCCTGTCAAACTGAAGCTCCACAAGATGCATCCGCAGGTCGCATTACTAGTCAAAAAGGAATTGGAAAAGTTACTAGAGGCGGGTTTTATTAGACCAATTGACTACTCTGAGTGGATCTCCAATATAGTACTGGTTGCCAAACCAAATGGAGATATTCGGATCTGCACAAACTTCAGGGACCTTAACAAGGCCTACCCAAAAGATGACTTCCCTCTACCTAATAGTGACATGTTGGTCGACCTCACAACAGGACATGAGATGCTCTCCCTTATGGATGGCTTCTCTGGTTATAATCAGATTCGAATCGCACCTAAGGACCAACATAAAACTACCTTCACAACACCTTGGGGTACTTTTTGTTACAATGTTATGTCTTTTGGTCTCAAGAATGCAGGGGCAACATATCAGAGGGCAATGACGGTCATCTTCCACGACCTCATCCATATCATCATGGAGGATTATGTTGATGACTTGCTAGGAAAATCCAGAACACGAGCAGAACATCCTGCCATCCTGAAAAAGATATTTGAGTGGTTAGAGCATTACAAGTTGTGGCTAAATCCAAAATAGTGCATCTTTGGGGTTACATCAAGAAAATTGTTGGGCTTTATAGTCTCCCGAAGGGGTATTGAAGTTGATCCCGCCAAGGTAAAAGCCATTTTGGACATGCCACCTCCACGCAATCTGAAGCAGTTAAGAAGCCTCCAGGGGAAGATGCAGTCCATCCGCCGGTTCATAGCCTAGCTAGCAGATAAATGTCAAGCATTCACTCATATTTTGAAGAAATATTCCACCTTCCGATGGACCCAATAGTGTCAGATGGGTTTCGATAAAATTAAGGAATATTTAGCTCATCCACCAATCCTGACGCTGCCTATTCTAGGAAAACCCCTCCTGCTTTACATCTCTGCTACTTTAGTCGCCCTGGGGGCATTGTTGGCACAACATGATGAGTTGTTCAAAGAGAGGGAAATCTACTACATTAGTTGAACATTGGTTGGCTATGAGTTAAATTACTCCCCCATAGAAAAAGCTTATCTTGCGCTAGTTTTCAGCACACAGAAACTCCATCATTACATGCTCAACCATCCAGTCAAATTAATCGCTAAAATTGATCCCCTGAAGTATTTGTTATCTAGAACCACTCTGACTAGTCGCATGGCCAAATGGGTCATTCTCCTAAGTGAATTTGACATAGAATATGTAGAGCGAAAAGCCATAAAAGGACAGGTCATAGCTGATCAATTGGCTGAGGCACCCTTAGTAGATGCCTACCCGCTAGACACTAAATTCCCAGATGAAGAATTCTACACAGTTACAGAAGCATCAGCTTGGACGCTATATTTTGATGGCTCATACACTCATAGTGGATCTGGAGCAGGAATTTTATTAATTACCCCTCAGGGTGATTACATCCCAAAATCATTCAGGATAGCATTCCCATGTACCAACAACATCGCAGAGTATGAAGCCCTCCTCACCGGCCTCCAGATTGCAAAACAATGGAATATAACTCACCTAAAAGTCTTTGGTGATTCTTTGCTAGTCATTAGATAGGTTAATGATGAATTCCTCATGAAAGATGATAAACTGTTACCCTATAAGCGTATGGTGGATGATTTCAAGAAATATTTCACTTCCATATAGTTTGACCAAATCCCTCAGGTACAGAATAAAGCAGTAGACACAATGGCCACTATTGGTTCCCTGATTGACATGCCTAAAGATCGAACAAAATGTGAGTTTCTTGTTGAACAACTTTTAATCCCTGCATATGATGTTCCTGAGACTGATATGGTGTGTGATATTGTGGGTCTCGCTTCCCCTTGGTATCAAGACATATACACTTATCTCTGTGATAATATCATACCCCCAGAACTTACACACAACCAACGCAAATCCTTTATCCATCGCTCTTCCCGATATATCATTGTTGGTGATATGCTTTATCTTTGCAGGTATGATGGAATCCTCCTTAGATGTCTGAATGAGACTGAGGCCCGCATGACACTAACAGAAGTACATGGTGGTGTCTTTGGAGCTCACTCAAATGGTATGGCTCTGGCCAAAAGGATCCTATGAACTAGATATTATTGGCCTACATTGGAACATGATGCTTGTGAATTTGTAAAGAAGTGCCTTCCGTGCAAACAACGTGCAGATTTGATTCACGCCACAGCACAAGATCTTTAGCCCCTCCTAGCACTGTGACCCTTTTCTCAATGGGGTTTCAACTTGATTGGAAAGATTTACCCACCATCATCCGATGGCCATACATTCATAATTACCGCCACAGAATAATTCACTAAGTGGGTGGAAGCAATGCCACTCTCACAAATCACCGGTGTCCAAATCTCAAAATTTATCCTTTACCATATTCTCTGCAGATATGGTATCCCATCCACCATCCTCTCTGATAACGGAAAACCCTTCAAGAACCAAGTCATGAAAAACCTTTGCGACACCTTTCATATCCAGCACCATTGGTTAACGTCTTATTACCCCCAGGGCAATGGTCAGGCAGAAGCAACTAACAAGACCCTTATCCGCATCCTCAAAAAGGTTATCAATAACACTGGATGAGATTGGCACCTCCACATTCACCCTGCCCTTTGGGTGTATCATACCTCCATCCACACTCCTACCAGCGCCACCCCCTATTCTTTAGTATATGGTGCTGAAGTCGTCTTTCCTATCGAAGTTGAGCTTCCATCACTGAGGATTTCTCTGAAGAATCTTATCAACGAAGAAGATGCTCGTGTTGCACGGCTTGCACAGCTGGAATTATTGGATGAATGAAAAATAAAAGCCTATGATCATCTGCAAGCATACCAAAACCACCTCAAACGTAATTACAATAAAAAGGTTTGTCCTCGACAATTCCAGGTTGGTGAGCTTGTTCTTAAAGAGAACCAGTATACTCAACAGGATCGTGATAAAAAGGGAAAATTTGAGGCAAACTGGTTAGGGCCTTATGTCATAGCCGCAAAAGATGGTTCTGGGGCCTACAAATTGACTACTCTTGAAGGAGATCCCCTTGACGAACCCATCAATATCATACATTTTAAGAAGTTCTATACCTAAATCCGCTCAGTAACCCCACCTAAATGAGAAAAAAATAAAAAAAAAATCAAAAAAGTAATAAAAAATCCAAAAAAAAAAAATAGTAAAGAAAAATAAATCCGTCCTATGGTGAAAACCACCTCTTGGTGGTGCCTTGGATAAGTATGGATGGTGAAAACCTGGTAACATGCGTCATCCGTAAAGGGATTAATCATTATCTACCTGACATCCTGGTTATTTTATCCCTTCATCCTCACTATCGCCCTCACCCACCTCCCCCTAGGCCGCTTGGTATATATTGATTAAGCATTGGACAACCCATCTAGCCTATACCTCATCCTGAACTTTTCAGTATTCCCTTTGTCGGTCAGTCTATATCATCATATAGGATCATTCCCTTTGTTGGTCAGCCCGTGTCCTCCTATAGGATCCTCCATCGTGTCGGTCTCCATCTAGATCTCATCCTTCCATAGCACTAGTCGAACTACGTTGCCCCTGCGCTGTCACGTAGGCAAGGCTGATCATTTGATCTACCCCCAGGGTCTTCTAACCATCACGTCTTGGTCATCCATCATTTTCCTTCATCATCCTCTTTCCGCTTTATCCATGGTCTTTTCATGAACTACGAGGGCTCTGCGCTTTCATGTAGGCAAGGCTAATCTCTGATCGGCCCCCGAGCCCCTAGGTCTGTAGGATGTGTCAGTCCGTGTCTTCATCTAGCCCGTTATTCTCAAATAAAATCCTCATATTATCGAAAGATTTAGTTAATGAAAGGCATCTGGCGTCAAACTGGGTCATTCTAGTTTAGTATCCATTATCGGTCTCAATAGGATGCATCCTTCCTAGCAGACCTCATCGATCATATCCATCACCCTGATCCTATGGAAAAGGATGTTTTGATTTTAATTGTGATCTTTTGATGTTTTGGAATTTATTTGTCATTTGAGTTCATTATCAAAACTTGTCATAGTCACCTTGATCCATCATATCATGGTGTGCTTTGACTAGTTGACATATGGGCTCATCTTGGTCTTTTCTTTGTTGCTGCCTTTTTTGGTTGTCCCACGTAGTACCCACCAAGATCCCTGAGGTCTTGTGTTACACTAGGGCATCCTCGTGTGTTTGTGGTTATCCCAATGCCTGGCCCGACCAAGGTCATCGCGACCTTGGGGTGTTGGGGTAGCCCCCTTTTGCTTGTTGTGTTTGTTTCATGCATTGGATACCTAGTGGCCCTGGTCTTATATATTAGGGTATCTGGTATCTTATGCTATAGGAAATATCAATGCTCCAAAGATGGCAACTCATATTAGGATTGCATTTCATCATCTGTCGCATTGCATTCACCCTATGATTTTGGTTGTGCAAATACTTCCTCCCCCTCTTTCCCATTCTTCTAAGGATACTAATGATTTTTGACAGATGCCAAATGACACCCATTTTCACAATCACTACATACCCACCTTCCATTATCCTGTCAATTCTTATTGGCACTTATGGCCATGTGGTACTTCCTATAAAATTACAAAAGCATTATTGCATATCAAAATCATTCTATTAACCACGCATCCATCACCACCTGCATCACCACATGTTAGATCCATGCATACATCGCCACCTACATCTCAAAGTGTCAGACTCATAATACATCACATCCTGCATATGTAAAATGTTCATACAAAATCCATCATACACATATACATACATG
This sequence comes from Sequoia sempervirens, assembly GCA_007258455.2. Classification (NCBI taxonomy): domain Eukaryota; kingdom Viridiplantae; phylum Streptophyta; class Pinopsida; order Cupressales; family Cupressaceae; genus Sequoia; species Sequoia sempervirens. The sequence goes on along the minus strand of VDFB02379711.1, from coordinate 193,040,428 downwards.
ATAAATAAGTTAACTAGGCATCCATACATATAAATCATCATAAATGCAACATGTGTGCATATCATATCACTATATCTGCATTAATAAAATACATACACCCAATCATCCACATAAGCACCTAATATCATACACATATGCATAAATAACCAAAAATACCCATCCACATAAGCAGGAAATATGATATACACATGCATATAATCACCCATCACAAAAGGAAACATACTACATAATGCCAATAAGAACTGTCTCATGTCATAGTCAAAATAATATAATGTGTATCACATACATCAAAATCTATCATATATCAATCACATAATCAACTACAAAATCCAGAGATGTGGAACCTCTCTAATCTTTGTCGATAAATCCTACATGCTCCACCCTACATCTGTCAAAAACTCAGTAACCTGTCACCTCCCAATGAGCTACCCACATCTGATCTGCGTGGGGAATTTGATACTAATTTCCTATCTGGTGTAGCACCTGGTGAATCGTTGTAACCTTGAGTTCAGGTCCCCAGCAACTAAGATGGCACTGGCAT
>VDFB02379711.1:193006892-193039787 GCA_007258455.2 Sequoia sempervirens | reverse complement strand
TTTTTTTTTTCTGCCCATTCGGCGATCTACCCAGTTTCCCATTTCCCCCCGCCCACTAAACCCATATGGTACATTTTTACCTATTTTAAAAAAAAATGCTTAAATATTTACAATAAATAGCATGGGATTTCATACTCACCTTGCGGGGCACCGCGAAGTGGGTCCTGTGTCAACACAGGTCATCTGCTCAGTGAATGATCTTGGTTGCATAATCCCGCAGCATTGTTGCTCTGTCTCCTCTCCCTCTTCTTCACCCTTTCTTCACTTGCTACAGTAACAATGGCACAAGGTAATTCTTCAAATTACCTTTTAACCCGTCTTTTCCCCCTTTTCAAATAAAAGGTATTTTTTACTTTTTATTTACCTTTTTTCCTTCCAATTAATCCCCTTCTTTCCCAGAGCCGCCATTTGCAAACCATACGTTTAATCAACTCTGTTCAAAAGGAAAAGTTGTGTTGATGGTGTTTTTATGCACTTTTCAACACAGACAGTGCATAGATGCACTACCTCTCTTGAAAGACAATCTTTCACAATCAGATTGAAGAACACTATCCCAAGGTCTCTAATGTCAGATCTTGACAGTGCTTAGAATATCTTAGTTGTTTGTTGTGATTTGTTGGAATCACAAGGAAATCTTACGGATGAGTTACAAAGCATGGGAAATGGGTTTGCAAATGTAGTTTCAAAGTGCTGAAAATGAATGAACAGTGGCTGTCCACTCAAAACAGCGAGCTAAAACTCATCAAGTTCATCTAATTTGGCTTCATGGTGATGCTTTGGATCCTACTCTAACCAAGGATTAAAAGAAATAGCAAAAGGAGAAGGGTTAAGAAAGCTATTTTAATCCTAAGCTACGAATGAATAGTAATAATGGTGGCTGCTGCAATAGACAAACTCCCTAAACTGGGTTTTGCTTGATCAAAAGAAACCTACAGCTACACAAAACCAGTCCAATCTTCTAAGGACTGCAGATTTTCACATCACATACACACATCATGTACATGTAATCGAACCAAGTTGCATCAATAAAGGAAAGAGGCTCAGACTAGCTTTGCAAAGTGATTCATCATCAATGAACCACAAAAAATATGAGCTGAAAGTTCATCAAATACTGAAACAACAAACACCATCACCACTCTCATTCAAGAAAATAACACTAAAACTAACATGGAAGGTGAACTATGCATACATAAAGAACAAACTCAAAAGGAACACCCATAAATTATGCAATGTTGCTTTCTATTGCTGCAGAATGTCTTTACATCAATTCTCCAACCCTTACAAATGAGGGGAAAACCCCTATTTATAGTTTTCTAAAGCCCAAATGAATGGCTAAGATTGAATCACAATGAGTGGCTCATATTCAATTACATTAGGGTTTCACCTACCCCACAATATTCAGTAATTTAAAAAACATCCTTGTGTTTTCCCTATTTTTTCATCTAGTGCCTATCACTGTAGCAATTTCGTCATTTAGCTGATTTCCCTTTTCACTATAGCTAAAACTACCTGAAAATTGTCTTTTGCTTGATGTGCTTGCAGTGTTCTTCCTTTGATCAAACGATCCTGTTGACGATTGGCATCAATGGATTGGTTGCCCTTGATTCAGGCAGAAATTTCCTTAGAAATCATCATCATCTAGAAAAAGGTAGGACAACTCCCTCAATGTGCCCCCGATAGACCCGCAGAAGGCTTCTTGACTCTTGGAAACACGAAGTGTCATAAGTGCATTTATACATGAGTTAAGGAAAATTTTAGTCAACCCTACAAATTCTTTGTTAGATCTATCCATGCATCATCAAAATATCTTGATATTCATATTTGGAGCTCATTTGGGCCATAAACATTAATGCAGGCTTCAAGGGTACTGGATTCCCCTACGGTGGAAGGCCAACAGCCAACGACGAATAGCAATCCAGAGGGCTGGACCCAAAAGGCCAAAAGGATGGCAAAAAGACGGTGGAAGGCCAATGGCCAACGATGGACAACAATCCGGAGGGCCGGACCCGAAAGGCCGGAAGGACGATAAAAGGATGGCGGAAGGCCAACGATGGACATCAATTCGGAGGGCTGAACCTGGAAGGAAAGAAGGACGGCGGAAAGACGGCGAAAGACCGATGACCAACAGTGGACAACATTTCGGGAGGCTAGACTCGAAAGGCCGGAAGGACGGCGGAAGGCCGACAGCCAACAATGGACAGCATTCCAGGAGGCCAGAACTGGAAGGCTGGAAGGACGGCAAAAGGACGATAGAAGGCCAATGGCCAATGGTGGACAACAATCCGTAGGGTTGGACCCGGAAGGCCAGAAGGACGACAAAAGGACGGCGGAAGGCCAACGGCCAACGACGGACAACAATCTAGAGGGTCGGACCCGAAAGGTCGGGAGGACGGCGAAAAGACGGCGGAAGGCCAACGGTATTCCGGAGGGCCAGACCCAGAAGGTCGGAAGGATGGAAAAAGGAAGGCGGAAGGCCAACAGCCAATGGCGGATAGCAATCCGGAGGGCCGGACCCAGAAGGCCGGAAGGATGGCGAAAGGATGGCAGAAGGCCAACGGCCAACTGCGGACAGCAATCCGGAGGGCCAGACCCGGAAGGCCGGAAGGACGGGAAAAGGATGGCGGAAGGCCAATGGCCAAGAAGAAAGCCAGGAGGCAGACAGCGGACGGAAGCCAAAACAGTCAGGAAGGAGGCAGGCTCCCGAATGTTAAAAATAACAAAGGAGGGACAGACTCCCGGAAATGGCCACCAAGGGGCCGGGCTCTGGAGGCCGGGAAGGAGGTGGCCGTCGGATGTTCCAAAACGGCCACGGAGAGGCGGAACCCCTGAAATGGCCATGGAGGGGCCGGGCTCGGAGGCCGGAAGGAGGTGGTCGCCGATGTTCCAAAACAGCAAAAAAGGGGACAAAGCTCCGAAACCACCGAAACTTAACGAAATGTTGGAAAAACCTTGACAGTTCATTTAAGCATATCAAACACATCCTAGATCCAAAAAAGGTTGCCCCCAAAGTTAAAAAATGTGGAAACGGGAGCGACAGGGGTCCATGGATGTTTCCAAACAGCCAAGGAGGAAGGGAATTCCGGAGGCAAAGTTTTGAAACCATCGAAACTCAATGGAACATGGACGAATCCTTGGCAGTTCATTGAAACACCCCAAACACATCCCAAATCCACCAAAAAGGGTGACCCCAGAGTCAAAAATGAGGAAACAAGAGCAACGGGGTCCACGGATGTTCTAAAACAACAAAAAGAAGATAAAAGGCAGAAAAGGGGATGGTGGACCTCATTTCTCTGCAGATTTGAATACCCCAAGTGGGTGAATTTGGTCAACGAAATTTAATCGTTTGAAGGCACGTGACCAATTTGGGATTGGAAATGGGGCACGCAAAATAAGACAGGAGCAAAACAGCCTGTCGGGAGCGAAAAAAGGGAGTCCCTGCCTACGGCGGGGCATGTGTGTAAAACATGCACAACAAATGGCGACTTGCTGGGGAAATACTCCGAAGCATTTTGATGACAAACTGGAATCACAAACCCAGAATCTCTGGTTCTGACCTTCACGCTAGGAAAAACAAACCAGACGCCCAACCAAAAGATCAAAACTATTAGCCAACCCAACCTTCAATATGTTGAAAATCCAAGTGTGTGCAATTGCATTAATTCCCATCATTTAGTTGCTACAGGAACCCAAGTTCTGTCAAGTTAAGCTACGTAGTTTATTCTAACTCCAAAAACATCTGGGACATTGCCTCACTGCCAGTCAGGCGTCTATAGCCCCGATGAGGTTATCGTTGTGATTCTCTCGAACATTGCTCTACTGTCGGCTGAACGTTCATAGCCCTGGTAGAGTTGCTCGGATACCCCTGAAAAGTTGAATTTTCCTTTTTTTTAATTTTCAGTGTTTTTTTTATTTATTTCTTTTCTCTTTTCAGCTCTTTTATTTCAACCCGCAAGCATTTGAAGCTTGCGTTCAGGGCTGAGAATCACAGTGGTGCTGGAGCAGAATTTTATATTTTTCAGTTAACTAGACTTCACAAAAGGTCCTGTAGTGACTATTGAATTCTTAAGATGTGTAAGAGCTATAAGATTTCAAAATACATCAAAGTCAAACTAAATCAACAACTTATCCTCTTTGAATTAAACACCCAGATCGCTTGACACTAACAGAAGACCTTCACCATCTACTCTGAAGACTTGATTAGAGTTTGATAAAGAAATATATAGAACAACCAAGGCAATAAGTATGGTTGTTGTGTGCACAGATATGCCCAGCTAAAAGTAGAGGGACCCTGAGCGAAGCAACAACAAAGCAAAAGCAAACAAAAAAGAAAACGAAGCAAGCAACCTACACACACCAACTAACCTAAGGAAAGCAAGAAAGCGGGGTATTTACATGAAACCTATGCTACTCAAAATGGGCTATGTACAAAGATATTTACAAAGCACTATGTTCACGCAAGGCGAGTTGACATTAACACTCATTGTATTTCGTAGTGCATGCACAAGAAAATGGGCGATCGTTATCATTCTTAACCATGCAAATTTATCTTTATATTCTGAAAAAAGAAATTCAACGTTGTAACACTCAAGTTCAATCACATCATCATGAAAAATCAGCAATTGAGGAGGCTCGCTGAACCCATGGTTAATCCATAAACATGTTTGTTTTCCCTCATCCCCATAATCAAAATAATATGTGTAGTTATGAGAAATAATAGGGGCAAGGAAGGATAGAACCTGGATGTTGTCACATGGAGGTGGCAGTGTTGGACAGTCAAGAGCAAGCACAACATCGTTGATTGTTTCATTGGCAGCCTCGGGCAGGCGTGGTGGAGGGTGCAACACTTCAGACATTGAGCTTTCATAAGGCTGGGAGGATGGGGCAGCAAACAACTCTTTCAATCCACCAATGGGACCTACAACCCTGGTTGGCAATTCTTCAAAAAGAAATACTTCTCCACATTGATCATCTGCAAACTTGGGATCCACTTGGTTGCTGTCCTCAAGGGGCAGCATGTTGTCTTGTCTCCTTCCCCAAGGGATGTCCTTATTTTTGTGATGTTCAGTGTCATGGGATGATGACATACGTGAATCTATCCTATTGCAGCCATCTGAATATGAGGGAGGATCAACAATGATCATGGCAGAAGGGATCCAAGTTGCATTTCATAGTTGGTCAAGTGCTTCATCTTCGTTAGCAGCTATCTAAACACCTCTGCCTTTGTCTTCTTCTTTTTGTTATCCATGCATCTCATCATGACGTTCACTCATTTCCTCGTGCTCACTATCACTATAAATGGAGAAGGAGTTCCTCTCCCAATCTGGAAACTCTAGTGCATCACCATTCAGGGGCTCAAGGAGTATGTAATCATCGCTACCAATGGAACCTCCATAGGGGCTCAAGGAGTGTTTCTGGGATGTACTCTTCCTTGGCATGAGCATACCTCCGTAGTGCAGTTCCCAATGGAAAGAAGTTATCAATTGATGGAACCTCATCAAGGGGACCAAAGTCTATTGCACAATTTCCCTCCGAAGACTTGCCAAAAAACCCATCATCCATGGTACACAACTGCTCTTCAAGAGGAAGAACTTCTTGGTGACTGGTGGACAACATTCTTGCTTGATCTACTTCATCGCTTGGAAGTCCGAGACTGTATTGTTGTCCTTCTATTGCTGCCCCAACATCCTCTTGATGCCCACCTTCAACTGAGCCATCACTTGACTCAGGCTCTTGGTCTTCTACTTCGATCTGAGCAACAAGTAGAGGAGGTCGGGCACTTAGCTGCCTTGTTTGTTCTTTGACTTGTTTGATGGCTTCTTGGCCTAGTTCACATGTGAACTCTGATTGTGATGAATCATGAAGTTTGCACCAATTTGGCAATAGTAGAACTTCCAAATCCACTTAGTATTTTAGCTCTAACCAATCCTTTGCTAATCTGGAGATGAGCTAGCCATATCTTTCCGCTATTGAGTCCTCATCATCACTTGAAAAATAATTTTGATGGTAGATAGCCGTAGCGAGTGGTTGCTCCCACTCCTCCAAATCTGCATTTTTAGATTCTCGATCGCTATCATTGTAGGTGGAGAGGTCTTTCGACCTAATTTTGCTTATGCTTTTACCATCTCCTTCTGTTGCCCCAAGGCTTTTAGCCTCCTCTTCTTCCTGATCTTCATCATCTTCATTGGCTGTTCCAGCATGCATGACTGTAAACTTCATTGGTTCATCATCACCTACCAATTTCTCTTCTTCTAGAGTGGAGGACTGCTTTTCTTCAATGGAGGAACAAATTTTTGATCTGTTTCTAGCTGATTGTTCATCAAGGTAGCTTGTTGTCCTAAGGAAATTATCCTCTTCCTTTTGGATTTGATCCTCTATGTCTGTTGTCCCAGCACTAGCTTGTGTCAGATTTCTTGATTCATCTATGGTGTGTTGTCCTCGAGCTTCCAACAACTTTCCCACCTCATGGCATGAGTCCCCTTTACTAAGAGATGGCTGCTTCAACTTGTTCACATGATCCTTGACTTGGGCGATGACATTTGTGCATGATGAGCAAGTGAATTCAGAGTGGGGTGCATTGTGAAATCTGCACCAACTTGACATCAATATTTCCTCCAATTTTGGTCCATCCTTAGTGCTCAAATGTTCCTGGATCAACTCCTTGAATGCCTTGGCGGCCATGGTTGTCAATTCTTCCTCCGAGTCTGCAAGGGCTAAAGGCTGATATATTTCCCAAAAGGGAATTTCTCCCTGCAAGACCTTCTCAATTCTGTCCAAGAATGTTAGACACCCCAATTCACTATGCCTGCAAGTGCAATGGATCTTACATCTATCCGCCAACACAAATTTCTGCAATGGCTTCTTCAGTCTCTTGTTCAAATTTGTATGCAGCTGAGTGATGTCAATTTGTGCATGCTGCTCCATTTTGACTCAGCTTCTACTTGCCTTAATTTTTTATTTTTTTTTTAGCATTGAAAGAGATATCCCTATCTCAAATTTCTTCTTTGGAAGTGCTTTTTTCAAATTCCAACATTCAGCTTTATAGCCTCAACATGCCATGCCCTCCTTCTAGCACCAGTTCTATTGATGGCGTTAGGAGGAGGGCATAAAATGAATCACTTCCAACCTTTAGCTTTTTATTCCCAATGTGTCAGCCCTCCTAGCGCCAGTTTTGTTGATGGTGTTTTTATGCACTTTTCAACACAGGCAGTGCGTAGATGCACTACCTCTCTTGAAAGACAATCTTCCACAATCAGATTACAGAACACTATCCCAAGGTCTCTAATTTAAGGTCTTGACAGTGCTTGGAATATCTCAGTTGTTTGATGTGATTTGCTGGAATCACAAGGCGGTCTTACAGATGAGTTACAAAGCATGGGAAGTTGGGTTTGCAAATGTAGTTTCAAAGTACTGAAAATGAATGAACAGTGGCTGTCCACTCAAAACAGCGAGCTGAAACTCATCAAGTTCATCTAATTTGGCTTCATGGTGATGCTTTGGATCCTACTCTAACCAAGGATTAAAAGAAATAGCAAAAGGAGAAGGGTTAAAAAATCTATTCTAATCCTAAGCTACGAATGAACAGTAATAATGGTGGTTGCTGCAGTAGACAAACTCCCTAAACTGGGTTTTGCTTGACCAAAAGAAACCTATAGCTACACAAAACCAGTGCAATCTTCTAAGGACTGCAGATTTTCACATCACATACAAACATCATATACATGCAATCGAACTAAGTTGCAGCAATAAAGGAAAGAGGCTCAGACTAGCTTTCAAAGTGATTCATCATCAATGAACCACAAAAAACATGAGCTGGAAGTTCATCAAATACTGAAATAACAAACACCATCACCACTCTCATTCAAAAAACTAACACTAAAACTAACATGGAAGGTGAACCATGCATACATAAAAAGCAAACTCAAAAGGAACACCCATAAATCATGCAATGTTGCTTTCTATTACTGCAGAATGTCTTTACATCAATTCTCCAACCCTTACAAATGAGGGGAAAACCCCTATTTATAGTTTTCTAAAGCCCAAATGAATGGCTAGGATTGAATCACAATGAGTGGCTTAGATTCAATTACATTAGAGTTTCACCTACCCCACAATATTCAGCAATTTAAAAAACATCCTTGTCTTTTCCTTATTTTGTCATCTAGTGTCTATCACTGTAGCAATTTCGTCATTTAGCTGATTTCCCTTTTCACTGTAGCTGAAACTACTTGAAAATTGTCTTTTGCTTGATGTGCTTGCAGTGTTCTTCCTTTGATCAAACGAGTCTGTCGACGATTGGCATCAATGGATCGGTTGCCTTTGAATCGGGAAGAAAGCTCCTTAGAAATCTCATCATCTAGAAAAAGGTAGGACAACTCCCTCAATGTGCCCCCGATAGACCCGCAGAAGGCTTCTTGACACTTGGAAACATGAAGTGTCGTAAGTGCATTTATACATGAGTTAAGGAAAATGTTAGTCAACCCTACAAATTCCTTGTTAGATCTATCCATGCATCATCAAAATATCTTGATATTCATATTTGGAGCTGATTTGGGTCATAAACATTAATGCAGACTTCAAGGGTACTGGCTTCCCCTACGGTGGGAGGCCAATGGCCAACGACGGACAGCAATCCGGAGGGTTGTACCCAAAAGGCCGGAAGGATGGAAAAATGATGGTAGAAGGCCAATGGCGAATGGGGGACAACAATCCGGAGGGCTGGACCCGGAAGGCTGGAAGGATGACAAAAGGACGGCGGAAGGCCAACGACCAACGACAGATAGCAATCCAGAGGGCCGAAAGGACGGCGGAAAGACAGCAAAAGGCCGATGGCCAACAACGGACAACATTGTAGGAGGCCAGACCCGGAAGGGCGAAAGGACGGCGGAGGGCCGATGGCCAATAGCGGATAGCATTCCGGGAGGCCGGACCCAGAAGGCCGAAAGGATGGCAAAAGGATGGTGGAAGGTCAACGACCAACGATGGACAACAATCTAGAGGGCCGGACCTGGAAGGCCGGAAGGATGGAAAAAGGACGGCGGAAGGCCAACGACCAACGACGGACAACAATCGGGAGGGCCGGACCCGGAAGGTCGGAAGGATGGCGAAAAGACGGTGGAAGGCCAACGGCCAATGACGAATGACATTCCGGAGGGCGGGAAGGATGGCAAAAGGACGACGGAAGGCCAATGGCCAACGACGGACAGCAATCTAGAGGGCCGGACCTGGAAGGCCGAAAGGATGACAAAAGGAGGGTGGAAGGCCAACGGCCAATGACGGACAACAATCCAGAGGGCCGAAAGGATGGCAAAAGGATGGCGGAAGGCCAACGGCCAGGAAGAAAGCCAGAAAGCAGACAGCGGACGAAAGCCAAAACAACCGGGAAGGAGGTGGGCTCCCGGATGTTAAAAACAGCCAAGGAGGGACGGACTCCCGGAAACGGCCACCGAGGGGCTAGGCTCTAGAGGTCAAGAAGGAAGTGGCCGCCGGATGTTCCAAAATGACCACGGAGAGGCAGAACCCCGAAAACGGCCACGGAGGGGCTGGGCTCCGGAGGCCGAGAAGGAGGTGGCCGCTAGATGTTCCAAAACAGCAAAAAGGGGGACAAAGCTCCGAAAACACCAAAACTTAATGGAACGTTGGTGAAACCTTGACAATTCATTTAAGCATGTCAAACACATCCTAGATCCAAAAAAGGTTGCCTCCAAAGTTAAAAATGTGGAAACAGGAGCGACGGGGGTCCATGGATGTTTCCAAACAGCCGAGGAAGGGAATTCCGGAGGCAAAGTTCTAAAACCATCGAAACTCAATAGAACGTGGATGAATCCTTGGCAGTTCATTGAAACACCCCAAACACATCCCAAATCCACCAAAAAGGGTGACCCCAGAGTAAAAAATGAGGAAACGGGAGCAACGGGGGTCCACAGATGTTCCAAAACAGCAAAAAGAAGACAAAAGGCAGAAAAGGGGACGATGGACCTCATTTTTCTGCAGATTTGAATACCCTAAGTGGGTGAATTTGGTCAAGGGAATTTAATCGTTTGAAGGCACGTGACCAATTTGGGATTAGAAATGGGGCACGCAAAACAAGACAGGAGCAAAGTAGCCTGTCGGGAGCGAAAAAAAGGGGGTCCCTACCTATGGCGGGGCGTGTGTGCAAAACATGCACAAGTTGCTTAGTTTTTTTCCCTCTATTCAACGGTCTCCTCTATTTCTTTCTATCGAGACGTCGTCTGGGGCCCTCCTTATTTCTTCCCCAACCGCCCTCTCGAGGGGGCATACCCTATCACTTTATTCCATCCATTTGAAGCAGACATTGGGGCACCCCTCTCCTTCTCTTTCAGGCTGGGGCATCAATCCCTATCACTTTCTTCATCCCCGACATTTTATTTTCTTCGAAACATTGTTATTTTAACAATATTTCGAAGAGGGGCAAAATGTAGACACCCAAATTTGATCACTCCCATATGATCAAATTTACCTATTTATTCATCAATTCTGTCAATATTAATTTATTTAATTAATATTACACTTCTCATCTAAGACTCTTAAAGTATTTAATTTAATAATTAAAATACTTTATTTGGTGCCTTTATATTCTCTAAATTAAATAAATACACCAATTTATTTAATTTAGTCATTCTAATATATTGAATTAAAATCAATTTAAAATTCTTCTTTACTCCCTCCTTGTCACATCCTCCATAATCCATCTCTAATGTGAATTAATTTAATTAATTCATATTTAGGGTGTGCATCCTCTTAATCAAGGATTAATGTCACATCCTCCTACATTTTCCACTTGTCTCTAATCTTTCATTAATTATCATAATCAAGTATTTGCACAACTTTAATCAAAGTCATTAACCTTTATTGGCGCCACTTTTTAGTCAATCTTTCCATTTTTCCTTTTTAGACATTGACCCTCTTTTCCATGAGAATTTTTAATTCTCATTTATTCATCCTATGTCTCTCTCCTCCCCATGTGAATTTTTAATTCACATTTGGTCTTTCCAAGGCTTCTAGAACCTTTGACATGTCACCTCATGCACATGTGACCAATTCCCACCTTTTTGGAGACCCTCTCTTATCCTTTAGACTCTCCTAAGAATGTGAATTTTTAATTCATATTTATTTAGCTAACCACCTCTCCTTTTCCCATGGAGATTTTTGAGGAATTCCAAAATTCTTCAAATGTCCCTTTCACTCTTACTTGGGGACAAGAAATTCCTTTTTGAGGAGATCTTCTCACTCCCCAAGGTACTTGGGAAGTACTTGTCCTTCCTCCACCTCATGTACCTTTTGGCCACCTCACTTGCACCTAATCTCCTCTTAGCCACTTCACCATCCACATGTCAAAATGTGAGGGCTTGTGAGTTCTCAACCCACCATAGCCCTTCATCTTGACATTGTTGGATGAATCTCAACTGTTAAATTCTCTAGAGAATTCAAATTCTTCTATATATACCCCCTCCTCAAGGGAATTTTCAACACTTAGCCATTTTGCAACTAAATACTGCCATTTTGTGCACTCATTTAACCCTCAATCTCATCCATTTTCATTTGCATTCAAGCATATAGTCAAGATTTACATTTAGCCATATCAAGAGCCATCAAGGAGCATACAAATCAATCCAAATCAAGGGCCAACCAAGGAGTTTCAGCTGCAAGAAGGAAGGTATAACCATTTATCTTCATTTAACATTTTCCTCTTTGCATTTTCAAATTCCTTAGGCTAATCTTGAGGTGTTTCATTATGTTTTCCATTGCATTTTAATTGCTAGAATAGGTTAAATATTTTGATATCACAATAAGCATATTTGCAGTGTGGAGAGTGATAGTTGTGAAAAATTTAATGTTTCAATAACTTTCTTATTTCTACTCCAATTATTCTTAAATCTGGACTGTATCTTCTTTAATACGTTCTTCAAAAACTATTTAAAAATTTAAAAAAATCACCAAAATTTGAAAGATATCCTCTTCCCAAAATAACCTCCAAAATTGAGAAAAAACCTGGCCTCGGTAGTGCCAAGATCATGCTCTGATACCACTTGTTATGAAATAACTCTCACAATAGAAGGATATGATATGAAATATGCTGCAAATACTTGATAATAATTGAGAATAACAAGCCACTTCGAGGGGGAAAACCTCTGACTATCTCTAATGAGAACACACTTCACAACTTGATGATGAAATAAGACTCACAACCTCTTATATATACCTATTTATGCCTAGGATATCACCTAGGCTAACTTAGGCACACCTATATAAGTCTTAGGCCGACCTAAACAACTAAATAACAATATACTAATGATAATATGACTTAATAGAGAGTTAAGATAACCACAAGCCGACTATTCATAACCCGATGTACACTAATATTAGGGGCGTAGCAACCATCTAACAAGTCATTCACCTCCCAATCATGTTCAGTATATTGCAAGGGTGGTTGACTGTCCAAAGGAAGAATTGCAAGTGCCAGGTTCTTCACTTGGTGTACAGTGGATTTATCTTTTAAGCTAATGGACGATGAAAATAAGGAATTTCAATCATTATACACTTCTTCATCGATTTTAGTGATTTCCTCATCATCATCATCATCATCTAGATTAATCACAACAGGAGGACGGAGGGTAATTTCTAAGGAAGGATGTATCAGGAGCTATGGCTGTTGGATCAAATCATTTTGTTATGAGGATTGGAATGTACTATCTTGTGGTGGGTCAAGAGGAGTAGGGTGATCATTTATTGCTTTTGGAAAAGAAGAGGTTGATTTTATTTTTTCTTTTTTATTTGCATTTGATGAGCAAGGAGACGATGATGACACCTATGCTCCCTAGCACCACGGTTTCTCTTAATTTTATTTTGAAGCTGTTGAGGTGTAAGATCGAGTTGATCCACCATAGGTTCCTTTTCTTCTGGAGGGGGAAGAACGGAAGAAACCAAAGAAGATGGGTCAATCACTTTCTCTTTAGATTTATAAACTTGTTTAATGTGAGGAGGCATGACAGGATTGGTTTCAGTTTCTCTTGGGCGTTTAGACGATGAAGGGGAAGTCTCTATGGTTGGGTGCTCATGAGGTTGTATTATTTGTTCAATGTCGAACTCAGGCTGAAGCATGGTTTCATCAAGGATAGGAGTAGTAGAAGTGGATGGGGACATGTTACGAAGAGACAATTCGGCTATTCGTTTAGCTTTGAACTTTTGATAGGTTATGAAAAAGAAGTCCTTTCGAGGGGTGATGGGTTCCATAGGTTCAGGCCAAAAGGCTTCTAAAGAAAAATTACCTTTAGAGGACAATGGATTAAAACCACTATGGTGTATAGTAAATATTTCATTTCCAAGTGGAAACTTCAAACATTTGTGAACAACTAAAGGAACAAATTTCATCTAGTGAAGCCAAGAATGACCTAGCCACAAACGAAACTGATCTGATTGTGGAATAATAGAAAATGTTACCTCCAAAGTTTTGGTTCCTATCTATAATGGGGGTACGATCGATCCAATCATAGGGAACGCAAAACAAGTATGTGTTTTATTCCATGTAGTTGGTTTATTATAATCATCTTGATAGAGGTCGTGTAATACTAAAAACTAGATCCCATGATCACATTCTCACCACAGGAAGGATCTATTAATATCCCATTGGTGGGCTTATCATATATTTTTTCAGCTATGTAAAGAGGACCATCGGGAATATTTTTAAGTGTGTCATGAGAAGAAAAAGTAATATCAAGAGATTTGTTGGTTGGGCCCTTGTGAGGGATAATGTCTATTTTACCCACAAGTTCATCAATAGGATTGACTTGGGTAACATTTGGAGTTATATCATGTTGCTCATTATTTGTATCAATGTTCATCACATGAATGTTTGAAGGTTCACTATGAAATAGGGGGTGCAACAAGTTTATTGCCTTGATCATTGACACCTGCAATGGACAAACGACCAAAATCAATGAGGTCTTGAAATAAGTGTTTGATATTCTTACATTGTTTGGTGTCATGTCCATTTTGGCAATGAAAATGACAATAAGCATTAGGTTTAAAGGTGGGTGGTAAAGGCTTGGTGGTATCAAGTGGTTTAACGGTAGGAAAAGTGATCATTTGTTGCTGGAGCAATTGGTTCATTGTGTTATGGAGAGTATCGGGTAAGGGCATAAATTCTCGCTTTGGGTCCCCATAGGCAAAGGGAATCATTGCTTTAATAGTTTCCACTTGACTCTGAATAGGTTGGGTTGGTTATTGGAGAAGGCAGATTGAAATGTAAGAAGCCTCTGTTTGGTTTTCTAAAATTTTATACATTGTTTTGGTTGTTTTGCTCAGAATTCTCAGCTCGGTTAGAAGTGGGCTTCAAATCACGACTAGTAACCGAGTTGTGATAGTCACAAAGGGTCATGCATAAATTCATGAATGAAGGAAATTTTTTCATAGTCAACTTATCCTGAAGGTGGGTGTGCAAGTTTTCGATAAACATTTTTGTAGATGTGAATTAGGAATCTTGACATCAATTTGAGCATACAATGACTCATAACGTGAAATGAAATCAATTAATTTTTTATCTAGATTTTGTTTACATCACATTAAATCAGCCATTGTATTTTTTGGGAGTCATATGGACATGGAAATGACTTATAAAGGCATCCATAAGTTCATTAAATGATTAGATTGAATGATTGGGTAGGTTTGAAAACCACTCTAATGTAGTGTCCTTTAAGGTTCTAGGAAAAATTTTGGCTAATAGTTTATCATCGAGGACAAAATCATTGCACAATGTTGTATAGGAATTAACATGATTAGTAGGGTCTCATTTACCTCCATACTTCTCAAACCTAGGCATCTCAATTCCCTATGGCATCTGTGTTCTCAAGATCTCTAGAGATAATGGGCTACTGCGGACGCGATATGTGGGTGGAGCATTTTTTGTTGCATGGAGGAAATGGTGTTAATGAGTTGTGTAATGATGGGGTCAGTGTAAGTGGTATGAGGGGGAAGGGAAAATTGTGATGGCGTGTATGTAATGTTAGGAGAAGTGAAAGGAGCACTAAGAGGGGTGAAGGTAGAAGATGGAACATTCGATGCCACAAAATAACTAGGAATGCTAGTTGGAAAAGTGAAAGGAGTCACATGTCTAACCTGTTGCATGGTTGTTGTAACTTCAGAAGTGGTATAGGTTGGTATGGATGCTATGGTTGAAGGAGGAATAATGTGAGATCCTTGTTGGCTCACAACAATGTTTGTTGATTGGGATTTGGAAGGAACATGTTTATTGTATATCTCAACTATTATTTTCATAGCTTGTAAGCCATCATCACTTTCAATCAAGCGATGAAGGTTGTCTATGGTAGGTATAGCAGTAGTGGAAATGTTTTCAAGAATTAAATCTTGTTGTAAATGTGCAAAATGCTCATGAATACTAATGAATTTTTCTTACAGAATGGAATTTTTTTGTGTGTCAACATGGATTGGATGTGAAGGTAAAGGCATACTAGTGGTAGTATCCATGCTTAAAGCACCATTTTCCATACTAGGAGTAGAAGCTCTTGAGATCCCAAGGTCCAAAATGAAAGTGCTATCACAGTAATCCACTAGTCTAGAACTTTGTCTCACTAAAGTATTATCAATAGGGCACCAAACACTCATACAAGTACCACAAAAGATGGGGTGAATTCAAACCAGGAAAAAAAAGATGCTAATGATAGAAATCCTATAAACTGAAACAAGAAGACAGTAACATGAAATAGAAATGCAGGAAAAACTATGAAAATGCCATAAATTTCAATGCAGAAAATGCAACTAGACTGATTCACCTAGGGTGGCGAATGATTCTGGGTATGTTATTTTCTTTGTGTTTTTCAAAAAAATTAAAATGATTTCAATGCTTTTCAGATGCAAAATGAGGATGCAAATGCAAATTTTTTAGTTTGTGAATGATATGATATGCAAAAATGAAATCTATAAGAGTCTTTCACTAATGCAATTTGAGAAACACTAGGATACAAAAAATAAAATAAAACCTAATTGAATGTTGATGCAAATGACACCTAGGATGCATGATACAATTGAAATCAAAAAGATAAAGTGTTCAATATGCAGGTTCACCAAAATGAACCAACAATTTTATTGTTTTATGGACTTCTCTTGCACTCTTATGATCTTTCACCTAAAAGGAGAGAGATAAAACCCCAAAGTTGTGATGGTTCACTCAAATAGATGATTGTGTGATGAAATTAAGGATAAATGAAATGTTGTAAATGCAACTAAATGATGTAATTGACTAATTATTAATGCAAAACTAATGTAAAATGTAATGTTTGAAAACACAATGAGATATGCAAGAATGAATTAAAACATGAACAAATACAAAATAGAATTGAAAGAGGCTGATCAGAGTGCACCTAGGAAATGAATTTTGAATCTAGAAGGATTTGAATGCTAGAAAAAATTAGTGTAAATCACTAGTGGGACTCATTCGCCACTAATGGCAAATCAATCCTCTTACTGGTAAAATCTCCTGAAACAAGTTTTCGACTGTCAGGAACTAGAATCTAAAAAAATCACCTTTTTCAGCCTTAAGGTGGGACTCATTCACCAGTGATCGTGAATAAGTCCTCCTCCAAAATTTTGTGAAATCAAAGGTCAATTTTGTAGCTCCAGGTCTGCACTTGTCTTCTTGTTGAGTTGATGGAGTCAAATCTATAGAAAACAAACTGTAGGTTGTCTCCAAGCTTGAAATAGGGTTTAGTTGACTTGAAACACTTTGTTGACTTCCTGACCACAATTCAATAGCTAATTGCTTAACGAATCTACATACAAAAGTCTACAAACACACATGCAAAAGGGGAAAAATGGTTAAGGGTTAGAGTACAAGGATTTTCCTTAGTCAAATCTCACTTTGGTAATCAAACCCTTAATGAAGAAATGAAATGAAATGAACAAGGAATGATGAATAAACATGCAAACATCCTAAACTCACCAAAAACCTTGTTGAAGAAGCTTGAAGATATGTTAATTGCTGCTCTAAGATGCTTGATGAATGCTTAATTGAATTATGCGAAGTGCTTGAATGCTAATTGATGAATGCAAGTGAACTTTATGATTGGGAGATGTAAAATGAGGAGAAAAACACTAATTGATACACACTTATTCCCTAATAAACCAATAATACATAATCATAGGCCGACATAAGGTATTTTTAAATAAAAACCCGAACTTGAAAATTTGAATTATTTTGATTTTGGAGCCAAGAGGAACTCATTTTCCACCCATGAAAAATGAGTCCCACCTTGGGCTTGTAAGTTGGTGTCGGGAATCAAGTCACATTTAATGTTATTTTTTGGGTTTACATTAAAAAATACACTTAATTAAGTCTTATGAGTGCATAAAGGGGTCAAATAAAGCATAAGAAATGTGTAAATAGTGAAAAGAAGCCTAGAAAAGCTTGAAATCTTGTTACAAGACTTTACAACACCTTAAAATAGGACTTGATAAGTGATGAAAAGGTGATTTTTAGGTGAATTATAATGAACAGAGTCTTGAAAATTATCGACATGTGTTACAACACTTCACAACACCTTCACAAGATGTCATATTTTGAATATTTAGGACCTAATGTGAATGTATAAGTTACATTGAAACATTAAACCAAAGCAATACAAGTCAAACATCATAGTAGAAAGACCTAAAAGACCATGAAAATGTCAATGATCCATTTTTCTATAGTACACATTACAACATTAAATGTAAGAAAAATAAGCCAAGCATCACAAGAAAAAGACCTAAATGACCATGAAAATGTCCAAAGATCCATTTATCTATGGTAAACTTTGATTGAGTGAATTTGGGGGTTTTGTTTTGTGTGATTGTGCTTTGATTTCTCTCTTGTGCTCTTCATATTTCAGCCTTGGGTCATCCTAAGTTTTCTCTTTTAACTCCACATAACTATGCAACATGAGAAATAAATGTATGCAGTAAAATATTGGAAAAAAGATTAATTCACCACATTGATGGATCCTTTCTAGAGCCAACTAATCCAAATTTAAAAATTAAATGGCTCATTAAAAGTACTGGAACTATCAAGAAATATGTTTCTCCTGATTTATATCATATTAATAAGTGTAAATTATCCAAGGAAGCTTGGGATAAACTTGCTTAATTATATGGAAAAAATTGATGAGATTAGGGGATACAAGCCTGACAATGATCTCACTAATCTAGATCTAAAGAATTTTGATACAATCCAAGACTATGTAACTAAGGCTAACGAACTAAGAGCACAACTCAAAGATTGTGGTATTGATAAGAAGGATGCACAGTTGGTCTTCAATTTGTTCTAGACAAGATTCCTTTAGAATATGAAACTTTTGTTTCTAGTTTTATACTCATCATTTAACTATGGGAAGTTCCTATACTAAACCTTCATTTGATTCATTTATAAAGATGTAGATGCTTGAAAAAAAAATTTTGATCACTATGGGTATTCTCAAGTCCTCCAAGTTGCAAGCTTTGGTGGCAGGACATGGGTCAAGATCTAGCAAGAAACATAAGCAATCAAAGAATAATCCATGCAAAGATCGAGCACGATCCTCTGCTCCTCAACAAGGAGAATATTCATCATCTTCTAAGAAGGGGAATTCATAGAAGAAGGAGAAACTGAATTGTGTATATTGTAAGAAAGTTGGTCATGATGAGCATCATTGTCATGCTAAGTAAGCTGATGAATTGACTAATCTCTTCAAGAAGAATAACATCAATTTACCATATTCCTACAAAAAGGAAGCATCTCCTTCCACTTATTCAAAATCAAAGAAAGGAAAAGGATAGGCACTTGTTGTAGCCACATGATCATCACAACAATGGATACTTGACTCAAGTGATATGCATCAAATGGGTTATGATATAGAGAACAATTTTCTTCATTGGAGTCTTGTATAGTACGACACATTCTTCCAAGTGATGACACTAAGGTGGAAGTTGTTTCAAATGGTTCAATTGACATGGATGATGGATCATTTGAGAATGTTCTTTTTGTTCCTAACTTGTGTGCCAACCTTCTTTTAGTGTACCAAATCACTCTGTATCTAAGGGTTAATTTTAAGTTTAGTTTATCAAATGAATTGAAAGCATAAACCCAAAGAAATAATGAAGTGAAAAGGAACAATAAATGAAAAAACATAAAATAGAACAATCTCAGCCAATGTTTCATTCTCCATGGCTGATCTCCATTACACCTTCTAACTTGTTGATTTGTGTTTCCCTCAGACCAAACATGAGAGCAATCCTTGACGAAGTCCTACACAAGCTTTGAAGGATTTTCTTCTAAAATTCCTATGCCTATGACAATATGATCGAAATTCCTATGCCTAAAATATGCCAAGACTAAGTGGAATAAGCTAATAAAATGCTGCAATGTATATAAAATCTCTAAGTATGTCAGTGCGTAATCTAAAAATGAAAGAAAAATAGCATTTTATAGAAAATTCCATTTTGAATGGACGAACGAGATTGACTTTTGAAAGAGACCTAAAATAAGAGGCCCAGATTAAATCTGATAATCCCTAATTAGGGTTAGGGAAAAATTATTAAGCGAGTGGTCGAGATTTCATCTAAGAGAATCGAATCGGTGGTGGAGAATAAATGAGATAATTAATTCAAAAATAAAGATTTTTGAAAATCAGGAAGATAAGAGTTGAAATGAAGACCGGATTTGGAAAATCAATAATCTGCCCGATTACTTGATTTTTGGAGGAAAGTTACCAATTTGAGTTAAATTAATTCAAAATATGGATTTCGTGAAATAATAAATAATTGATTTTTAGATTATTTACCAAAATGGACTGTCAGTTAAGAATGTGATGACATTTTAAATAATTTCATTTATTTAAAATGAGATGAATATTAATTTCGACAATTAAATAATTAAAGATAATTATTTAATTCAATAGATAAGATTAATTCATTAAATAAATTAATCAATTTATTTAATTATGACAATTAGTGACATATTAAATAAATAAATAAAAGTTATTTATTTAATAATCAGGAAGAAATGACTGAAGAAAGGTAATTAAATAAATTTAGAAATTTATTTAATTAGGGGAAGACTTAGATAATTAATGACTTATTTAATAAATAAATAAGATTTATTTATTTAATAATCATGAAGAATAAAAGGACATGAATTAGTTAAATAATTATGAATTATTTAATCAATAGTCGAATGTGGACCAAAGACATAATTAAATGTCATAATTATGCTAGGACCAAAGTGGTAAAAATAGAGCTTACAGGCCTAGGTCATTTTGAAGTGTCTACATTTTGCCCCTCTTTGTCATAATGTAGCATGTTGCATTGTGACAAAGAAAAATAAGTCAAAGCCATGCCCCAGTGAAGGTGTAGAGTATCAATGCCCCCTCGAGAAATTTTTCAAATTTTGGGTCGGCAGTAGAAAAATTTGTAAAGGGTCTCAATAAGTCAATTTGATGACTAGAAAAATAATGGCGCAGACGATTTCGGATTCTGACATGTTTAAGGCAACCAACGGGGTGGTCAAAGTTGTTCAAATGAGCCTCAAGTAATAACCTAGTTCACAAATGCCATTTTGACTTTATAAATAGGTTGACAAAGGGGTAAAAGTCAATTCATTCTTACTATTTACATTGCAAATTTTGAGAGCTCAAACCAAAAATGAGTGCAACCAGGATGGTGATTCCAGTGACAAAGCATCGTGGGGAGATCGTGTGGACTTTCAGGCAGCCAGAGGGCTCAGAGCCAACAGTATGTACCCCTATCCTCCTTTGTAATTTTTTTGTTTTACGTGCCAAAAACTAGGTTTCTAGGGGGAACAATGAATGCGCTGTGACACATATACATTCACGTAAGCCGCATTTTCCTTCGTGTTCGATGCATTTGATGCGTCACGACGCAAATGTAATGGTAAATTAGGGGAGACCGAGGTTTTGCACTGCATTTTCCCAAAATTGCGACACATTCGCCTTTTTGAGTCGTATTTGAAGGCTGGAATGCTGCATTCGTCATCTTGTGATGCAATTGCCTGTTTAAGCAACACATTCACGTGGAAAGATGCAAGTGTCAAATTTTGTAACACAAATGCTCTGATGCGACGAAATTGTTATGTTGCGACACATTTGAAGTAAAAAATGACACATTCGATGTTTTGCGACGCATTTGGAGTCAACGCGACACATTTGACTTTGAATTTGACTAGGGCTGATTTTGATGTTTGTGAAACCTTAAATGCTTTTGATAATACTGATAGTTGTGTAGAAGGTACTGATGCATTGTTTGGCTTTGTGCAGAGGCAACTTTCCCCCATATACACACGAGAGAGCAGACTGACAACCTTCAAGTTTGCTGATTAGCTGAGCCCACAAGAGTGAAGATGATTGATGGCCCTTGGTTTTTACTATGTCACATATATGCCCGCTATTCGAGCAAATAGGGGACTCCTGACTGCACTATGCGAGCATTGGCATTCAAAGACCTGTTCCTTCCACTTGCTGACAGGTGAGGTGACCATCACACTAGAGGATGTGTACCACATTCTACAGGTGTCAATCTGAGGAGAGCGAATCGTCTACAACCCTCACCATGGCAAGCAAAATTTCTAAGTGTATTACCGAGATGAGGGTGCGGGACTCGGAATCCAGGGATATGAGATCCGATGGGAGTTTATGGTAGAGCATTATGCTCATTTTGATGCTTTCTTGGTGACACTTATTGGTGGGATACTGATTCGTGACCGTCGTAGACATGGATTCCCTATTGGCTGGGGAGACGTCTTGGTTGGGATGAGATGTGACAAGACAGTTTATGCCCAGGGCCCATGTTTATTGGGCACATTCTACCATCAGTTGCACGAGGTTATTTACCAGAGGGCAGAGAGTATCTCCTGCAGGACTACCTTGATGATGATTTGGGCTTGGGAGCATATAGCCATATTTCATCCGCCCATTTAGAGACCACAGCTGGCCGAGGGGATGCCCTACACCTATTATTATGCTGGTGCCTTACAACAGATGCGGATGGGAGAGACAAGTTGGTGGCGGCATCGGATTGACATGATGGTGTCCTTTATCTTGCGACCATACAAAGACCTCAAGCAGTGGGACGATGAGGATGACCACCTGAGCTTATGCAAACATTACCACTACTTGATCGGTAGGACAATGCAAAGCTCGCTGATCATAGAGATGTATCTACCGTAGCATGTCCTCAGGAAGTTTGGAGAGCAACAGGGTGTACCTATAGGGATAGCCGAGTACGCACGGTCTTCCAGAGAGTATGCTTGGGGCCAGCCATTCCAGTAGCCTTTACAGAGCAGTAGATTGATGGGCTAGGAGCCCAGTCATGGGGATGGAGAGGTGGGATTTTTAATCCCGGGACTACAAAAAATTACGATCTATGGTGGTAGACACATATACTAGTGCCATTGATAGATCCCAATGGGCTAACACCTGTGGACATACGGTCAATGAGACCTTGTGTGCTGAGAGCCAGGCAAGGAGGTAGGGACGGTGACAGGGGTAGAGGCCAAGGGAGAGATGGAGGTAGGGGGAGAGATGGAGGCTGGGATGGAGGGAGGGATGGGGGTAGAGACAGAGGTTGGGGTGGAGATGACGAGGATGATGAAGATGATGGAGGAGATGGGTAGAGGGTGTGCCCACGTGTGGTGAGGGTAGCACTAGATGCTATCCCCGAGGTGGCCGAGGAGAGAGAGAGAGGAGGATGTGGCTGAGGTGGAGGTGGAGGTGGCGAGACGGGAGGAGGATGTGGCCGAGGCAGAGGTGGAGGTGGAGAGACGAGAGTTGGAGCAGCCAAGGTGGGAGGAGGATGCGGAGGTGGATGTTCCCTAAGATGAGGGAGTCGACGGAGAGGATGTTGCAAAGGATGACGACAATGATGATGATGCCATGGATGAGGCTGAGAGACTGCTCAGATTCAGGATGGTGGAGGGAGAGGAGATACCATCCACCTTGGCCCTACCTCATGTTGCCACGACAGAGCAGAGGGTGGCCGACCTTCAAAGGAGATTAGATGAGAGTGCAACACAGGTCCGAGCACTGCAGTCAGAGCTAGAGGTGGCTCAGGTAGAGTGGGGTGGTTCGGGTAGAGAGGGATTAGGTAGTGATCCACCAGCAGGACTCAGCTCATTGTTGCATCGAGTTTGCAGCCTTATGTATAGGACCTTCTGGGGATATGGCTCGTGAGCTGGCCAAGGTGAGCACGAGGTTGGGTCAGTACAGGACATTATATGAGCACGCAGTGCCTCCCAAGTGACGAGATCCTACATTGCCGTGGTCATAGACAAGGACAGGTAGTGGCCACCGTTCAGGGAGTGGGAGTAGCAGTAGGAGCCACACGAGTGTAGGAGGGTCTACCTCGTCAGGGCACACATCAGGGCACAGGTCCCGCCACTCTCATAGGAATTCCTTGAGTCATCACTCGAGCCACAGTCATGGGTCTATTGGTTTAGTGTAGAGGTCAGTACAAAGGTAGCCACTAGTGGCAAATCCATCTACTTCTCAGAGTCAGGCAGTAGTGACATCATAGGTGTCCATTACCATGGAGATGATGCCATTAGTGTTAGTTCCATTGGTTGCACAGGTAGAGGATGCTATAGGTCCACCCATCATTTCAGTGCTAGTCACAGAGTTCCAGTTGCCACATTCGTCGCCATGAGGGGATGATGAGAGTCTACCCTAGGGGCATGTTTGTTATTATGACACATTATGTATATATTATTGAGCCTGCGATCTCCATTTTTGGGATATCTGTTGACTCTATCCTATGACATTGTATATTTTTTATATGATGATACAATTTTGATGCGGCCTACATTTGTGTTATGTGATGTTCTTTGATTCATGCATTATGATATATGTGATGTGATGCTTTATGTATATTGTTGATTTATGATGTATCATGTATTTCTTGTGATGCTTAATTATGATTATGATGCCATGATGATGCAATGTGTATTTATATGTGATGATGATGATAATGATATGCATAATGTATTTATTAAATGGATGCAATGTTTATATGTTTATGTATGCACTTATGTCTTTGTATGTTGCAGGATATCACTGTGAGATGGATGAGAGAAGATGACCAAACCGAAGGAGATGCATGTTAGTTCCTAGACCAAATCCTTCAAAACTTTACCATAGGACTTTAATATTTATTGCTCTTAATCATCATTGGGCAGACTATTGTAATGGCCAAAAAACACCATGATATGACATAGATCAAGGTGTGAAAAGTCATACCATGTAACATAAGACAAGTAGTCACAGACAAGGATGATCATGACTCAAGCTAAGAGAGTGATTGCCCCAGTCTTTTTGTCATAATCAACCACAAGAAGAAAAGGACAAGGATAGTTCATGAAACGTCGTTGCTTCTCTAAATCTTGTTTCCAGGACATCCTTGAGAAACTAGTAGCATGATTGCCATAATACAAAAATAGAGCCCTTATCATGATACGTCATTGTTTTTCTAAATCCTAGAATCAGGACCTCACTGAGAAACTAGTAATCATGCATGTCAATCGTCATTATACATCACTACTTCTCTAAATTATGTTATTGGGATCTCGCTAAAAAACTAATAACATGATAAAAATCCAAAAGACAAGTGCTAAGTGTTTGCCAAGTGCTTATGGATATCCATTGTTCTAATGTCAAGATGTCAAGTTTGATAATGATGAGATGCCAAAGTGTCAAAGCTTTGATGATGCTCATATGACAAATGTCAAAAATTGTCGAATTCAGGAAGGACACATCTTGAATAATGTTGATGTCAAGAGGATTGATCCCTAAATGTCAAAAGGATCCCTCAAAATGCCATGTGACAGTGATGATGATGATGCCTAGGAAGGACACATCCTAAGGCATAAATGACAGAGTTGGTTCTTCAGAAGGACACATATGAAGAATACTGATGTCAAGAGGAGTGATCCTTAGATGTCAAGAGGATCCCTCAAAATGTCGAATGACGGTGACAATGCCTAGGAAGGACACATCCTAAGGCATCAATGATAGAGGTTATCTTTCAGAAGGACACATCTAAAGGCTAACCAAGAGTTGACAGTTTGGCAGGTGATGATGTCTTGACTTGTTTTGACCGAGTTTGACTTGTGTTGACCATATGTCGATATTGTCATGATGATATGTGCTGATGAGATTGTAATGCTAAATAAATGATTGCCATAATTTTCTTTGAGTTTTATCCATTTGGGGATGATTTTCTTTGTCTTGAAGACCTTTTGACATGTGTGCCAATGTGATGCCATGAACCCTAATGGACTGACCTAGTGCGGCCTCGGGGTCTCATCAACAGATGGCCTTGCCTACGTCATGCACTCAAAGACCTCCTAGTTCGACACGACCAATGACTTTGTTTTGATGACCAATGATTGTATCATGATTTTATTTTGATGAACCTAAATGGACTGACGTAATGTCTCAAGGACTCGAATATGAGTCTTTCCTACATAGCAAATGCGTAGAGACAACGTAGTTCAAAAAAATGACAAAGACTTGACTGATTTGACATGACAAACTTTGACAAGAGATGACTTTTTGTTTGTGCTCTTCAAGTAGTTTGACGTTTTGTTGTGATTTCCTCAGGACATTTTTTAGTTTTTAGGTGTTTCTTCAAGACATTTTGCGATGTTTTTTTTTTAGGACTTTTTGCCATGTTTTTGTCTTTTTTCAGGACTTTTTGCCAATTGCTGAAACCATGTGTGACATCCACTATAGTTACATGATAAATTTTTTTCCCCCAGTCAAGTCCAAGACTTAGCCAATTTTAAGGGACCTCAAAGGGATGTTGTTGGTATACCAGATGGACAGTCGTCAGGACTTGATGTCAACTATTTATCAACCATGACAGGAAGGGTATAATCTGGTGGTGACAAAAAATGTATTTCATCCTAGGCCACAATAGACAAAGTGACAGTAGATGGCAAAGCAATGATTGATTATGCATGGCGCCTGTTTGCCAGGTTTTCACTATTGGACGAATCATTTTTCTTTACTATTTTTGTCATTTTTCTTATTTTTTTAGTGTTGCCAGGACGCCTGTTTGCCAATTTTTCATCAAGGCAACGATTTTTATTATTTTTCAATTTTTTTTTGGTATTTTACGGTTCTCAGCTCAATCTCTTGCTGCTATGCATAGAACCTTCAGAGATGTAAACTATTGATAGGCTCTATCTGTTAGAAACCAAGATCTGATTGCAAACCATAAAAATCACCTTCCACAGAAGAGAAGAATGAAAAAGCAGAGATTTGCAAAAGATGTGCAAATTGATATATTTGAAGTACTAAATATTACAAGAGATAATTTGCTTTATAAAAGAAAATATGCATAAACCTAATTTTATCTTAAGCAACAAGATAGCTCGATAAGATAAGGATAAAACCTAAAACTTACGAATTAAATAAAGCCTAAGTAAACTTATGCAAAGTGTAATTAATAATTAATTACACCAACACCCCCCATAAGTGCAACTTAAGGAGAAGCAGAATTATTATGCAAATATGAGTCCCGACAACAAGGCCTAATCAGGTACTCATGTACAAATGTAAAGAGAGAGAAAACCCAGTGGGAAAAACCCCCCCTCAGAGAGATGAACTGCTGCGAAGAATCACTGGAAGAACTCTGATGAAGCAACACTAGAACCCCAAATCCGACAAGTAAGGAAAGATAGTTCTATTTGCAAAATACCATATCAGAATCACAAATGCAACAACAAACCCGATGCCAAGGAACACTGGAAACTCACATACTGGATCAACCCTGGAATCTGTAAGCAATAGTTGATGAAAGCATGAAAGGACTCATAATGATGACAAATCTAGAAGAGTGTCTCTCGAAGCCAATGCCAAACTGAACTAAAACTGCCCATAGGATGAGTACCATCAAGATTCTGGAACATTAACCATAAAAAAATGGCCTTAAAATGAGAAAGATCTAAACCAATGCAGATCAAGAACTATAAAATCCCAATGTGAAGTGTGAACCGAAGCAAACCAACAATGTGTCCAGCTAAGCAAGAAAGAAGCTAAAAAGGAGACAACATGAAACCAGAAAAACTCATGCGAGTTGTCACCAATACGAAATATGGATGCAAGAACCCCCCTCAATGGAAATTTATATCAGTTCATTATTACAATACCCAATGATTGCAGAAGAAGATACTGCAAAACTACAAAAATATAAGCAAAAATGCAAACCTAGAGCACGAAACAAAAATGAATTCATGCATAAAATAAGTTACACATTTTTTGTAAATAACCTCAGATCTACATAGAGGCCGAAACCAAATTTCCAATGCTGCAAAAATAATGAAAAACGGATAAGCGAGTCAAAAGATATGCATCCTGGAGTGAAAATGAAAACATCTAAATTTTGAGGCTAAAAAATACATCAAAAAAGCAAAACCAGAAAATCACACCTATAGCATTGCGTAGAGCATCGAAACATCTTTTCGACGATATCTCATTTGCAAAAAAAGGACACCATATGCCCAAGATATGCCCATTTCCGTGAAAGTTGTCCAAAAATGTCTGATTTGGCCCCCTAGAAGCCCTCAGGGGCTAAAAAAATAGAGCCTCTGGTCTCATCGGTGGACCAGGGGGCTGGCAGCTGGGGGTTTCGGTGCAACCCACAGTCACCCACATGACTGGGGTAGGGGCTTGAACTCTGGCCAGGGGCTGGACGCATAACGCCTGGTACCCCATATGGCCGGCGGCTTTGCGTAGAGGCCCGAGGGGCTGGCGGAAGACTGAGCGGCGAGGAGCGACGCTAGAGAGGGAGACACTGGAGGTCGGGTGGCTTCCCAATGGTGGAGTGGTGGTTGCTGGGTGGCACTCACTTTTAAACAGGTAGTGCAAAACCCAACACCAAAATTTTGATTTTTTTGTGATTTTTTTAAATTTTTTTCGAAATCAATGCCTCGTAAACTGTGCCTGGGGGCTGTATGGCCCTTGGGAAATTTTTTTTTGCCTCTCTAGACAACTGTGTCCAAATCAGAAAAACTTTATATGGAAATAGGGGTTTTTGGGCACTGTGAATCCAACGACGAGGTCCGTTTGGGCCCAAACTGCTCTGAAAATCAGACGACCCCTAGATCTAACAAAAAAATCACCGAGCTTGAAACCCTCGCAGATCTGGCAAACGGTGATGAAAATCAATGAAATAAAAGCCATTTCTGACTTTTTCTAGTGCTCTGAATCCAATGGAAAACCCTGACCTGATCCAAGATGCTGCATAAATATTCTCAAGGATTGAAACCCTCGAGGGACCTCGAACGAGCTCTGCATTGTGTTCCTCCAAAAAAGTTGAGAAGGGGCTGCAAATCAAGGCTCTAATACCATGTTAGAAACCAAGATTTGATTGAAAACCAGAAAAATCACCTTCCATAGAAGAGAAAAATGAAAAAGCAGAGATTTGCAAAAGATGTGCAAATTGATATATTCGAAGTACTAAATATTACAAGAGATAATTTGCTTTATAAAAGCAAAGATGCATAAACATAATCTTATCTTGAGCAACAAGATAGCTCGATAAGATAAGGATAAAACCTAAAACTTAGGAATTAAATAAAGCCTAAGTAAACTTATGTAAAGTGTAATTAATAATTAATTACACCAACATTGTAAGTTGTTCCCCATCTGGAGTTGCCAGCTGATAGGCTCCATAACCAAAAGAAGATATGATGATGTAAGGACCTAACCAGTTTGGTTCAAACTTTCCCGACTTTTCTCTATCAGCCTGGTTCTTAGGGTTCTGCATGAGAACTAGGTCACCAATGTCAAATTTCCTGACCATAAGTTTCTTATTGTAGCTGCGACAAAGACGATTCTGATATGCTTGTAGATGGTTAAGGGAATTTTGCCTTCTTTCCTCTAGCATCTCCAGCTCATGCAGGCGCGATTGTCTATACTCCTCTTCATCAGTTAAACCCTTCAGGGAGACTCATAACGAAGGAATTTCAACCTCAATGGGCAAGATGGCCTTAGCGCTAAAGACCAGGGAAAATGGAGTGGCTCTTGTAGGCATACGAATGCTAGTGCGGTAAGCCCACAGAGCAGGGTTGAGTTATATATGCCAGTCACAGCCAGCGTCATTGACAGTCTTTTTGAGGATTTTAACAATGGTTTTATTTGATGCCTCAGCTTGACCGTTTCCTTGTGGGTAATACGAAGATGAAAAATGGTGTTGGATATGGAATCGCTCACATAACTCATGAATGTCTTGGTTCTTAAATGGACATTTGTTGTCAGTGATGATGGATTGTGGAAGGCCATACTGACAAATGATGTAGTTAAGAATGAACTTGGATATTTGTTTGTCGGTTATGTATGTTAGAGGGATGACTTCAATCCACTTCGTAAAATACTCAGTGGTGGTGATGATGAATTTGTGGCCATTGGACGAGGTCGGATGGATCTTACCCACGAGGTCGAGTCCCCATTGAGCGAAGGGCCAAGAAGAGGCGATCGGCCAAAGTTCCTATGTTGGAGCATGGATCAAATCACTATGAATCTAGCATTTGCGACAAGCCCTGACATATTACATTGCATCTTTTTCAACAGTTGGCCAATAGTACTCAACTCTCGTTACCTTCTTGGCTAGAGTAGGACCACTCGAATGAGACCCGCATATACCGTCATGTACTTCGCGTAAGGTTGTACATGCTTCGTTGGTGTCAAGACATCTAAGGAGGGTTTCGTCAAAGCTACGATGGTAAAGGGTGTCACTGATGATGTAATACCTTGTGGATTTTTGGATGAAGGACTT
This sequence comes from Sequoia sempervirens, assembly GCA_007258455.2. Classification (NCBI taxonomy): domain Eukaryota; kingdom Viridiplantae; phylum Streptophyta; class Pinopsida; order Cupressales; family Cupressaceae; genus Sequoia; species Sequoia sempervirens. The sequence continues at coordinate 193,009,958 of VDFB02379711.1, read as the reverse complement.
CCTCTGGTTATTGGATAGGTTAGGTGGAATGGTTTGAGACTTAAGGTAGTCATAAATATCCTGGTACCAGGGAGAGTTGGGACCAACAAGTTCGCAGACCATCTTTGACTCTGGAATGTCATAGGCAGGGACTAACAATTGCTCTATTAGGAATTCTAGCTGAGGCAGATTGCTTGGTATGTCAAGGAGAGAGCTTATTGTAGCCATGGCATCCACCGCTTTGTTCTGTGCTCTCAGAACTTGTTCAAAAGTTACCATATGAAAGTACATTTGGAAACTGTCAACCATCTATTTGTAGGGCATCAACTTCTCATCTTTTGTGTCATGTCATCATTAACCTGGTTGATGACGAGTTGAGAATCCCCATAGACATGTAGCGCTCTGATTTTCCATTTTATTGCCATTCTTAGTCTTGTAACAAGTGCCTCGTATTCTGCCACATTGTTTGTGCATGGGAAGGCAATGCAGAAAGACTTAGGAATGGAGTCTCCTTGAGGGGTGCTGAATAGGATTCCTGCCCCTGAGCCATGATTTGTGTGTGATCCGTCAAAGTAGAGTCGCCAAGGTGCCTTAGGTTCCGTATGGAATATTGACTCATCTAGAAAATCTGCCACTAACGGATGATCACTTTGCAAAGGTGTGTCCACCAGCTAGTTTGCTATGACTTGTCCTTTTATTTCCTTTCTTTCTACATATTGAGTGTCATATTCGCTTAGAATCATGACCCATTTTGTCAGACGTCCTGTTAATGGTGCCCAACTTAACAAATATTTGAGGGGGTTGATCTTTGCTACTAGTTGTGTCTAATGGCTTAACATATAATGTATTAGCTTCTATACTGCAAAGACCATGACTAGGAAAGCTCATTCAATTGGTGTGTAGTTCAGTTCATACCCGACCAATGTCCGACTGATGTAATATATAGCTCTTTCTTTTTCTTCTTGGTCGTTTTGTGCTATTAATGCCCCTAGTGTTGAATTGGTTGCCGAGATGTATAGGATCAATGGCTTTCCGTGAATGGGAGGCATGAGGACTGGTGTTGATAGTAGGTAATCTTTGATTTTTTGAAATGCTTCTTGATATTTATTTGTCCACACAAAGGGGATACCCTTGTGCAACAAATATTGGAATGGGTGACACTTGTCAGCCAATTGGGCTATGAAGCGCCGAATAGATTGTACCCTACCTTGTAGAGTTCTAAGTTCACTGATTCCTTTGGGTGGAGGCATGTCTATGATGGCTTTGAATTTTGTTGGATCGACCTCAAGCAATCTTCGAGAAACTATGTATCCCAAGAGTTTACCCGATGTGACACCGAAGACACATTTCTTAGGATTTAGCTGGACTTTGTACTCTTCCAGTCTCTTTAAAATTGTGTCTAACACCTTCAGATGATCTTTCCTTATTACTGATTTATCCAATAGGTCATCTACATAATCTTCCATTGTTTTATGCATCATGTCATGGAAGATTGTGGTCATAGTCCTTTGATATGTGGTGCCTGCATTTTTGAGACCAAATGGCATGACATTCCAATAGTATGTACCCCATGGGCAAGTAATGCCATTTTTTGCTAGTCTTCAGGGGCAATGCGAATTTGCTTATAGCTGGAGAAACCATCCATGAGGGACAGCATCTCATATCTTGCTATGAGGTCAACTATGATATCAATATTCAGTAAAGGAAAGTCATCCTTTGGGCATGCCTTAATTAGGTCTCTAAAATCTGTACAGACGCGGATCAACCCATTTGGATTTTTTACTGGCACCAGGTTAGATATCCATTCAGCATAGTCAATAGACTGTATGAATCCAGCGTCTAGAAGTTTCTTTAACTCAGCCTTGACCAATAGAGCGAATTGAGGGTGCATTTTGTGTAATTTCTGTTTGACTGGTTTGGCATTAGGAAATAGTGGAAGATGGTGCAAAACCAGTTATGGGTCTAATCCTGACATGTCAGCATAGGACCATGCGAAGTTGATTTTACATTCTGCAAAGAATTTATGAAATTATGGCCTCTCTTCTTTAGTCAGGGATGCAGCAAAGAGAACCATCTTGGGATCTTTTGTAGTTGATATGTTATCCTCTATTGTGTCTTTGATAACCATAGCTGATTTCTCCTATTGTACGGGAAGAAAGTCCAGTCCTCCATCTTTGGGTGCCTTAGAGAGGTTTTCACCCACAGATACGTCCTTTGTTTTTACTTTTTTGTTATCAGAAGGTGCCTTTCAATTTTCACCTAGAGACATTTCATTTATTATTTTATTTTTATTTTTAATTTTGCGACTAGAGGGCAGAGCAGTCTCGCTGAAGTATGTCGTGCAATCTAAATCAATGGTGAATCCTGACTTGTGATCACCACTGGGTATGCCCTCACGTAATACCATAAATTTTGCAATTGCCTCATCATTCTTAAATGTATCCAAGACTGGCGGGCCTTGTTGGTCCCAATCAACTAACTGAGGATAAACTAAGGAAATGCCATCGTCAGTGTTGGTGAATTGAGGGGAGGATGTAGAAAGCATGTAGACAGATTTAGTGATGTTGTAGATGAGATTATCATCTTCCAACTCCACATCGAACTCTATCCAATATTCCCCTTCACTAGTCTCATATTCGTTGGCAAAATAAGGGTTGAAAGACTTAGAGTCCTGGTTGTCAGTGTCGTCTGGTACTTCATATGGGTTGGACTGAAGGGATTCAGATGGTGGGTCTTGTATGTCATGGGGAGTGGTAATGGGACTTTGACTATTTGGTGCCTAATCAATTTTAAATGTTTGCCAAAATCTTGGTTCAGAGTTCAGTTCCCATGTTTCGACAAACAAATCATCGAGGCAACAGTCACTTAAGGATCATTCTGAGTAAAATTCCCACTCTTGGGAGTCAGTTTTGGTGAGGGTTTCCTTAGTGGTCTCGACACTTTTTGAAGCATGTACTCACTCACTCAAAAGTCCAATGGTACGTCGATCATCATTATCAAGCAATCCAAAGCCTAATCCAAGATACTTTGGTATTTGGAAAGGTTCTATGGGCTCTCTTCGTCCAACTTTATTTCTTCCTAGGCCAC
>VDFB02379711.1:192955776-193006792 GCA_007258455.2 Sequoia sempervirens | reverse complement strand
AAAGTGTTATGTTGCAATGACTATCTCCTTCCTTGGTGACAATTTACTTTATATGTTTGACAAGATTTTGTATTTAAATAGATTCTCCCATCTTTATGGTAGTCTTTATGAATAAAATATTGAGACCTTGATGAAAATGCTTCAATGTTATGGGATTATTAATGGAGATGATTATCCTATGTATTACTAGGTGCATGAAATTCATCATGATAATACCTCTCTTATTTATGGTATTCATTGAGGTAATGATGATTATCAATATGTCTAGAGGTCAATGTTAGAGTTTGAGGGTAGCAAGGTCCCAAGTGCCATGATTGTCATTGATACTGATAATACAAATCTCCCCTTAATAAGGTAAGACATTATAGTAGTTCCATAATAATTTGTATACTTCTTGAATATTATTGGTTACCATGATGCTTTTGACTTGAGAAGACACATATAACACAACATACTATAATATTATTTCTAAGATTAAGGATAGTGATGATTCTCATGACCATATGAGTAGTTGTGTCTATTATGATTATGGTTATACAATATACTTGGGATGTTGTATTGTGTAGTTTGTATAAGGCTAAGGCATTAAGACTCATTGAATGGAGTCCCTTCATTGTCTTTCTAATACCATGATTGTCATCACTCATGTAATTTTCCTCATTTATATGTCTTCCAAATTTTATCAGAAATTTCTCATAGATTTCAATGATACCATGTGACTCAGGGACTTCCTTAGAAGGAAAGGGCTATCCATAGTAGTACTATGGTATTGGCTAACAACCCAACTTCCTTCCTTTCTTGTAATATTATTTAGGATGGTTTTATAGCAATCAATGATAAAATGAGCTACAAGTCTATGCTCTAAGGTACATAAAAATCATGAATATTATTATGTCTTGGCATCCTTCATTACTGATATGAGGGCCTTATCATCGAAAAAAAGGCTAGTTTGTAATTTCACACTCAATAAAATCAACAAAAAAATCATGATTTTAAAATGATATAAGTTTTTTAGGAATCTGACAAAAATTTAGCCCTTGTAATTTTGTCTTTGCCAATGGTTGAAGAGGTATGCATCTACAACTTATTCTTTCTTGATTTCTTAAAATATCAAGACAAAAAAAGATGTTTTAAAAACATTTCCATATTCCAACACCAATTACACATAGTAAAAATATATTTTTCTCTTAAATGCAACAACTATAGAGGGAGTTTGGTATCATACATCACATGTGTTGAACCTTGTTGTAGGTGTTGGGCATCAATTAATTTCCTCATATATGGCTTTACTAAGGGTTACGACTCCTACTAGACAACTATAGCTTTGTCATGATAGTTAGGTGAGGGTTACTAGTGGTGCATTCAAGGTACATCATACATCCAATTGTCTTTGTTCAAACCTTCATTATAAACTACCTTCTTGTCATCCTTTAGATTTAAATTATTAGAACCAAATGTTATTTTGAAATATAATAAAGAGTTTCAATGCTTCAAGAAGGGTTTGTAAAGGTTGTAGGTACTCTACAATAGCTTCCAAGCTATTTCCCAAACTATTTAATGGTTTTGTGAGAGTTTTTAGGGGTTAGTCTCATGGTGAGTTCCTAGAGATTTTTCTAATGTATAAATGATAGTAACATAGCATAAAATTACCATGATTACAATCTCGACACTCAAATTCTCTAATTTCAATCATCTTTGCCACAATTATGTGAGATTAAACTTGAGGGTTTAGGATTAAACATACAAATGCACATAACTAAATAAGAAGCAATGAAAACCCATTCATGAGAACTTTCCTTGACAAATTCAAACCCATTAATACATTTGAGAACTTTCTTTCCAAGCACAAAGAAAGGAAATTGTTAAAAACTATTTTTAACACTCATAAACACATTCATGACAAGAATCATTTCATCTCTAACCCATAACCATGAAATTAAAATGCAAGTAGTGGAGACAAGCTCTGACACATATGGAAGGCTCTTAGAAAATCATACATGTACTTTGTGAAGATCACATGGACTTGAAAGACCTTCCAAAATCATAAACACATGAAAATATCTAATATGAATGGCCAACTAGGGCTTTCTAGAAGCCTTTAGATTATTTTTAACATGTCTACTATTATCCGTAAGTCAAAATTTCTATTCAAATGAAAGAAAAGTCATTTTATGACATGTTACTAAAATTTAATATCCATACAAATCCTATTGTGTGTTTTTTATATTGAAATTAACCAAATCATGTCATATTAAATTTTATTATTCATTATTGATTTCACTTTTATAATCATTGCTAACATCAACATTCGATATCCTTAGGATCTTTACCTCTAATTTTGACAATAGGCATAATTGAAATAATTTAACCTTTGCATGTTTTGAATGGTTATCAAACATGTCTAGAATTTCTACCAAGTGTGTTATATCATGTGTGGACATTTTTAGTTAGATTCTAACATTTTTGTTTGTCTACTTAGAGATGGACGTTGATTGGTCTCGCATCATGGACGAAGACGTTCAACACCCCCCTAGGGGGAACTTCTCCTACAAAGACCTGTCATGGGAGAAATATATCCTTCAAGGCTCACAGTTGCTTTCAGCTTGGATTGAGGATGATAGATTAAATGACTTTATTGAAGGAGAGAGTTCAAGGGACTCCTACCCAACTCAATTTTACAGGAGTCACAAAAGGGAACCCACTCCTAATACAAAACCTAGGATTAATAGTTATTTGAAATACATGTAAGAATCATACGCTAAATACAAATGTTTATACTTACTATTGTGCAGTGCAAGATTGTCTCTAATAATTTGTCAACTGTATTTATTAATAGTTTGAAGATTATTTATGATTTTTATAGGTATTGGTGTGCGTATGGACCAGATGACAATAGGGAAAAAGATGCAACACCTTTTGATCCTTCCTCAGCTCCCAAATTAGGGAAAGGTAGTAGACCTGGTCGTAAACATACACATCGTGGTTGTACATGTCATTTTAGCATACGAATCATGGTTCGTAGGCCAAACCATGTTTTGATATGGTACCACCAAGTTGAACATGTGGACAATGAAGGCATACCTTGTCACGGTCAAATAAACAAGTTTTTGGGAACAAGGTCCTTCTTTGCACCATATATTAGCAAACAATTACATCAATGGGTGGAGTCATTCTTATTGCTTGGCATGCCTGCAGATGCAGTGCATAAAAAACATAAGCAAATGGTGCATGAGAAGATGACCATGTTTGAGGGTCAATCTTCTAGGGATGATTTTCTTACCATGGATGACATTGCAAATATTGATAGCAAAATTAAGACATCAAGCTACATGTTTGATAGTAATGATGCTCTTTCGGTGCAACAATGGGTTTTGGCAAACCCTGAAAAGTGGTTTGCATATCAAGAATATAGTGCCATTGTTGTTGATGGAGATGGGAAAATCCCATTTGTTTTGGGAATTCAATTACCAGAGCAACTTGACTGGATGCTTCAATATGGCCACAACAACATATTGGCCATGGATTCTACATTTGGCACTAATGCAATGAAGGTACGTTGTGTATTCTTTAGTAGTTTTGAATTGAAAATGTTTACAATCAAATAAAAATTAGTATTGATATATTGTACCTTATGTCATATGATAGTTTCAATTGTATACAATTCTTGCATTCGATTCGAAGCATATGGGGGTGCCTGTGGCATGGGTCATTATGTCCAGGTCTTGTGCATATGATATTGCATATTGGATGCACATTCTTCTCCAACGGGTTCACTTGAAAAATATTGATTGGAGACTAAACGCATTCATGGTGGATGATGCAGCTGCTGAGATCAAAGCTATCAGGTGTTTTATTTTTCATTAAAACTTTGTAGGTTTTTGTAAATATTTTAATACATCACATGTAAGAATATTAAATATTGAGTAAAATTATTCATGTGCAGAGAAGTGTTTCAGTGTGATGTATATCTATGCTCTTGGCATGTTAGACGTGCATGGTTGAAGAACTTGATCGCAAAGGTCAAAGATAATGTAGACAGACGAGAGATGTTTGATAGACTTGGATATATTATGCATCGTTCAATAGATGAGGATTCTGCAAGGAATGAGGTTCACAAATTTATTGAAGACTTTAAATATACACAACCGTCATTCATTGAATATTTTAAGGGACGGTGGTCTGATAGAATGAGTATGTGGGCTAGATGTTGCCATACACTAAAGCATGCAGGGCAAGAGACAAATGGTGCCATAGAGTCCTACCACTCACACCTAAAAAGACGATTCTTGAAAATAGTCGAGCGTGCTACAAATCGTCGTGTTGATTGGTTGGTACATCAACTAACAACACATGTTTATGTCTATTATTGGTGGGTGCAAGTTAGCAAGAAACATGGTTTCTATAGGAACTTTGATATTGAGAAGATTGAAAACACATCTTGGGTTCGAGCCTTGCAAATTCCAGATGACCATGTTACATTCAATGACACCGATGATCGCATAGCATGGGTGACAAGTGAAAGCAATCCTTGTTTTCGATATGAGGTGTATAGATCCTCACCTGATCTATGTATGTGCTCTTGCAACTTCTCAATACAAGGATACATGTGCAAGCATGTGATCAAAGTGAACTTGATGAGGGAGAGACGACATCTATCTAACAACTTGCATGAAGACCTTGATAATATTGCTAATACAGTTGATTATATAGAAGATGGATGCACCGCCAGTGTCTCTAATCATTTGGTAGTTGAAAAAAATTATTCTTTTATTCTATTGGTTATCATTATTTGCAAAAAAATGTGTTTTAAATGTGTTGCAATGTCAATGTAGGAAATTGATGAATTTGATGGGATTAGAGGTAATGAAAAATGCCATCTCTTGGAGGATTATTCTGTACATACACAGGTGACATTATAACCACATTTTTCTCATTCCAATTCATGTTAGTTTTATTAGTAATTTTTAAAGTATTTCTATTTTTGTTTGTAGACTATTGACAACAAAGATGGAGATGCAGCGATAGAAAAGAAGTTGCAACTAACAGACACATTTCAAGGAATTTTGACTAACACATCTGATTTGGCAACACTTAATTTCATTGAGAAGATTTTAAAGGACGTATCAAACAAGGTCAAAAGTAGACACGTCTCATCGCAGCTCGGATTAGACCATCCAAGTGTGCATCCATTTCACCCTGTACAAGATGGATTTGGTCACACTATTCACCGACAAAAAGACTTGATTGAGTGCATGAATGTGAGGAGAAGGCCGAGTATCTCCAGCAGAACACCTAAGTTTCCACAAATGCCACGAAATCTTAAGCGTCGAAATTGGTTTGATGATCTTGATAGGGCAAATGAACAAGACAAGGATCATACCCAATACAATGAACGTAATTTTGACATGGTTGACAACACAGAGTTTGGAAGCATGCAAGATACTATTGCAAGCACACATGATTTTATTGAGAACACATAGGATAGTGTCATCATGCTCAAGTTTAGTTGTGTACTAGAAGCATTTTTAAGACTTAGGAATGCCATAATTTTATTTTGAATGTTACAAACATAACTGAAATGTTTGTCAGTTTCCAATTAGTTGAACTGGGGGATATGGAAAACTATTATGGTGAATCATGATCTATGTATAAAATTATTTTATTTTTGATGTACTAGAGTTAAGTTATATCAAATGCATAAAAGAAACAACTATGTATCAATTCAAATCAATTCACGGGAACATGTCTAATATGAATGACCAACTAGGGCTTCTAGAAGCCTTTAATTTATTTTGAACATATCTAATATTATCCATAAGTCAAAATTTATATTCATATGAAAGAAAAATAGTTAAATATGATGTTACTAAAGTTTAATTTCCATATAAATCTAGTTGTGAATTTTACAATCATTGCCCACATTGACATTTGAAATCCTTGGGATCTTTACCTACAATTTCTTAGTTCTTTTTTATGTCTAACCTACTTCTGTTATTTCCAACAAGCTACCATATTGTGTTCTCTATGCAAATTCTTAAATGGGCCAAGGATTCGTCTAAGCTTTCATGATAAATCCCTGACTATATGCAGCCCCTTGTTATGTATGAATGAGCACACATGAATTTCAAAATAAGAGTGTTGAATGTAAAGTTGGTTGCATGTGTACATACATGTCTTGAAAGTATATGTGAAACTCTAATTTTGATATCTAAATATTTAATATGGAGAATAGGACATGATGATTACAATTTACATTATAATTTCTCTCTTTGAAAATTTATTTTAATAGTATCTCTCTATGTTTCACAATAACTAAAGTACAAGGTTAAAAATATATATATGTATATTTCCTATTACATCTGACAAAGCTCCTTTATCCTTTATCTCTTTGAGGCATTCTGTCCAACAGTTCACATGCTTTTTCTATTATTCCACATTTTGTATACATGTCTACCACATCATTTTTTGGTGAACTACCTATTTTATATTTATGATTTTATCTATATGTAGGTGTTTTGGACATTTTTCAATTTGAACAGATTATTCATTAGATCAGTAACCTGGATGGCAGTTTTTGAAAATGTCAATAATAATCAAGATTATTATGTCAACTTGAAATTTATGAGTATTTGTGGACAACTTCTAACAAGTGGTAGTATGTCGCAGGTCCAACATTGTTCGAGATCAGTAAACAGATATAGCTCATCGGCTTGAGTTTGCTTGAAACTTGTTACCAAGAAGGGAAGAGCTTCTAGTGTGACCAAAATGCTTCAAAGTGCATTTAACGAGTTATATTGAATTTTCTCTTGAAATAAAAAATCCAAGGGAAACTGTAGAAATAGCATAAGAAGGCTAAATCATTTGATCCACACATGTAAACAAAACTATCTATTTTGCCTTCTAACTTCTAAGTTCCTAATATAGGCTATCATCTATTGTTCTACCATTTTGATTCTTGGTAGAATGGAAATAAGCTATCTCTTGTTTCTATTTATCATATCTTTTTAGATGAGCATATTGGTGCAGTCAATGTTAATTCCAAAATTACTTCATATAATTTACCCATTCATACACATGGTTTAAAAGATAAACACTGAAAAACTGCCTACAAGTATATTTAAAAAGTGATTATTCTAATGCTTGCAAGTATATTTAATGAGATAAATAACAACCACTACCTCATAGCACATGAGCAAGATTTCAGCCAATAGGAAAATATATAGAATTAAACATAAAGAACTGTTACAATCTTTCACAATCTTTTTTATTGTTTTTTTTTCCCACAGTGTGATAAAAAGTTAGCATATGCACAAAATAAATGTAGCTTTATGCAAATGGGAAAAGTTGCATTATAATTGAAAGTAGTTGTTGTTGAGACAATAATATATCGGTTGGATGATCGCAGTTGATGTTGTAGAAGCATTTGAATTTAGAACATGGAAAATGTACACAAATAAACATTGAAATCTTTGTAGTGTAAAATATATACAATCTTGTTTTAATTATATACAAAATGTCTATAATATGTACAGAAGATGACAATAGATCCCCTAATTATACAAATAATTATTTATATTATGAGTTGAAAGGTTTAGCATAATGCATTGGATCAGTACAAGTAAATTTAAACCCATGCTGGTGAATCGCACATTAGAATATCCAAGTTAATTAAGGATAAAAGATTAAGTTCAGAAACTGGGAGGATTGAAATTGAAGGGGGCTATGGAAGATGGCATGATCAACAGGCTCTAATACTGTAAAAAGTGCATTGTAAAATCCAACGCACAGCCTTTGGCAAGGAGATTTACTAGCAGTAGATGGGAGTATAGAAATTGGAGAGAGACAGGGGAGGCGCATAGGGAAAAGAAAGCATAAAACAAAGAAACAAAGAGTTTGGAGCATTTTTTGCTAGATAAAATGTGTGTAGAATTAAAATGAGGGGGCGTATAAGGAGAAGATAAGGAACATACAGAAGTAAACATTTATGCAGAATGAAATAAAACAGGGGGTGGCTAGACGGTGTATGAAGAGATAAAAAAAAATCCAATTACGTTGCTAAAAAATCCCTAAATAGAAAGCAATGCATATATGATATTTGCAATAGTTATATTTTCTTTGGATAGTGTAGTAGTCGAATTATGTACATTGTCTCCAAAGGAAAGGCACATAGCTCAGTTGATAGTATCTCATATGGAATCAAAGCTTTGATTTTGTAACTATGCATGATTAAATGCTTCTTAATTCACTCTATTTGTCTCCATTATTAGCACGATGCATCACTGCCCCATACCTAACACTTGAAAAGTACCAGTAGCATGAGGAGCAACCCAAACATGATCCTTGTGATTTTCCAGTTGCACAACTCTGTGTTTCTGCACCTATTCTGTACTGTGTATAATGTCTTCCATCTCCCTTGTATTGTATTTGACTTGCATGATTTCCAACTAAGTTTGTTGTAGGAATTAACACCATGAACCTTGTATTCTGCCACTATCTCTACATACTGCCCTAAAAAAGGATGCTTGTCTCCTATCTTTCTCCAACCAAGAGAAAATCAAGACTTTAGTTTTATTTCTATTTACCTACATTCCTATTTCTTCACAAAGGTGATGTAATGTTTTCAATTGTTCTATTGAATTGTGAGATACTTTTGCAATCAAGATGAGATCATCCACATACAAAAGTAAATTTGCGTGTTCTTCTAATCATCTGACTTATCCATGTATAGTTCATACAATGTGGGGGATATCAGGCAATTTTGTTTGACACCGACATCACTTTTGAAACACATTCATAAACCTGTAGGTGTTCTGAGTTTGGCTTGCACTTGATCATGAAGCATGTGAACTTCTGCTCTATACTCATTTGGCACAGTAAGTTCCTCATGCTATTCCAAAGTATGCTTCTAGGCATGGTTTGAAGGCTATCTTAAAGTCAACAGAATAACAGAAAACTTCTTCCCTTCACTCATCCCATCCCTTTTCAAATAGACATCAGAGTGAAGCAGTAATCAATTGTAGAGTGTTTAGATCTAAAACATTAATGATTTTCCCCTCCCTTGCTTTTTGTACCCAACTTCAGATTCTACACTATATCATACTACTGAATAATATTGGGGGTAGAGGGTTGATCATCCTTGGCTGCAAGCCCAAAAGCCTATGTGGAAGGATAGACAGGCCCGGAACGTTTTAACGTATCACCTCTAAGAAATGTGGTCTCATGGATTGCCATGATTGCATATGCAAAATAATTCAAAAATATTCAATTTTATTTTTATATATATATTACTTTTACATTTTACATTTTTCTTTTCTATTTCATAAAACTTTAAAAAAGGGTTAATTTTTTGAATAAAAAAATAATATAAAAGACACTTCTTAAATATCAAATATTTTTAAAAATATTTTTTAAAAATATTGAAATAATTATATATAAAATGATATTAAAACAATAAAGAAAAATTAAAATTTCAATTCATTAATTATATAAACTAATTTAATATTTTTAAAATATGACACTTCTTTCAATAAAACTTCAAAAAATATGCTCATTGACGATGAAAATAATTCATTAATGGTGGAAACGTAAATAAAATCCCACGTGAACGAACGCGAATGGGCAAACGGAAACAATACAAATGGAAAAGATGCGAGTTGAGTGGGGCCCACATGACTGCCACCTAAGCGCTGTCACAGCTTAGTGTGTCGCCAACGGCGAACGGTAACGGCAGATGGATTCTTCCAAACGGCGGTCGCCAACGGGAACGGAAAAAACAAAAACAAAAACGGCAACGGGAGAGGCCTATCGGCAAAAGTTAAAATGACCGATTAAGATGGGGCCCACGACACGTCCACACTAAGCGGTCAAAGCTTAGTGTGTGACGTTTAAGCCCGGCCCTCTGGCAGATGTGGCTAATCGAGGGTCGGTCTTGATTCTGAAGCTCCCGATTCCCGTCTCTGGGTACATTTTGATAGCCAAATAAATGGCTGATCGCTGGCTTCAAGACCTCTGGCCAAAGCATGCGTTTGCTCTTGTGATAAGAAATTTTGGCTTCCAAAAGAAACATAAACAACGGAGCGAGGGCTTTGAGAACCAAGCCAGCAAACCAACTCTTGCTCATTGATGTCCACCATTTTCCCTCTGGTGTTAACATTGCCTGCTCCGCCAAATAAATTTTGTGCATGCAAAGGGCCTATGGCCCAAACTGGTTTACTGGTTAAATTTTTCAAGTGCTGGACATAGAAAGGCTCAAGCTCATGGAACGTATTGATCAGTATTCCCGATCCTTTACCAATTTCCTGAAGACGCTGAAAAGCAAAACGCTGAATGGAGTTCGAAAGGTCTGGATTGAGGAAAACTGTGGGTACCTCATGTTTCGACAACGTGAGAGGACAAGGCAGATTGATGCTCACCACAAGACTGTCCTCCTCGTCTCTTTCCAAAGCGTTTTGCAATATCGAACAGGAAATGGAATGCATCAGACTTGTTGCAAAGGCACCACAGGTATTGAACAGAACACTAGCAACGTTAAATTTTTGGGCCGCGTCGACAGCCCATCCTATTAATAAATCGTAGACAATACACACGGGATGTGTTGCTGTTTGCTGATGGAATTGCTGCTCCATCCAAGTGTTGAAAGGGTGTTGAAGCTTTTCCACCATTTCGAAGAGAAGGCTCCTCGACTCGATCGGTAAGAGGTCGCTCCTCTCTCGTCCTTGTAAGCCTTCCACGGCGGGTGTAGAAAGAGCAACCAGGCGAATGTCGAGACCGTCATTCACAGCTTGAGCAAGGTAGCCCTCCAGGAGGGAGACGTTAGCGGGCGTTATAACATAACTGACCGCAAGGCCGTTGGAAGCGAGGAGCTTTGCCAGGTCGAAAAAAGGAATAAAGTGACCTAGCGCTGGGTATGGCACCGCCACAACATGAGGTTTCTCCAACCCACTCATCTTCGCGTACCAAAACAAGTTGCTGGGAATAAACTCGTCCTGGGTGTGTATTCTGGCTACGCAAGATGATAAAGCTTGAGGCAACTGTCGTGTTTTGTCTTTAGTTCTCCTTTCGATGACGAAATTAATGTCTGTGATGAGAGCACTAACGATAAGAGCACAGAGCACTATTATAGTGAAAGGTGGTAATTTTTTCGTCGTTTGTTAGAATGGAAAGGGCCTGATTGTGGTGTCGGTTTCTCTAGATGTTATAGGAATGAACTATGCTTGGGCCTCATTGTATTTGAAACAACTTTACTTGGAAAATTGTTTGTAAAATAATTTGTAGTGTTTATTATTGCAATTTGAAATGAAAAATATTAATTGTTATTATAAAAAAATTAGTTAGATGTTTGTTAAATAGATAAAGTATATATGTTTGAAATTTTAAAAGTTATTTTAAATTTATATAAATTATGTCAAAATAATGATATGATATAAAAGTGTCTGTGATGTGTATCTATTTAAAAGATATATATGTTAATTTTTATATGTGAAAGATGTATATTAGCAATTGTATTTTAAGGTGCAATGATAATATAGTAAGCAAATTATATGTTAAATAAAATGTTATAGTACAAATCATGGAATCTATTAGAAGATATATTATTTAATTTGTCAATTTAATTGTAAAATCATAGAGCACAAATCCTAGAATTAATAAGAAGATATATAATAACTTTATTTATATAAAATAACACTTAAAAGTAAGTGCATTAGATTTACAATGTTGTTCTTTTACGTATACTTGTATGTAGTTTTTGATAAATCTTTGCAAAAGATTATGATTGGTCATTTTTCTCCTACCATCAATTTCTTTTTTTCTTTAATGTTAATATTATGCTATTTGAGCCCATCAAAGGTTTGCATTTGAATTTCCTTTTGATTTGAAGAATTCAATTAGTATGATATTTCATGTAAATTGGTAGATAGATAATTGTTGTTATTCAAACTATATAGTGTAAAACATATTTTTATTTTTTATTATAAATAAATAAAAGTAAATTGAATATATTCATGATAGGAAGGACAAATCTTCTATTGTTATATTGTTTGGATTATCGAGTATCCATCATAGCTAACAAATATTGTAATAAAATAGTTATGAATGAGCATTGTATAAACATAATTACCAATAGAAGATTGATACGAGTAATTAGAATTAAAAAATAGATACATGCATTTCTAAGATTTTCTATGAGAGAATAATAATTGTAAAGAAGCCTCTTCTCTCTTTCATACAATGTAGTATGGATCATTTTCATTCTAGAGTATTAATTGAAGGAAAATAATGGGGATATGTGGAGCCCTTTCTAATGCTTTTAAATTTCAATATAGTTGTAAATGCTAATCATTGTATTTTAGATTTATTTTTAAAAATTATGATATCATTTAGTATAAGTCCTTAAGATTTTTATATAGTAATTGTCCATACTATGGATAGCGACATTTTTCTTCAACTACCTTGTGATGATATTATAGGTATAGTAGTTGGGTCTTTATTGTCCCATAATGGGCTTTTGTAGTTTTAAAATTTTATTATGATGAACATAGGTAGATGGTATAGAGATAATTGCATAAAAAATGTTTTAAATTCTGAGTGATCTAGTCATAAGATACTTTTGAATTCATAATTGGTTGTAAGCATTACTCTCTATCCTATGCATAGTGATAATTCTCAGGGAAAAAATACAATTAGAATATTTATTAATTTTAGCATCTTTTAGTTGTGTAATATGGTGTGGTCATTTTTCACAAATAATTACATTGAGAAGTTATTTTTGTTATTTTCAAATAGATTATTTTTCTACAATATGCTTCCCAATAATAATAGATTATTTTTCTACAATATTCTTCCCAATAATATTGTGGTGTATCAATATTTACTATATTTTCAAATATTTTATAGGTTTGGGCTTGAGTTAGATTGTCACTTGATTGTCAAAATATTAGTTCTAATGTAACAATAGCTATAATATTTTCCATATAATTCATGCAATAAATTTTTCATAGATACTTTATATAAATAGAAGCATTATTGGTAGGGAAATACCTCACATAATCTACTATTTATTTTTAATAGTAGTTTTGGTCCTATGAATCTCATCTCACAATAATGGTTAAATTTATTTAATTAAAATATTTAAGACTACATTTATAGTTGACACATATATATTGAATGCCATGGTTCCTATAAGAGTGAGTACAAGGAGTGGGTTTAATTTATTTGATGTTAAATTTTAAAGTGTGTTTCTTATATAACTAATGAGATATGAATTTCATGTGCCTATAATTCCTTGATTGAGCATATAAATTATTTTCTTTAAAGCACAATCTATATAGTGTTTCTTAATGTTGGTAAATGCTACTAATTTTTTTGTTGACATTATAGAGTTTTAGTTAAACAAATGATAGGGTGAGTGGCCTAGTTATTAATACATCTTATTTGTGCCTATCAATTGACTTTAAGTGGAATGTAAAAATGTTAGAATAATATTTTTGTCTCATATAAATTTCTTTTCAAAATTATATCTACCAAGGATTTCAAGTTCAATTAAATTGACACTGTTAGTAAATCTCATTTGAGATATTATTTTCTATTCCAACATCTTTATATAATATGTTTTATTTGTATCATTATTAGTATCTTCATCCTATCCATGGTTATCATTACTTTACTTTGTGTAATATTCCATATGTGTTATTTGTGCTTTCCATGTTCTTGAATTTTTTATGGTTTCTCATTTCTTAACAACTAGATCTATGCTTATGTTGAATGCATAACACAAATGAGAGGGGGTGAATCAGTTGTTCATTAAAACATAAAACCCTCACTAATATTTAGAACCACATTTAACCTTAATCTATTACAATGGTTTAGCATGTAAGTAAATAATAGAAACTAAAAACACAACACCATAGAGAAAAAAACACCAGATTTATGTGGAAATCCCAAGAAAGGAAAAACAACTCTTCAATTTTGTTTGGCTATGCAAGATGATAAAGCTTCAGGCAACTATCGTGACACTTTTCAATTTTTTCTTTTGTTCTCCTTTCATCATTCATGACGAAGTTAATGTAGTAATTTTTTCATCATTTGTTAGAAGGGAAAGGACGTGATTGTGGTGTTAGCTTCTTTAGAAGTTATAGGAATGAACTGTGGACCTCATGATTTGAAACAATTTTACTTTAAAAATTGTTTGTAATTAATTTATATTTATTTATTATAATGTGAAATGAAAATTTTTAATTGTTATTATAAAATATTTACCAATAGAAGATTGATATGACTAATTAGAATTAACAAAAATAAATGCATACATTTCTAGATTTTCTATGAACAAAATAATTGTAAAAAAGCCTCTTCTCTATTTCATACAATGTAGTAGAGATTTTTATTATTCTAGAGCATTAGTTGAAGGAATATAATGGGGATATGTGGAGCACTTTTTGGTGCTTTTAAATTTTGATATAGTTGCAAATGCTAACCATTATTTTTTAGTTTATTTTTTTTAGTGTAGGTTTTTTATTTTTATTATATTAGGGTTACTTCTTTTTTCCTACACATATTATTTAAGCTTGCACTTAGGTTTATTAGGTGTGGTTAATATGAGGACACATGGTGAAATACATTAGTTACATGTGTCACTCTCTCCCACACATGGGTAATTAAGTTACACACCCTCTGTTGGCTTGTTGTGCAACCTCTCATAACCACTATTTTGTATTTACTTGAGTAGGTTATGGGGTAGTTGCATTTCTCACCCTTTTTTGGCTTTATGTTCCACCTTTCATAACATCTCTTTTGTCTTTGCCTAAGGCGGTTATGCCACATGTTTTGTCATTTACCAAATAGGTAAAACCTCCCACCTTTTATAAGTAGGAGTTAATGCACCTCTTGGATGTATTTGACCTTATTTTTCTATGTATTAAGCACTCTCCTCTCATCTTCACTAGTTCGGCAAGTTTAGTGATAGCTCTATGAGAGTATCAAGAGTATTCTCAAATTCTCTTTCTTTATCTTTATTTTTCTCTCTTTTTTAGATTTTATCTCCATTCTACTATTTTTATATTTGATCATCTATTGACTAGAGTGCATGTGATCTACGACCAACATTAGATCCTGGCTAGATTTTCACTTCTCGAAGAATCTAACATGGTATCAGAGATGTGCTATCTGGTATAGCTCATTATTTTACTGATTTTTTGAGAGATTTCAGACTAATAGAAAGCCAACATTTTTCTTAAAAATCCAAGTATGATCTTTTCCTACATCCTCATATGGTCTAGAGAATCAAAATAGTATAAAGGTAAATAAGCATATATTTAACCTAGTTTGCATTCATCTATTCCTGAGAGATCTGGGTGATTGCATCTTGTTGGTAATAATGGAGGCATTTTCAAGATTTCTAAAGAGTCTAAAAAGTCTAAGAAAGTCAAAATTGACTTCTATTTCACCAAAATCAAAGATTGGATGACACAATAAAAGAAGAGTTAAAATTTGAATTTTTTATTGGAGCCATTTTTATTTTGGCTTCAGAAATCTAGCTTCCACTCATTAGTAAGAAAAATGATTTCTAGGTTTTATTCCCAGGGTCAAAAAATCATTAGGGTATTTGTTAATATTTTCATATAGTCAATAAATTTTGTAAAAATCAAATAAAAAGGAGGTGTGAGTCATTCATGATAGGAAAAATTTGCATTTTTCATCAAAAGTGCACAACTTTTGACTTAGGTGTCATATTTTTGCAAATGAGTACTTGATGGAAAGCTAAAAGTGAGCACACTCCATCCACAACTTGGTTTTGATAAAAAAAATCCTTTTCCTATCAGATATTGTACCTGATAGCTATTGCACCTTTTATCTTCAATAGGTCATATCTTTCCCCTCTGTAATCCATTTTTTTGAAAATAAAAAGGAGTTGGAAAGATATTGAAGAGTAACAAACAACTACGAGGTTTTTTTTCATATTTTATTTTAAAATTAATTTAGTATCAAAAATTATAATATGATAAAAGGCTTGGTAAACACACTAATTATAAAGTGCCAACCTTGTAATTTATTTAAGGGGGTGATTTTTGAGACTAGTGGAAAAGGGGGATGTCTATCAATTTTTCTTTTTTAATTCACTCAAAGTGGCTTTTTTGTATCAATCTTTGAGGATTATATAGATAGTTTGTAATCATGAACTAAGATAAAGTTATATTTATGGGGGTTAAACCTATCTCTAAAAAAATATTTCCACCCTTCTATTGTTAAACTAACTTTAGAGAACTATTTGTCCTGGAAACAAGGGATAAAGAATCAATGCCTTGAGAAAGATCTACTACTCGATCTCCTTGGACTCATTCCTAATCCAAGTGACTATTATCAAAAGAATGCATGGTTTAACAATGATGACATGGTCTATAGACTAATATTTCTTACTATTTCTAAGGATATTCTACATCACATAGGGCACACTAAGTTCCCTTTCACTTCTTAGACCATCATTCAACAATTGTATGGAGACATTGAATCTTCATATGAAAGTGATGTCTCCTTGGATAACTAGGCTATTATCGATGATATTGAGGCTTATGATTCCCCATCTTGTGTGAATACATCTTGTACGGATGATCACTTCATTGATACCCCATCACATATACCTATTGCATCTCCAAATTCTAGAGATGCTTCTTGAAGAGCCTCTATTGATTCATTGCAGCAAGATCATTTATTTCTTCTAGATTCAATCCATCGGGACTGATTTCTACAAGAAAATTCTTGCTTGTTTGTAGAGTCCCTCATTTTGGATCTAGATGACACTATTGAGGACATGTGTCTTCTCTTTGAGGACCACTCTTTTGTCCTTTCATCTGTTGTTACTATAGAGATTAGTGTTGCTTCTTTTAAATTTTCTAGTAATTCTTTGCAATAGAACATACATAGTCTTTCAGATTCAGCTTGGGATGATCTCTTGACAAGTATTTTAGACTTGTTTATGGAGACACATATTATGGATTTTGGAGGCACTATTGGTTGTATTAATCTTCTCTTTGATTAAGTTGATTCTTCTTCAGTTGTTGTGAAGGAACACTTTGACCCTCTTGTCCATTCTCTGCATGATCACTCATCCTAGTTTGACAAGAGTTTGGATACTTTGGATCAACATTTGGAGGAGACATCTTCAAAGGATATATTTGAGTCTTTGGATGGTGTTCTACATCAATCTCTAGGATATTCTAAGTTTTCATTTTTAGCAATATGGCCTAGAATGCTTGATTTGATTGTGGGAGCCTTCAACATCAACATGGGGATACTTGAGCCAAGTTTAGAGACTCCATACATCTTGGGTTTTCTTCTTACACATTCCTTTCAAGAGTGGGGAGACAACTTGCATATGTCATTAGTTTTATTTCTTCCTAAAGGGAGGAATGTTGTTCAACAACTATGGACCATCTTCTACATTCAGTTTCAAGCATCTACGATTGGATATCTTTGGGGAAGCTTCTTTTTACTCTGATTTCATTTTCTCTCTCTATTTCAAGGGGGTATTCCTCTTATGTATGTAAATGGGTACCTAACATGGCTTCATTTTTTGGGACCCATATTTTCACCCACTTAAGCTATGCTTAAGGGGAGGTGTTAGTGTAGTTTTTTATTTTTCTTATGTTAGGGGTATTTATTTTTCCCTACACATATTATTTAAGCTTGCTTAGGTTTATTAGCTGTGCTTAATATGAGGACATGTGGTGAAATACATCAACTACATGTGTCACTCTCTCCCACGCATGGGTAGTTGAGTTACACACCCTCTTTTGAATTGTTCTACCACATCTCATAACCACTATTTTTTCTTCAGGACAGGTTACATGGTAGTTGGGCTTCTCACCATCTTTTGGCTTTATGTGTCACCTTTCATAACCTCTCTTTTTTC
Organism: Sequoia sempervirens; assembly: GCA_007258455.2. NCBI lineage: Eukaryota > Viridiplantae > Streptophyta > Pinopsida > Cupressales > Cupressaceae > Sequoia > Sequoia sempervirens. The sequence continues at coordinate 192,988,887 of VDFB02379711.1, read as the reverse complement.
TTCACCTAAGGAGGTTATGCCACATGTTTTCTCTTTTACCAAGTATGTAAAAGCTTCCACCTTTTATGGGTAGTAGGATTTAATGTACCTCTTGGATGTATTTTCCCTTATTTTTCTATATATTTCAAGCACTCTCCTTTCACCTTCACTAGTTTGGCTAGTTCAACGATAGATCCATGAGAGTATCAAGAGTATTCTCAATTCTCTTTCTTTGTCTTTATGTTTCACTCTTTTCAAATTCTATCTCCATTCTACTATTTTGATCTTTGATCATCTGTTGACTAAAGTGTATGTGATCTATGATCGATATCATATCCTCACTTAATTCTCACTTCTTGAAGAATCTAACATTTTTTAGAAATCATGACATCATTTTCATATATATTAATTGTTCATACTATGGACAATGGTATTTTTCTTTAGCTACCTTACATGATAGTATTATAAGTATAGTTTTTTAGTTCTTTATTGTCTCATAATGGACTTTTGTAGTTTTAAAATCTTATTATGATGAACATAGGTGGATGTAGTGGTTTAGAGCTAATTGCATAAACAATATATTTCAATTCTTTGAGTAATGTAGTCACAACATACTTTTGAATTCATAGCTTGGTTGTAAGAATTACTCTCTATCCTATTCATAATAAAAATTCTTTCAAAATTGTTTGCCACTATCATCAATGCTTGATTTTATATATTTTTTATATTTTTTATAGGGTAAGTGCACCAAGATGATGCACAAAAAGGAGGTCAAAAGTGACCACTTTTATTCTAAAATCAACTAAACTTTAACTTTGAAGAGTAATTTCAGATTCATGTACTCAAAATTTTAAGATACCAAAAGAACGAGAATTATAGTATTCTGAATCTAGTTTCTAAACTACTATTTTTTTCTAAAAATAGTTAAGATTAAGAGTATCAAATTCTTGGCACACAAAAAAGTGTCCCTACTTTTTTAGAAAAACATATCATAGTATTTGGCATTTTCCCTTCAATATTTTTAGTTGCATTTAGTATTTTCAAAAAACCCATTGGTAGAAATATAGTTAAGAATGGGTACTAGAAGAATATTTTTTGTAATTTTTTGTTAAGTATTTTTTTATGATTTTTCAAACTGGATGCATCCTGAAAATCGTATCAATGAGCATGTGATTCACATAACTTGCACCAAAATAATCAAAAATGCAATTTTTTTTCCAATGTCTAAAGATTGAAGTGAAGAAAAATATTATATATTTTTTTAAAATTTGGACAAGTAGGTCAAAAGTTGTTAAAAAAAATCAATACATATGTCTCTAATAACTATGGAAACATTAGTGAAATAAATTTTTAAAAATATGTTAATGTAGTTCAAATCTAGAAAACCTTTTATGGTTACAAAGCTTAGAAGACAAATAAAATTATGGTGGTAATTTTACTACGATTTGATTTATAATGCATAAAAATGATGGCAAGCAAGGTGGAAAATCAGAATGGAGGAGAAAATCATGTGAAAATGAGGCAAATGAACCATCCAAGCCTAAGGCTTGCAATCCAAGCCTCAGTACAACCCAAATCATGTATGTGTTCTATGCAAGCCAAAACATGTACATGTTTTTTGCAATCCAAAACATGTACATGTCTTCTACAAGCCAAAATGCATACATGTTTTGTAAAAAAAAAAAAAATATACGTGTTTTATGCAAGCCAAAATGCACACATGTTTTGTAAAATTACAGGTAAATAAGTAAAGAAAATAAATAAATTATTGCTTCATGCAAAGAAAATTAGTATATTTGACATTACAATATATATATTTAAAATTTAAAATTGGGAAACTATGTATTTTTGTATGCAAAGGTGGATCAACACAATCCTAATTTCATGTTTAAGTATTGCCCTATGGTACAATAAAAGCATCATGTTCTTGAATCTAAATATCCAACTCTCTCTCCCTCCACCTTAGTCACTAAATCCCTTTACATCTCTCTAAGAATCATGTTCATGATGGTATATGATGGAGAGTTAAGAGTTGAGGGTTTAGGGATTAAATTTAATTATGTATGTTTTAGTGTTAAATTATGAATGTTGGGTTTTAGGATTTAACATGTAGGGTACATAAGGTTTATGTATTAGGGTTTACAGTTGATGATATAGGTTATACAATTTAGGGTTGAGAGTATATGATTGAGTTATAAGGTTTAGGGAACTAATAGTATAGCCTGTATAGGGTATAGAATTTAGTTCCCTAGAACTACCTCTCTCTATCTAACCTTTCTCTCTTTGGTTTAGGGTTGATTGTATAGGGTAGTAGGGTTAAGGGTTATGGGTATATAGAGCTTAGGGTTATGGGTATATATTTTAGGGTTAAGTTTACAAGTGTTAAGCTTAAGTGAATAGGGATTTGGTAAGTTAAATCCATTGTAAGCCCAAAAATAAGAAAATCACATACATTTTTTGTATGTTAAAAGAACATACATGTTTTTTAAAGGTATATAGATCACCTAAGGGTTGGGATATCTAGATCTACTAGATCAAGGAGGTCAAGTAGATCAACTATATCAATGAGGTTAAGGAGATCAACTATATGATGATCAAGAATGGCTTATGTTAATAATGATTATGATATCAATGGACTAATACTGATGCTTGTATTGGTGTATGTGATTTATGACATATGTAGGTGAATGTTAATTTAGATACATATGTATATGGTTTAAAATGAATCTAGAATGTATTTTAAAATAAAGAATATATTTGTATATTATGGAAATGAAATGTAATAAACATGTAAGATGATAAGATGCTTAGAATAATAAATTAAGATGATAAGATGCTTAGAATAATAAATCTAAACACTTAAGATGAATTTAGGAAATGATGTTAAGATTCTTAAAATAAAAAATCTAAACACTTAAGATGAAAACATGAAATGATGATAAGATTCTTAGAATAACAAATCTAAACACTTTAGATAAAACTAAAATGATGATAAGATGCTTCAAATAAAAAATATAAACACTGAAAAAGATGAAAATGCAATGATGATAAGATGCTTAGAATAACTAATAAAAACACTTAAGATGAAAATGGAATGAGAATATTCTTACAATAAAAAATATAAAGACTTAAGATGAAAACATAATGATGAGATGAGTTGGATGGAGATGAAGACCAAGCAACCATCTTGATACATTGAGTGTAGGGACATATGCAAGAAATATCTAGAATGAATGTGCACATACAATACATGATTAGGAAAGAGAAAATTTATGGTGACTAGAAAGAATGGATGGGATGGGATTAGGTGTATTTGGAATACAATAGTTGAACTACAATGTAGAGAGCACTTAAGTTGATAATACATGTGATACTATACACCAAGGTATGAGGAACCAAGGTGATTGTGTATTACATGCATAGGACTAACACAAGGGTTTAGGGCTAAGGATATATGATATAGGATTTAGGGTTGAGTGTTTATGGTTGAGGGTTTATTATATAGGCCTTAGGGTCCAAGGTTGAGGGATAAGGTTTAGGTTCAAGAGGGTATGTGGTATAGGGTTGAGGTTGATGGTATAGGGTTTAGGGATGAGGCTATAGGGTATAGGATTGAGTATATGGTTAAGGTATTAACCTATTGGATTTAGTTCCTAAGGTTGAGGGATAAGGTTTAAGGAACTAACGGCATAGGGTATGGGGTCTTAGGTTATGGGTATACATTTTAGGGCTAAGTCTCACATCTCCCCCTCTCTACTCTCCTTTGGGCATCTCTATTGTTCTCTATATCACTTCTCTATCTACTCTAGATTTACCTCTCTTTATCTAACCTCTCTCTCTCTCCACTATCTACCTCCCCTTCCTATCTCTCCCCTCATATGTCCTTATCTACTTCTCCCTCCCTCCTTATGTAGATCTCTCTTCTATCTATCTCACATATCTCTTTCTTTGCCTCTCTTCTAAATATATCACCTCTCTCTATCTCTCTCCCATGTCTCTCCCTCCTTTATCCCTTTAATATGTCTAAATTATTCATTATTTAGTGTGCAAGGCCTATGGTTTATGGAATTGGGGTTGATGGTTTAGGGCTTAAGGTCAAGGTTTTAGTGTATAAGATTGAGTATATGGTTGAGGGTTTAACCTATTGGATTTAGTTCCTAAGATTGAGGGATAAGGTTTAGGGAACTAGTAGTATAGGCTTTAGGGTTTCGGGTTATGGGTATATAGTTTAGGGTTAAGTCTCACATCTCCCCATCTTTACTCTCTTCCCCATCTCTATTATTCTCTCACTTCTCTCTCTCATCTAGATCTACCTCTCTTTATCTAACCTCTCTCTCTCCACTATATATCTACCCTTCCTCTCTCTCCCCTCATCTTTCCTTATCTACCTCTCCCTCCCTCCCTATGTAGATCTCTCTTCTATCTATCTCACATATCTCTTTCTCTATCTTTATTCTCTATATGAAAGGTGGAATATTGTTTCTCTCCCACCTTTAGGTTTTGTGTACCTAAAAGGAGCAATTTTCACTAACTTTCACTCAAGAATAAACCCTTGAGATCTCAATGCAAAGGAGAAAGAGATCTTGCAAGAGGGATATACTAGGGACTAAATATGATCTAATAAGGGGTTCACCACCAAGTCTAAACTTGGAAAAGATAATGAAATGCAAGATGAAATACAAAACCATATTTCAATACAATGACCTATAAAATGGCTTAGAACTGCAAAGAAAACAGAAAAAAAAAAAAAGCATAGAAATGAATAGTGTGCACCTGGGAATCTGGGAGTGACTGATTACAACACTAAAACACTAGAAATTTTGACTTTTTGATCAACTGGGACTGATTCAAAAACCTGGGTGAATCAATCCTAGATCTGGATTTTTGCACAGAAGCCTATTTAGGGAAAAAGGGTATCTAAATCTACAAATAGATCTAGAAAACACCTATAGTGGGACTCATTCACTACTCTTGGAAAATCAGTCCCATTCCACTTTTCAGGAATTTAAAGTTCTGACCTGCACTTCAACACCTTCCCTTTCCTTCCAACTTGAGTTTCAGGTCCAAATCTGTGAAAGTACCTGCAAAATAGAATGTAAACTTGATTTTCTAATGGGGGGTTTTTCTTGGTCAAACCCCTAGTTTGGTAATTAAACCTTAATCAAAATAATGAAATGTGCCTAAAAATCCTAACCTTAAGTGTGTCTAAGACTAAGAAATCTGAAACATGATGCAATCCTATTCTAATGTGTAAGAATATGATGCAAGAATGGAAATATGAAGATGAATGACTCACTTGAGATCTCCAATCACGTCAAATGAACCCTAATGATGCTTGTACCTTCCTTAGGCTAAGTGTAGAGTGATAATGGAGGATGGAATCAATTATGAAACAAGTCTTTAGGCTTGGATTGATGGCTAGTTACATCTCCCCAACCTAGAATGTATCATGATTCACCATAGACAACCATGATAAAACTTTGAAAATGCTAGATCTTGAATGAAAGTGAGCTTGAAGACCTACAAAAATACTATAATACTACTCCAAGACTTCAACTTTGCTTGATTTTGAAACTTGAATACTCTTGTGAAAGATTTCTTGAAGACTCTTGATGCTTGTCTCTTGAAAATGCTTGCTCAAAATTGCTTAGAATGATAAAAATGACTTGGAAGCTTGCTTATATAGGAATTAACGCCTAATTGACCATTATTTGGATCTCAAAGGCCGACATCCACCAAAAATTTAAATTAAAATGGTGAATTTTCCACTCAAAATTGAAAAAGACCTCAAATGGGACTCATTCACCTCCCTTGGAGAATGGGTCCCACCTAAGGGGACTCATTCGCCCAAGGTGATGAATGAGTCCCACTTTAGCTTTTTGAGGTGGGTTTTTGAGATTTTCAGTGTTTTAAGTGATTTTATGGGATTTTTAGGTGAAATAAACCTCAAGATCTAAGATAATGGGTCTTAGGGGCCTATTAATGATGATTTTAAAGGGTAATTAATGCAAGGGTGCCAAAATAGGTCCAAATTAAGTGTGAAATTAGCTCGCTTTTAAGAGCATACAATTTTCTACACTACATTTAGCCCCACTTTAGTGCCCATATGACTCTACATGCATATGCAAGCTAAAGGACTCTAATAATAACCTCTATTTCATAAAAAGACACATATAAGTTCAATCATAATATGGGAGAATGAAGCCCCTACTGTAGCTATCTACAAAACCGTGCAATGTTAGGAACTGCATCCTACAACATGAATTCATTAATTGTCCCAAAATTCTCTTATCTAACTTCTCTAAATCAAATTCGAGGGTAGATGTATTCCCCCCCTTGATTTCACTTACTTTACGGAGGTGGAATCAAGGGAGCACTCTAGCCTCATCGAAAAAGGTAAGTCATATTAGAGCATATTTCCAAGTACCATACCACATAATGATGGACATTTGATGAGGTCGGGAGTAGAATCATGATTCCAGCACAACAAACAATGTTGAAAATAGAGCTCTCTAGCACCTATTATGTTGATTTGAATGATAGACACTTTTTAACCTTGATATAGTAAAATACCTAATTTAAACTTATATGAGAAAAATGTGAAGTAAATTGTAACTATTTTTTCATTTACCCTTTTGTAGCTTGAGAGTGATTGAATAGTAGTCAATGATGTTGAGCCAACAAGATTATAGGCCTACCAGACTAGACGTCTTGCAAGACCAGGTGGCACACAACAAGCACTATCATGAGGTGAGTTGAATTTCCTACCTTATATTTGTCCTTACGCATCTATTTTATGATTTTTATGCATTTTTAGGTTAATTTAGGGAATTGGAAAAAAAGTTTGCAAAGTGTCCCCTTTTTTCGCAAAGTTTCCCTTTTGTTTGTGAAGTGTCTCTCTTTTTTGCAAAGTGTCTCATTTCTTTGTGAAGTGTCCCAAAAGTGTTCTAAAGTGTCTAGGACTTTTAGGAGAGTACACCAGAACAAATTTAGTACAATTTTTAAGAGTTTAGGCTACTTATAGGACATATTTTTTCCATTTCTATGTTAGGTTCCTGTTGACGATGATTTCACTCACAAAAAATAGGTCGAATAAAATCTCCATAGACAAGACTACAAAGAGCCTATCCTTCTTGAAAGATATGGAACAAAGACAACCTAAAGGGAAATTCTGCATTCATAGGACAAAGATTGGCTTTTGTTCAATCCCAAGTCTCTGATAACTAGGTCGTGGTTGCACTAGGGTCGCTCTCGAGTAATGATGTGATATTGCTATTAATCTCAAAGGGACTACGGTTGGTCTTTGAACATTTTTTTGATAACATTCTGAATTTAAATGATAAGCTCAAACATCATGAAACCAAAATATTTACCATAACATTTCATGAAATATCACAAATTCCTTGCTATCAATTAAGTAGATTTAGCATTAAGCATTCAACAACTTTAGGGTAAGTGTACCAATCTGTGACACAATTTAGGTGTCAAATTAGAAAAATTCACAAAAAAATGGTCAAAATTGGCCATTTGGCACACGCCAAATTTGGCATGTGCCAAATGGAAAAGTTGAATAAAATAAAAAAAATGCGTTTGAAACCCTCATTTCACTTCAACTCGCAGCTTGGCTTGGAGGATTTGAGGTCTTCATCTCGTGCTCGCCAAATATCATCCATTATTTGCATCCTTAGCTTGCTATTTTTCACAAGGATTCCACCAACACATCAGAGACGTCAAAGATTGTGAAGAGGAATGCATTTTTATTCTATTTATTTCGAATTTGATTTAGAATGTAGATTGAAATAGGATTTTATAATAAAATTTTGTTCTAATTCTCAAGGAATGAATCTCCACCTCCAAACATTGAGAATTCACAGTCACCTCCTCAAGAAGAGCCTCCTATTCAAGAACAACTTGAAACCCCTCCATCAATTCATAGGCATCCTTAAGCAACACAAGAAAATATTCTAAATAAAATTGAAAACAATAAAAGAGACATTGAACAATTAATTGGAAGATTAATCGAGCATGTCGAAACCCACCCAAGTATAGGAGAGGGATTGTTGAATTATTGAAGTCAATTGTACCTCATGTAAGAGAAATCAGAAAGAAAATAATTTTTTGGTCAAATAAGAGAAATGAGATGAGACAATATTATGCTAGTGTTTTGTCATATGCAGATGTTAAAAAACAAAAAAATAGCAAAGTAAAATTGTGTGCCCTATTTATAGACCTGAAAACCAACACACCTTTTTCTCATACATGCAGGAGGTTCCCCATCCATTGGTGCTACCATGAGTTAATTAAAAATAAATTTTGGGAGTAGTGGTGGATTGTATTTGACCAACCTCCATTAAATAACCATGAGGTACCACAATACTTTTTGAGGAAACTCTATTATGAGTTTATCCTCAATAAGATGCCAAATTATTTTGACATTTTAGACTTTCATGTAGTAGAGGTGGGGGCTCCACATATGATAGACCTACTACATGACGTAATCCACATTTGGCACCGAGACCCTTGGCCTGACCCATGGTGGAGCATGTCATCATTCCTTCCATTGTTAAGGATAGTGTAGAGGTGGACACGCTGGAGTTATTTGGCTCACTCACCCAAACCATTTGATAGTTTGTGAGGCCTCTTGTAGAGCCTGGTGTGGAGGAGATGTGTAGGCCCTGAGCTCAACCCCACCATTGTGGCACTTGTGGTGCAGTTTGCACGTACGATTATCATAGTGCTCAAGATGCAGCTACACAACCTACATCAGTTGCAAAGGTGATGGCTTTCATGGATGATTTTTTGAATGATACATTCAGCATTGACACTCAAGTAAAATTCAGCAAGTTCATTTAATGTTGTCTATTAAATTATATTTTGAAATTTAAGAATAAGTAAATTAGTAGAATTTTGATATGATGAAATTTTAGGGTCAAAGTGTTCATGAGATGTTCCCCATTCCTATAGACCCTTATTCTTTCTCGATGTTGATTCCACATGTATGCAACTAGTATTAAGGATATTATTATTGCATTTGAATAGTTGAATGTTATATTTGAATGTTTGTCTCATAACATGCTTTGGATTCCAAATGATTTCCTAGTGGACCTTCGACCTCCACACCTCACAATTCATTTCCTTAAATAACTTACACACATGTAGCCTTTATTCAATAATGGTGTTGTAAAAAAATGTTAGCTAGTTTTCATAATTTTGCATATACAAATCTAAAAAATTGATGAGAAACACAAACATTGCATTTGTATTCCTTGAGACCGCATGTCACATTATCTTCTCCTAATTCACTTTTTGTTCCTTTATTCCTTCCTAATCCCATCCCATTAACATTTAATAGTTCACCCTACCATTTTCAGATATTGACATTAGACAACCCTGGTTATTTTGGTGGCATGATGGACCATGGAGTTGCTGCAACAATAGCCAGTTATGATCCATTGAGAGAGGTATGCAACACATTAGTCAATTTGACATTATATTTTCTCTTTTATGGTCTATTATAGAAAAATTTCATGATACTTTTGTGTAGCTTAATTTCTATCTTGATGGTTGCTACAGGTGGTTGTCACTCCAGATCATGGATGTGGTATTGATGTAAATGTGAATGATGACTATTTGTATGTGGTAAGTGATTATATTTTGTTATATGTCATTCCACAATTCAATTTCTATGTATTAACATCTTTACATTTTATTGTATTAGTTGAAGGTACAAAGTGAAGAGAGGAGGACTAGCGAGTGTGTTCGAAAGACCAAAGAACCAACAGTCACTCCATCCAGCCGAATTTCAAAGGCAACACGGGATCTATTTCCTTCCCCTAGAGGGAAATTACTGTATTAGGGTTGTTTGTTGTATGCCTATGTGGCATTTTGGATGATATGTTTTGTACTATTGATATATACGTGACATTTTATGTCCATAATATGGCTCCTTTATACTAATCCTATATGGATTTTTTGGATATATTGTATATACTTTTATCAATATATATCATTGTATAGCCTTACAAATTTTTGATTTAAAAAATCTTATTTTTCTACAACCATTATTGAATGATGTTATCATGTGTATTGTGTAAATTGTATGCTTGAATGTTGTAGGCTTCATTTTTTTTTACATATAATGCTTAATTAATTATTTTTGATTGCTCAATAAGCTCCATCTAAAGTGCATTGTGTAAATAAGCTCCATTCCTAGTGGTTTGTATCCTTTGGAATGCTTCAATTACTTGTGCCTCACTTATCCGCATGTATGCTTCACTTATTCGCATGTATACTTCATGTATATTGTGTGTTTTCACGTGTATGCTTCATGCTTCCAATGCATAGCAGAAAAAATATTTTGGGGAAAAATATGACAAACCAAAAGTATAAGAGTTTTTTAAAAAGTTGGGAAAAAATCATATTTAAAAAAAAAACGTAAAAAAATGTAGAACAAGAGATAAAATCTATTTATTTTGAAACTGAAAGGTATTTCCATAGCATGTATAGAGATATAGAGAGAAAATAAAATAAATATTTTAACTAATGAATTGTAAAAAATATTTTTTGTAGTTTATATTCATATCGTTGATTATATTTTATTGCACATCTTTCAAAGTCAAAGCATTACTTCACACTACATAACTAATAACTAGATGTTGATAGATGACAAAATTTCAATTACAATATAGTTTTTTGCAAATTCAACCTAAGCAGTTATGTAATTACTTCACATTGCATAACTAATAAGTAGGAGCAGAGATCTCTATTGCATTTTCTTATCATGGCATTCTATGAGGCCAAATTTCTTTGATGTATTTTATCAAATAGTTCACTGCCTTGTCTATGTTACCACATTTTTCATACATGTCTACCAAAGTATTTTGTCAAATAGTTCACTGCCTTGTTGCTATGGCTAAAATCATAAAACAAGTGCTTTCGAACAAGCTATGGATGCTTGGAAAAAATCTATCAAAAGCATAATAGCAAGAAATACTATAGACAAGGCAATGAACTGCTTGAAAAAAATTCCTGAAAGAAATGTGGTCTCATGGTGATGGAATGCCATGACATGAAAATTGCTATGGATTTTCATGGCATTCCATCACCATGATACCATGTTTCTTTGAGGCATTTTTTCAAACAATTCATTGCCTTGTCTATGCTACCACATTTTTCATACATGTTTACCAAAGGAATTTTATCAAAAAGTTCACTATCTTGCTGCTATGGCTAAAAGCCTAAAATAGGTGCTTCCAAACAAGTATGGATGCTTGGAAAAAATATATCAAATCATGATAAGAAGAAATAGCATAGCCAAGGCAATGAAATGTTCAAACAAATGTCTCAAAGAAATGTGGTCTCAATGTGCTTGTCATGGCATTCCATCACCAAGAGAACACATTTCTTTGAGGATTTTTTTTCAAACAGTTCACTGCCTTGTCTATGCTACCAAATTTTCCATACATGTCTACCAAAGCATTTTATCAATCAATTCACTGCCTTGCTGCTATGTCCAAAAGTCTAAAATAGGTGCTTTTGAACAAGCTATATTGATGCTTGGAAAAAAATCTATCAAAGCGTAATAGTAAGCAACAACATAGACAAGGTAGCGAACTATTTGAAAAAATGCCTCAAAAAATGTGGTCTCATGGTGATGGAATGCCATGACAAACAAATTCCTTGGATTTTCATGGCATTCCATCACCATGAGACCACATTTCTTTGAGGTAGTTTTTCAAATAGTTTACTACCTTGTCTATGCTACCACATTTTCCATACATGTCTACCAAAATTTTTTATCAAATAGTTCACTATCTTGCTACTATAGATAAGAGCCTACAATAAGTGCTTTCGAATAAGCGATGGATGCTTGGAAAAAATCTATCAAAGCATAATAGTAAGTGAAAGAATAGACAAGGTAGTGAACTGGTATTATACGATGGATGCTCCCATGTTTTACAAATGAGGGGTGAGCTCAATTTATAGGCTCCTCGAATACAATTCAATGGCTAAGATTGATTTTGAATCAACGACTGAGATTACAAAATAAAACCCTAATAAGGGTTTGTCACAACTAACTACCTCTCGACCAATGAGAAAATTACATTTGGGGACACTTGTCCTTTTGCTAAATATAAACCAACAATAAAAATTTGTTGCATTATGGAGTGTCAGGTTCATTGAACCTAGACATGATGGCTTGGAACAATTTTATTTGTTGGAAGATGACGAGGCACCATCTTAGTGTGTTGGATGTCGCCCTTGATTGCTTTGTTCTTTTCCATGTTCTTAGCTTAGAATATCTTTCTTTTCCAATTATTGTGTCCTTTGTGCTTGCATTTGAGGTCTGGAAGTCTCCCCTTGTAGTAGATGTCTAGACTTAAAATTATTAAACTTTTCTTTCCTGATTGCTTTGAAATTCCTTCAAGTGCCTTGAATTTGGAGAAGAAATCCCCTGTGCTTTAGCCACAATGGAGGAAATTGGAACTTTCTCTATGAAGTATTTCTTGTACTTAGCCAAATTTTGGCTATTCAATTTCATTTTGTAACACCTTCATGTGGACCATTGAACACTTAGCCAAGGTTTTGGCCATCTCTATGCTCGAATGAACTTTTCCCATGCATTTTCCTTCAATTATGATTTTAGCTTGTGCTAAGTAGGGCAGATTCCATCCTTGGACAAGGATTTTGTTCATTTCCTTTTTACTTTTCCTCCTTATTCCTCTTCATTGGTCCTATTTTCTTTCCAACACCTAGTCAAAATTTGATTATTTTGTTGTAGGAAAATTCCACACTTGGCCATTTTTTTGTTTCCTCTTGGTAAATTTTATCATGTTTGTTTCTAACCTTGGTGGACTATGGCACATTTCATGCCATTTTTCTATTATGCTTGAGCAGAATTCCTCATTCACAAGCCACTTTCCTTGCTAACTAGGCAGACTTTGGACTTGGCAAGAAATCTTCATTTTAGCCTTGGAAAACTTCATGATTGGTTGGCCATGTTAGGAAGAGTTGCTCATCACTTAGGGAATTTCCTTGACACTTAACCAAATTTTGAAATTTTATTCTCCAAGGTATAAACACAGCCAATTTTATAAGTTTTTCTCCCAAAGGTATCAATACTTAGCCAATTTTTGAGTTTTCTTTCCTCCTCTTGCCTAGGTGGACTCTACTTGTGCTTTTCCAAGGTTGGGAAAACTTTACTTGTATCTTGCCACTTCTTGGTGGACTTGGCTTCATTCTTGACATCCTCACTTCAACCTTGGGCAGAATTCTTCATGTGCATGCCATTGTGCAAGGCAGACTTCATCAAGTGCTTGACATTTTCTTTCTTGGCCTAAGGCAGACTTCAAGATATGTTTTCCATCTCCTATTTTCAGCTTGGGGCAAACTTTAAGTTGTCTTTTCCATGTATGCTTTGAGTTGTGCCGACTTTACGTTGTCTTTTCCAAGAATGCTTTGAGTTGTACGGACTCTACCTTTGTCTTGGACAAGAATTATTCAAGCCAACAGTGGACTTGACAACAATTTGGACATAGCTTTTCTTTCCCAAGTAGACTTTGCATCATCTTGGACATTTTCCTTGACATGGGCATGGCGGAATTTTCTTGTGCCTTACTAGGATTAGGAAAACTTTCTCTTGAGTTAGACATCCTTATTTTCCTTCCAAGAAAAAACAAAGAGAGGTTATTGTAGAGAGGAACAACATGATCCCATAGGCTTAGACGAGAAGTTTCTAAGCATCACGATGTCTGAGTAACAACATGCTGAAGTTTGCAACCATTTTGCACTTCGAACTCTTAAGGGATTCAACCGGTTGAACATAGCTCAGAGTGATTCAACATGTTTGGGTATGAAAGAGGACCATGCCTAGTTTAAACATACCCACTCAGATGTGTTGGAATAGTTATTTTGGTCACATGAGTTGCAGAACAAAAATTGTAGCACTTTGCAACTTTGCACTACTTGCATTTGACAACTTTTTCCCCAAGCAAAATCTCGCCACCACAAGAAAATTCCTTCAAGATAGCGAAAATAAAAATATTTTATTGTAGATGGGTACAACATGATCCCATAGACTCAAACAATAATTTTCTAAGCATCATGACATCTAAGTAATGACATGCTAAAGTTTGTAGCTATTTTGCACTTCGAACTCTTAAGGGATTCAGTCGGTTGAACGTAGCTCGAAGTGATTCAGCATGTTTAGGTACAAAAGAGGACCATTCCTAGCATAAAAATATCCACTAAGATGTGTTGAAAAAGTTAGTTTGGTCACACGAATTACAGAACGAAAGTTGCACCACTGTGCAACTTTGCACTACTTGCATTTGACAACTTTTTCCCTAGGCGAAATCTCACCACCACAAGAAAAAACCTCTGAGATAGAAAAAACCAAGAGAGGTTATTCTAGAGGGGAACAACACAATCTAATGAGATTATAAAATAAGTTTCTAAGCATCACAGTGTCTGAGTAATGTCATGTTGAAGTTTGTAGCCATTTTTCACTTGGAACTCTTAAGGGATTCAGCTGGTTGAATGTAGTTCAGAGCAATTTGACATGTTTTTGTTTGAAAGAGGACCATTCCTAGTGTAAACATAGCCACTCGAACACATTGGAACAGTTAGTTCGGTCACACGAGTTGTAGAACAAAAGTTGCACCACTTTGCAACTTTACACTACTTGCATTTAACAACTTTTTCCCCAAGCGAAATCTCGCCACTACAGGAAAATGCCTCCAAGATAGAAAAAACTAAAAGAGATTATTGTAAAGGGGTACAATACAATCCCATAGCCTCAGACAATAATTTTTTAAGCATCACAATGTCTGAGTAATATCATGCTGAAGTTTGCAGCTATTTTGCACTTCGAACTCTTAAGGGATTCTTCTGGTTGAACATAGCTCGAATCGATTCATCGCGTTTGGGTAAAAAAGAGGACCATGCCTAGCGTAAAGGTATCCACTTAAATGTGTTGGAACAGTTAGTTTGGTCACACGAGTTGTAGAATGAAAGATGCACCACTTTGCAACTTTGCACTACTTGCATTTGACAATTTTTTCCCCAAGTGAAATCTCACCACCACAGGAAAATGCCTCTAAGATAGCAAAAAATAAGAGAGGTTATTATAGAGGGGCATAACATGATTCCATAGGCTCAGATGAGAAGTTTCTAATCATCACGGTGTCTAAGTAACGTCATGCTCCATTTTGCAGCTATTTTATACTTTAGACTCTTAAGAAATTCAGCTGGTTAAACGTAGCTCAGAGCTATTCGACATGTTTGACTGTGAAAGAGGACCATGTCTAGTGTAAATTTACCCACTCAGAGGTGTTGGAATAATTAGTTTGGTCACACAAATTGTAGAATGAAAGTTGCACCACTTTGCAACATTGCACTACTTGCATTTGACAACTTTTTCCCCAAGTGAAATCTCGCCACTAGAGGAAAATGCCTCCAAGATAATGAAAACCAAGATAATTTATCATAGAGGTGCATAACATGATCCCATAGGCTCAGAAGTGAAGTTTCTAAGCATCATGGTGTCCGAGTAGCATCATGTTGAAGTTTGCAATCATTTTGCACTTCAGACTCTTAAGGGATTCAGCGGGTTGAACGTAGCTCAGAGCAATTCGGCGTCTTTGGGTGTGAAAGAGGACCATCGATAGCATAAAAATATTAACTTGGATGTGTTGGAATAGTTATTTTGGTCACACAAGTTGCAAAATGAAAGTTGCACCACTTTGCACTACTTGCAGTTGACAATTTTTTTCCTAAGCGAAATCTCACCAACATAGGAAAAGGCCTCTAAGATAGTGAAAAATGAGAGAGGTTATTGTATATGGGTTTAGCATGATCTCGTAGGCTTAGATGAGAAGTTTTTAAGCATCATGGAGTCTGAGTAACGTCATGTTGAAGTTTGTAGTCATTTTGCACTTTGAACTCTTAAGGGATTTAGCTAGTTGAGCATAACTCAGAGTGATTCAGCATGTTGGGGTGCAAAAGAGAACCTTGCATAGCGTAAACATACCCACTTAGATGCATTGAAATAGTTAGTTTGGTCACATGAGTTGCAAAATAAAAATTGCACCACTTTCCAACTTTGCACTACTTGCATTTGACAACTTTTCCCCTAGCAAAATCTCGCCACCATAGAAAAATGCTTCTAAGATAGAAAAAACTGAGAGAGGTTATTGTAGAGGGTCACAACATGATCTCATAGACTTAGATGAGAATTTTATAAGAATCATGGTGTCTGATTAACATCATGTTGAAGTTTACAGCCATTGTCATTGTGCTCTTTGGACTCTTAAGGGATTCAACCGATTGAACGCAGCTCAAAGTGATTCGGCGCATTTGGGTGCAAAAGAGGACCCTTCCTATCATAAACATACCCACTTGGATGTGTTGGAATAGATATTTTTGTCACATGAGTTGTAGAGGAAAAGTTGCACCACTTTGCAACTTTGCACTACTTGCATTTGACAACTTTTTCCCCAAGCGAAATCTCACCACCACAAGAAATTCCTCCGAGATAGCAAAAACTGAGAGAGTTTATTGTAGAGGGACTCAACATGATTCCATAGGTTTAGATGAGATTTTTCTAAGCATCATGGTGTCTAAGTAACGTTATGCTAAAATATGCAGCCATTTTGTACTTTAGACTCTTAAGGGATTCAGCTGGTTGAATATAGCTCAAAGTGATTCGACGCATTTGGGTGCAAAAGAGGACCATTCCTAATATAAAGGTACCCACTCAGACGTGTTGGAACAATTATTTTGGCCACATGAGTTGCAAAACGAAAGTTGCACCACTTTGCAACTTTGCACTACTTGCATTTGACAACTTTTTCTCCAAGCAAAATCTTGCCACCATAGGAAAACACCTCTAAGATTGCAAACACTGAGAGATGTCATTGTAGAGGGTCTCAACATGATCCCATAGGCTCAGATGTGAAGTTTCTAAGGATCACAGTGTTCGAGTAATGTCATGTTGAAGTTTGAATCCATTTTGCACTTCAGACTCTTAAGGGATTCAGCCGATTGAACGTAGCTCAAAACAATTCAAAACATTTAGTTGTGAAAGTGGACCATGCCTAAATATGACTAAAAAAATTCCAATTTATTTCCTCATGAGTTGCAACAAGATGACTCTTGAACTTCCACCATTTGACAATAAGTTGCAATTTTGACAACTTTTACAAAATTTTGAAATTTTTGCAATATTTTGCAAGTTAGACCTTTCAACCACCTAAATACCTATAAAAGGACTTCTTACATCATAAAATGGTCTAAATGATCTTATTGTTTGAACAAAAAGACTCAAATACCCCTAAACAACCAAAAGACCTCAATTGTCAACATTTGAATAAAATGTTTTTGGTGCCCCTACACCAGTTAGTGCTTAGGGTGTCTTAATGTTTTTGGTCATGAATAAGGTCCTTTGTAATGAAATGAAAGGGAGGTACAAAACCATCCAAAATCAAATTCACTTGAAGAAATCAAACTTCCAACCTTCAAACCCTAACAAGGGTGACTCTTCTCAACTTCACTGTTCAGTCTTGTAGGTGTGCATCCTATATTTTCCTCTCACAACTTTGAAGAGACCACTCAAAGCCACAAATGAACTACCATTTCAGGAACCCATTAGGGCACTTTTAAACATATCACAGAATCACATGTACTTACTTTGGAATGATACCATCAAACTGACCTTGAACACTTGAAAAGGGGCTCCAATTAGCCCACTTTAACAAAGGAACTCTCCTTCAATCTTGCTACCCACTCAAAATACCATTGGACAGTCCTCAAACTACCTCCAAAACCACAAATTATTCAACCACGGAGTCAAAAATTGCTTTCTAAGATCCTCTTTCATGAAACCCTCATTTTTCACCAAATAAGCAGGTGTTTATTGAAAACCTTTCTCCAGACCTCATTCAACCTCAAAATCATTTTAAACATGCTTACTTCACCCTGCACAAACTTAATTCCCCTTCAAATTATGCTGCCCCCAAAGTTCTCACACATTTCCTTCTTAAAACCTCTGAATTTCAACCATTTTCACTCTTTGTTCAACTAGGGCTTCAAGCCCAAACATCCAAATGACCTACCATTCCTTTGTAGACCTTCTATCACATCAAACTCCACCTAATAACATTGAAACAACCAAGTTTTAACCTTCTTACAAACTATTGCTTTAATCTGCTACTTCAAGCTATGCCTCCTAGGCCTAAATTCTTGCTTTTTCCACAGGGGCAGTGTGGAAATTTCCACCAAATATCTTTTCCACCCATTGTATTCTACTATACATAACTTAGTGGAATGGAATAATTAGGTGTAGGAGGCATGTGTGCATGATTTCAGTAGTAGGGGTGGCCATTTGGGGGTTTGGGCATGATGCCTAGTTGTCAAGAATGTGTGTTTTGAGTGAAATTTGGAGGTTAAGAGTAGGTAGTGATGGAAAACACTTGGGGAAACACTTTGTAAGAGTTAATTAAGCAAGGGAAGACATATTTGAAGGTGTTGGAGGCATTGAAATATTGAGGAGAGGTCTGGAGGTGAGGTTTTCAATAAACCCCCCTTGAAACTTGTCAAAAGTGAGGGTTTTGAGTTTTAGAGTGTTGGTGAGTGTTTCATTGGAAGATGATTGTTGATTTAGTGCTTATGTACCCTGTTCATGACGGTCCAATGGTGTTTTTTTTTTTTCTGAAAGGAAGATTAAAGGGTAGTTGGTTTGTTGAGATTTTTCCACCCTACTCTGCATCACTTTGGCATGTTTATCAACATAAAACTATGATATTTTTTAAATTTTAATATGTAATGATAATGCAATATGAAATATGTAGTGTGAGACAACAACATTTTTGTATTTAAACTTTAAAGTTAAAATGTTGAACTTTATCATTGTTCTTGTCTTCAAAATTGTTTAAAATATGGGTATGTGCAAGATCATGATGGGTCAAAAAGTGGCGATATGATGGGTATTTGTAGGGTATTTGGCTGACGACTTTTTTTTACCCAAAATTGATGAAATGAAAAGGGTTTTTAAAGGAGATTCTCAACTTTCCACCAATATAAATTAACCTTTACTTTGAATTTAATAAATAATTATTATTCATTTTCTATTTGAATTACGACTAAAGTCCTGATTGATAGGCTAATTGAAAACAATCTATAACTTTCAAACGGTATCACATTTTTGGAATCCAAAACATGCATCACATTCTATGCTTCACATATTATATGATTAAAAAAATAAAATTTTAAATTCATGAAGTTTTGACCAAGTTAAGGTGGTTAGACATACGAGTTTTAATATTTTTTAAAAGTTGTAATAAAAAAATCATAATTAATTATTTACTTGGAAAAAAATTATAAAAAATATTAATCACATCCGTACATGAGTCCTCTACTTATGTCTAAAATATTATAAAAAAATATTATAATTTTATTGTGGTTAGGGTGGTCAGACAGACAACTACTTCTTATTTTTTCCCTAAAATTTAAGTACTCGCATTGAAATTTCAAATTTTCACCAAATATATTTTAAAAATAAAAATAAACCTAGTAGTTTAGAAACTACATTGAATTTTCTCCAAATTTTATTCTTACATATTTTTGAAATAATATAGATAACTTATTCAAATTTTTATGTCAAGTTGCCTAACTCTGATTTTTCTAAATTTTTTGCCACTTAAGGACCTATTTTTTCCATGATGATCCTGCACATACCCATATATAATTTAACCATAATATAACTAAGCAATATATGATATAATTTAACCATTATTCATTATTTTTGATTGTTAACTATATAATATAACTATTATTTTTTATGCTATTGTACATTGATATTTAACCATTGCTCAAGATTAAATTTTTGAACAGTTTAAACATGCACATGACGAACAAATTATTTTGATTCTCAAATTCTATATATCAAATTATCCAATAATCAAGTGTATGTCCATATACAAAAATGGCATCAGTGCCAACTCAAACAAAGTTTTACAAAATGTGGCATATGCCATCTTGATATCTATTCAAAATATACATGCCAAAATGTCTATCTCATCCTAAACTATTGGTGGATCATCAAAATGGAGCCTCTTTGAAGCACTATTTGGCTCTGAAGGTAACTACACAAGAAAAATTCAAACCACAATTGAGATTAGTTATATTATATAATTTAAAATTGAATAATTAACATCAAAATAAATATACATTGAATTATAATTGAACTCTAAAATTGAAATATTGATTACCTCATATATACGTCTCTTCAAACCATCATGAGTTCTAGAATATGGCCCTCTCAAAGAACTAATCATACCAAATTTTGCAATGTAAATCTATATATGTGAACAAAAACATTAAACTGATACAAGTTAGCATACAATTGTCGGTAATAGGAACATATTTACCAAACACAAAATAACAAAAAAATACCTCTTTAGGCATCTCTTTTTCTTTATCTCCTTTAGGCATTTCAACACCTACTCCTTCAAGTGTTCCAACACCTACTCCTACAAGAGTAAAATAATATAAACATATAAGTTAATATATAATTCCATTAATGGCAATTCAAATGACAAGCAAGTATATAATGCATGAATTCAGGCCTAAAAGGTAGTAGCAGATTGAAGAATTTGTTTTGAACAAGGCTAGAACCAGTTGGTTTTAGTGAGATTTGGTGGGGTTTGATGTCTTTGAAGGATTGCAAGGACTGGGGAGTTCATGCATATGTTTGGGCATGAAGCCCTAGTTGAGAGAAGTGCATTTTTTAATGGAAATTTGAGGTTTTAGAGACTAAAAGTGGGTGAAGTTTGGGGGAAGCATAATATTAAGTATTATTAAGCATGTATAGGCTTAAACAAGGCTGTTTGAAGTGGTCATAAGGTCACAGGAGGCCTAGAGTTGTGTTTTTCAATGTATTCTTCAAAATCCCACTGTACAATAGGGGCAACTAGGCCAATTAGGCCTCTTTTCCAAAGAGACACCTTCCCAAACACCTGAAATCAAGTAAAACACCATGGATATTCATTAAATAGGTTACCAACCTTAATATTTCATAATTTTCAAAGATCCAACCACTCACCAAGCTACCAATCCACTAAACCCTCACTCTCAAGCCACCAAACCTAGGTTTTCCAAGGAGCCTTATTGAAAATCACTCTTCCCACAATTAACTCTCACATAAAACACAAAAACATACCATATGATGTCTATAAATGCTCAAAATACTCTCACAGATGACTACCCCAAAGGATTTCATCTATTCACACTCTAAAACCACTCAAATTCACTCACAATCACACATTTTCACACCCAAGGCTACATGCCATCACTCCAAAATGATCTCCCATTCTCTAAGAATAATATTAACATATTCCCCACATAAAGCACTCATTCCATCAAGCTACAGTAAATACATTAGGTGTAATGAGCCATTAAATCACTTGATGACCTCAAAACTTGAAATTTAGACTTCCAAACCCGCCTACAGTAAAATCCACCCTAAGAGCTCAAAACAAGATGGATTTCAATGCCACAAAAACCAAAACGTGGCTAACACATCCCTCTACCCCAATCAAAAAAAAATTGTTCAATTCCCTTCAGTACGGGCTCATGCAATTGACTACTACAACAATAAAAAAGAAAAAAAAAACTCAGATTTACAAAGAAAACAGAGCTTTATTGATCAATTCTTGTACAAAATATTCCACTCTTCTCCCAAAACTCCTTCATTCAAGATTCACATACATATATTCAACTCCCTTAATCAATAATTGATTGAAAACCAATGCCACAAGTGACCTTTGGCCTTCCCTGACCATTCAACTTCCCCACTATGCATTTCTTCCATTTCAAATTTTGAAAAATGACACTTTGCACTAATTTAGAAAATTAACAACTAAAACCTTCTAACTCACTAATAACCACTAAAATAGACATATTACATGAATAAATTGTCTATATGACCTTATCCAAGCCAAAACAAGACTTCATCATCCTAATGAAAACCATCGAAGCTTGGTGCCCCTACACCAAATAGAGAGCAACATATAACCATAATTTTGCATATCTACATTAATGCAATATTGAAAACCATCAGACAATCAAACTTAAATGCTTGAAATTGTAAGAAAGTATTTTTGGCACCCACTTTCTTTATTAGCTCTCCTAGGGCTTTTCACCTAGAAAGAGAAAGGTGAGGCCAAAATGCACTAATGTTTCACTCAAATTAGGATCTATGTGTTGTATGATTTAAATGGAATGATCCAAGTGTAATTAAGCTATGTAATTTGTTGATTAACTATGCAAAACATAAACAATAAGACTTGTTTGAAAACACATTGTATTATGCAAGAATGAACTAAAAACTTAAGCAAATGGAAACAAAAATGAATGAGATTGAACAGACTGCACCTGGAGGCAGAATGATGTCACTAGAAGATTCTAGAATGTCTCAAAAACCTTTTTTAATGGCTACTAGGACTCATTCACCATGCATGGAAAATTAGTCCTACTTCTGGTGAAAAGTTTTGCAAACCTGTTTTTTACTGTCGAGAGATGAAATATGAGAAAAAGAAATTAGGCCTATAGGTGGGACTCATTCACCATGGATGGTGAATCTATCCACCTACAAGAATCTATAAAATCAAGAGTTGATTATGTGGAGTTAGATATGCACTTTTGTATCCTACAAGTCTCTATTTCTGAAACACTAAATTTAGACCTGTAAGTGACTTTTTCTTGATATTTTTGACTTGAATGATGAAGGAATGACTTGAGTGACTTTGAAATGTAATCTTCAATGATTCCTAAGCCTCCAAGAGTTTAAATCTATAAACAAACAAGACAAGAAAGAGATATGTTGAATGTTAGGGCATGGGGTTTTGCCTTGGTCAAACCCCGTTTAGGTAATTAAACCAAAGTGATGAAATAAAGTAATGAAACATCCAAAAATGGAGATGATTACCTTGTCATCACTATTTGAACTTGAAAGTGTGCAACATAACATGAATATTCATCCCTTGAATGCTTTAGAAAGCTAACTTGAAGACTTCTAATGGAGAAACCCTAAGTTGCTTGACTTGAGACAGAAGATAGATGTTCAATTCAAGATGAGAGATGCAATCATGAGTTTTTAGATATAAAATGAGGATGAAAACACTTATTTATAGACAATTGTGCCTTAGTACCTGATAATATCTCATCACAGGATGACATGAAGCAAAATTAATTCAAATTTCACTTTATTTCCCACTCAAAGGTCAAAATGGGGCCAGATAGGACTCATTCACCACACATGGAAAATGGGTCCCACCTAGATGGTACTAATTTTCCATGCATGGAAATTGGGTCCCACAGGGGCCATTCTGACACCTAAGAAGCTAAGGAATTAGGAAATAAGGTCTAAAATGCCATCTTGTTGAGTGTTTGATCAATTAAAGCCTCGGGATGCACAATATGGGTTAATTGAGATTTATTAGTGATGATGTAAATGTAAAATAAGGCTTGGGACACATAAATCAATGTGAAAGTATGATTAAATACACTTTACAACACTAAAACTATGTCCACATAGCCTAGAAGGGCACAAAAACCAATGTGAATGTGTAAATCATATTACAACACTAGTTTAGAGTTAAATTTACATTAATAACCTTCTAGATTGATGTAATAATGTTATTAGACACATTTTATAATGTTGAATAGGGAGAAATAGGTTAATTAAGTCTAGAAAAGTGTGAAATTCCTTTACAAGACTTTACAACACCTGTACAATACGCCATTAAAAGCATGTTGTTCAATTTCTAAGGGTCCAAGACCTAGTGTGAATGCATAAAATATTTCACAACACTAGATTAAGACCTCATTAAGTCCATTTTATTATGAATTAATCCCATGTTAAGTAAAGGTTCCTTTTTTCTACAACACATTTAGCCCCCACTTTAGTGAGATGATGAACTTACTTCAAATTCACACTAAAGTAGACATTCAAGAGAGGTCTTCATGCACACAAAGAATAATAAATGTCAAGAAGGTTGTGCAAGCCCCCAGGATCAAAGATCCTAAGTCAAACCCCCAAGGTGCAAAATCATGCAATAAAAAGAATGAAAGGAAAGATGATGTACTCACTCTAGGGCCACAAAACTAGTTGTTTGCAGGGTGAGAAAGCCAAAAAGTAAGATACATACACTAGTTGGTATGCACTCACAAACACAAAGGTGGCTATGGGGAAAAGTCAGGCCACTAGTTGGGCTTCCTGCTCAACCATGTTAAAGCTATACCCATTGATAACTTTAGCAAGCTGCAATAAGGAAAAATGCTCATGAACAAGAAGGAAAGGTACCATAGTCATGCAAGTTGTGTTATACAAGGTGGCAAAAAGGAGATGCAGAATGTGAAAATGCAAAAATGTAATGTAAAATGTAAAATGTAATTTAAGATGTTCATAGGAGTCTTGTTCAGTTTATGCAAGGTCAGTCACTCAAGGGACATTGTGTCTAATTTCTTCCAAGAGAAGATCAATCAAATAATAGTATATTCACAACTTAGGGGATGCAATGCATCGCATCAGACCACTAAGAGGAATGTAATATGCTAAGATAGATCACAATTATGAAAGACATCACACCCAATGTCATCCACAAAGTGACAAACACATCAAATGAACGACAAGGATGCACTAGGAACCAAGAATGCAAATGAAATAATGGTAATGTATTCCCCCCACTTTAAAGCAATTTCTAGAACCATTGCTGTGAGAAATTGCTTTAAAATAGCAGAACATGAGAGCTTATTTGAAATTCCTATGCCAAATCATATGTTTTCGATAATCTGCGTCATGAAGGAAGAGAATGTCACATGCGAGTCAATCTTAAGACATGTTCACATCTCAAGCTTGCTCCCATATGTTCATGAAAAGTTAATGAGTAGTCAAAAGAGACAACGACAAGTGACATACGGGGATAAGGCTTTCTAACCCTTTTCCCCCACTTAGTGTAGGATGAAGGTGAGCATAGCATGGATGATGGTATGCTTCCCCTTGCAAGGGATGCGAAACATGAAATAGTGAGAATACTATGATCCTACAACTATTACATGGCAAGGATCAACAAATAAGGTTATTAATGTGAATAAGAAAGAGTCTTGGAGGAGTCTTGTATGATAGTATTGATGTTGAGTGAAGGAGAATAACCAAGACCATGAGTTTTTTGTTGTGTTAAGCTCTATAGGGTCGCAGATACCTTGCTCTCAAGCACCATAGCCTTTTCTATTATACCCAAATTGTTTCATGAAGTCGTACCCTTTTCCATAAATCCATTTCAATGTTTTGAAATTGGGGGGTTGTTCATTTTTATGTTTACCAGGGGTGATTGTAGAATTTGTGGAATTGCCTAAAGTGGTTGAGGTGGATTCTTTTAAAAGGTTATTTGAATTTTGCATTGACATGATGGTTTGTTATTGTTGTTTCTCATCTTTCTTTCCTGTGAATATATATTTTCCCATAACTGATGGTGTGAATTCTAAGGATCCCCAATCATCACCAATGAATTTAGAGTGACATTCCTGATCATTATGTTCAATTTCTATGTTGGAGGTGGGAATCAATGTGTTTAGAGGACTTGTAGTTCTATTTTCAAGATGTAAGCAACTTTCAGGCTCAGGATTTACTTCAACTTGATAAATTTTATTGTTATAGACATATTTCATTATACAATGAAGGGTTGAAGGCACTACATTCATCTCATGAATCCATGGTT
This sequence comes from Sequoia sempervirens, assembly GCA_007258455.2. NCBI lineage: Eukaryota > Viridiplantae > Streptophyta > Pinopsida > Cupressales > Cupressaceae > Sequoia > Sequoia sempervirens. The sequence continues at coordinate 192,963,133 of VDFB02379711.1, read as the reverse complement.
TTCCTAGAAGAAGGTTGTATGAAAGATCATAAGGCATGACATGAATAGGACTTTGCAAAGTAACCACCCCAACTATAATAGGTAAAGTGATTACACCGAGTGGTTGCTTTGTTGTATTATCAAATCCTTGAATGGAAACGAAATCAGGTATGATTTGTGATATGTCAACTTCTAATCAATCAAGGAGACTCACACCATACACATTAAGGGCAGAACCATTATCTATGAGAGTGTGTTTGATACTTGTGTCATGGAATTGAGCAATTATCATAAAGGCATCATGTTGTTTTTGTAACTCCAAAGGAAGGAGCTCATGTTGATGGAAAGTAATGTCACTTGATTATGTTTGTGGATGAAAATTGTCACATCATTTGGTGTGGTTTTAGGAGGAATTGTGATTTGTTTTAGAGTAGTTTGAAGAATGGTGTTAAAAGTTGGTGAATTTTGAAGCAAATCCCAAAGGGAGATTTTGGCAGGAGTATTCTTTAATTGTTCAACAAGATCATACTCCTTTGTAGGAGGGTTATAACAAGGAGCACTAGGCAGATTGGGTAGAGGTAAAGAGGGTGGGATTGGTTGTGGTAGTTGTGGGTTATTTCGTGTGTTATATGTATGAGCAATAGTATCATCATTAGATTGTTGTGATAGATTAATGTTAGGTGGGTATAAAGTGTGGTGTGGTCGATTAGAAGGATGAAGCAAATGTGAGGGTGGATAAAGGATAAGTTTAGGTTTATTTTGAGTTTGTTGTTTGTGTGAAGGTGGGAAAAGTGTGTAGTGAGGTTTATTGGAAGGTGGCTAAAGGGTGTAGTGAGGTTTAATATTGTTAACATCCCTTAAGTGAGGTTCTTCATTGTCTTTGAAGGGTATGTTATTGTTGTCTTGGGTCATAATATCCTCCCTATAAGGAGAGTTATTAGGAGAGAAACATACCACATGTTCATGATAATTAAGGTTTGGTTCATCCAAAATAACTTCATCACATCCAAGGGAGTTATTTTAATGGTTTAATTTTTTTGATTATTGATAGTGGGGAGATTAGGGGAAGATTGTATTTGATTTTTGGTTTTTTTTGTAGACATCTAAATTTGGACACTTAATTTATCCAAATTTATCACTTTTCGTCTAAACATCCTCTTATCCGAGTTAATTAAATAATATTACTATTATTTAATTAATATCTTTAATTCTGCTAAATCCCTAAGGTATTTACCCTCCTTAATCCTCTTTTCATCAAATAAATTAAATAAATATTACATTTATTTAATTCCTCACATGTCATTTTCATCTAATCCTAATCCATTTTCTAATCTCTTCATTAAGGATGTGCACATGCCTAATCCTTGATTAGGATGTGTCACATCCTCCAACTTTTGCAAGTTGGCTTTTAATCCTAGTTAGCCTCTAATTATCCTCTAATTACTGATTAATTAAGCCTAATCATTCTCCAAGAAATTTTTAATTCCTTTTTATTCTTCCTAGATTCCCCTCTTTTATATGTGAATTTTTAATTCACATTCCATCCTTCCAAGGCTTCTAGAACCTTGGACTAGTCACAATCTCCACATGTGACCACCTTGGACTTGTCACAATCTCCACATGTGACCAAGTCCCACCTTTTTGGAGCCCATCTTTTATCTTTTAGACTTTCCTAAGAATGTGAATTTTTAATTCACACTTATTTCCCCAACCACCTTTCCTTTTTCCATGTAGATTTTTGAGGAATTCCAGAATTTCTCAAATGTCCCTTTCACTCCCACTTGGGGACAAGGAATCCCTTTATGTGGAAATCTCTTCACTCCCCAAGGTGCATGTCATTTTTCCACCTTATGTACCTTCTTGACACCTCATTTACACCTCATATCTTCTTGTCCACTTCACCCTCCACATGTCAAGATGTGAGGGCTTGTGGGTTCTCAACCCACTATAGCCCTTCATCTTGGCTTTGGTGGATCAATCTTGACCGTTGAATTCTCTAGAGAATTCAAATTCTCCTATAAATACCCCCTCCTCAAGGGCATTTTGAACACTTTATATTTTCATAACTACATGCTATTAATTTGCATCCTCAATCTTTTGCCATCATTTAGCCATCTCTTTTAATCATTTTGCACATCTAATCTTGCATTTAGTCACTCAAGCAATCATCTAAGGAGCACACAAATCATTCCAATCAAGGGCCAATCAAAGAGAAATCAACAACAAGGAAGGTGAAATCGTTTGTGTCTTATTTTGTCCATTTTTCTTATTGTTTATCACTCTTTTGGCTAATCTTGAGGTGTCCTTGGTATTTTGTCATTCACATTTCTTAGTTAGTTTGCACATTTAGAGTAGGATAAATTCCAAGGTATACATTTCTGGCACGCCCGGTGAGACCCACAAACGGGTCTTGCATTTAACTTCCCTTTTGGATTAAGTATTTTACAGGGAAAACTTACAAAAAGGCAGCAGCACCCTCTGTTTTACCGTAGAAAGGCGGCAGCACCCCCATTTTACCGCAGAATGGCGGCAGCACCCTCTTGGCCACTACAAAAAGGTGGTAGCGCCCCACATTTGAAAGTTTTATTCTTTCTAACACATTTGCTGTGATTAGGGATATATTTAGAAGGCTAAGTTGCTAACACTTTTTTTACGGTGGAAGGGTCACAACTTTCTTTTTTTCTTTAAAATATGACAAAGTTTACCACAGAATGGCAGCAGCGCCCTTTTGGCCACTACAAAAAGGCGGTAGCGCCCCACATCTGAAAGTTTTATTCCTTCTAACACATTTAGTGTGATTAGGGATATATTTAGAAGGCTTTTCTAACACTTTTTTTGCAATGGGAGGGGTACAACTTTCCTTTTTTCTTTAAAATATGACAAAGTTTACCGCAGAATGGCGGCAGCGCCCTTTTGGCCACTACAAAAAGGCGGTAGCGCCCCACATCTGAAAGTTTTATTCCTTCTAACACATTTTCTATGATTAGGGATATATTTAGAAGGCTTTGCTAACACTTTTTTTTGCAGTCGGAGGGGCACAACTTTCCTTTTTTTAAAAAAATCTAACAAAGTTTACTACAGAAAGGCAACAGCGCCCCCGCAGAAAGGCGGCAGTGCCCTCACAGAAAGGCGGCAGTGCCCCCGCAGAAAGGTGGCAGCGCCCCTGCAGAAAGCCGGTAGCGCCCTCGTAGAAAGGTGGCAGCGCCCCCGCAGAAGGGCAGCAGTGCCCCAAAATAGCACAGTTTAGAAGGTAAAATAGTCATTTTGGCTTCGTTTTTGCTCCTGTTTTTTGCTGTTTTCAAATAATAACTCTCTAACATTGTTTTGGCAAGGATATTGGTATTTTTTGCTAATGTTTTGCAGTGTATTAGGGCGTAATTGATCAAAGACGAAGAAGAAGATAGCTAACATTTACTTGCAAGACCGTCTATTTGATCAGATTTTTGAAAATTATCCTTGTTGTTTTGGAACATAGTCTAATTATGAGGAATAAACTTCATTGCTTACTATGATTGTTTGTTTTTGTGTCACCCAAGGGGGCATTAATTTGTTTTCACTTTCCCCTTGCACTTCGTGTGAGCCTGGGGAGTAGTTGGAAACGGTTAGTGTTTTCTTTTTAGTGGGACCTGCTTGAGGATTTCATCACCCCAAGGGATGATTTCAACCACGCGTACCGGCGGGGTATATAAAAGGGGGAGAACGAAAGTTGTACCCCAATCTAGTCACGTCGTAATTGGCGGAGCGTTGAAGCTAGGGTGATACCTAGATAGACATGAAGAGTTGGTCCAAGCCTTTCAGTATCTCACTAGAGTTCCCGACTCACACTTGTGACAGACTGGTGTTCACGGTTGTGCCTCATGTACCGAGAGTATATCAAGAACTCCCTAGAAGTCTTGTGTATCCTAGATTAAGACTTTGTCTTGCCATACCCGTAATATTAATCATAGGATTGTGCTTGCTTGAAGTGTTTTCTTGTGAAAAATCTGTGAAATCTTTGATACTTTGACCTTACTTTATCATTTTGTGTCATTGACATAGCCTTTGCCATCAAAACCAAACTCTATCTTACCGCAGAAAGGTGGCAGCGCCCCTGATTTTGCTGTCAACACCCCCTGTTTTGCTGCAAAAAGGTGACAGCGCCCCTGTTTTGCTGCAGAAAGGTGGCAGGGCCCCTGTTTTGCTGCAGAAAGGTGTCAACGCCCCTGATTTTGTTGTTAACGCCCCTGAAAGCTATCAACGCCCCTGATTTTGCTGTGAACGCCCCTGATTTTGCTATCAATGCCCCTGAAAGCTGTCAACACCCCTGATTTTGTTGTCAACGCCCCTGAAAGCTATCTACGCCCCTGATTTTGCTGTCTACGCCCCTGATTTTGCTGTCAACGCTCTTGATTTTGCTATCAACGCCCCTGATTTTGCTGTCAACACCCCTGATTTTGCTGTCTATGCCCCTGATTTTGCTGTCAATGCCCCTAAAAGCTATCTATGCCCCTAATTTTGCTGTCTACTCCCCTGATTTTGCTGTCCACGCCCCTAAAAGCTATCTACGCCCCTGATTTTGTTGTCTACACCCCTGATTTTACTGCAAAAAGTTGACTACACCCCTGATTTGCTACAGAAAGCTGACTACGCCCCTGATTTACTGCAGAATGCTGACTACGCCCCTTTAACTTTCCAGGGCCATCATTTACAAACTGTACGTCGAATCAACTTTATTCAAAAACCAAAGTTGCTTATTTTTTTAAGCTCTATCTAGTGGTGCCTTCCATTTCCACCTATCAAGAATTTGACCACCCCAAGGTGGCCACGCCCCGAATCGCAGGGTGGACACGCCCCTAACTTCCCGGGGCTGTCATTTACAAACCGTGCATCAGATCGATTCATCCAAAAACCAAAATTGCTTAATTTTTCAAGCTCTATCTAGTGGTACCTTCTATTTCTTCCTATCTAATCAAACCAATCCATTCCTCTAATCAAATTCATCTAATCATCTAATTAATCCAATCACACCAATCCTATCAAATTCATCCAATCATCTACCTGATCTAATCATCAGTCTACCGAATCCCATCCAATCATCCTAATCTAAGCTTTTGTCCAATCCTAATCTGAGCTTGACCAAAATCCTGATTTGAGCTTTAATCTATTCCCATCCAAAATATTTTATCCATCCTCTTTATCCTGTCATCATCATGAACCCTCATCCTCCATCAATAGTGGTCAAGGGAAAACCTAATTACGTGGATGACGATAACGAAAGTCTTGTTGATCAAGAGGTATACAACATAGATCCCCTTGACACTATCATCTCTAGTAAGCTTTCTCCACCCACTTTCCAAAATCCAATTAAGCCTAATCATGTTCCTTATGCTACCTTTGACAAGGGGTATCCAGTACCTTCCCCTTCCCCATCTACATCATCCTGTTATTCAACATCCACCTCCTCTTATCCTCATCTTCCATCACAATATTGGTATTACAATTCCCCATACATGACCCCCTATCCTAATCCTCTTTCCCAGTCTGTCCATACTAATCTTACATCCACACCCTTTTACCTTAATCCTACATCCACATATCCTAATCATAATCCACCATCCCAATACCCTTATTATAATCCATCCCCCACATCCTCTTGTCTCACTACACCACCTATATCCTCTTGTCCTAATCCACAATCCATGTCCCCCTATCTTAATTCACCACTCCAATATCCTTATCTTAACCCTCCACCCAATCCCATTCATCCATCTACTCCTAGTCCTCCATCCAATCCTAATCCCCCATCTACTCATGGTCCTACATTTGATCCCATTCCTCCATCCAACCCTAGTCCACCACTCCATAATCCCTCATCCATTTCTACCACCCCAGCCAAGCCAACCATATGCAAGTCTCTCATTTCAGAAGTTCTCCAAGGACTCATTACAAAGAAGCCATCCCCAACTCCACATCTTGAAGTCGTGGAACCATGCCATCTAGATCCATCATCCATGGTCACTAGTGATGAGACCCTTCTCCATACCACACCTATTATTGATGTTACCACCCCTAGCACTGATCAAACCATTGAAACCATTGAACCCACTAAATCCATTGAACCCCCATCTCCTACTCCAAGAACCACTAAATCCATCGAAGACACCCAAGCCCAATCCACTCCCTCTACTCCTAGATCCACCCAAATCCAATCCACTCCTCCCACTCCCAGTAGCACCAAAACCCATTCCAATGAACCTCATGAATCTTTCAGCCCTCCATCTTCCCCGCTTGAAGAGTCCCAACAAGACTTCATTACCATGCCTTCCGTACATGATGAGTCATGCCAAGAGTCTAATCCAAAGCATGCCAACATATCCCCTTCTCCAGATCAAGATCCTACCATCCCATCTAATTCACCTCAAGATCACAGTCCCCCATCCATTTCATCCCATGATCCCCTTGTCATTCAAGCTTCCACTACTCTATCCCCATCTCCATTGCATGAGCCTACTACCACAAATTTAGATCCTATCATGGCCCCTACTCCCTCTCCTAATGTTGCTATCCCATCATTTCCTTCTCATGATCCCCCATCATTGCCTAAAAATGCTATCCCCACACCGCCTTGCATATCCCCTTGGTCCTCACACATTCCTCCATGGTGGTCTCCTCACAGAAGAAAAACAAAGCATATACACCAACCCTCCTCTTCCACCTAATAATGAACTCACATCATTCTTCCTGAATAACAAAAATCCTATCCTAGATCAAATACTCAAGAAAATGAACTATCAAGGAAAAGGTTTAGGCCTTCATGAGCAAGGTATTATAGAGCCCATCCAAGCTAAAGAACATTTGTATCCGCAAGGTCTTGGCTATATTACTCATGACTCGCAATCCAAAAATGTTGGTACAACATCTAGATGTCCTCAACAAGCCTCTTCCAAAAGAAATATAGGCTCTTCCCATCACCCCACCATATCATATGTGGCCATCCCTCCTCCTCTATCGTATCACCTCAAAACAACTATCCATCTTCCTCCTTCATCTGCTCCATCCATTTTGGGTCCTTACATCCCTCCATCTACCATCTCCAATCCTCCATCTACTATGCCCTTGTTTCTTCCAGGTCCTACATCTATTTTGGGCCCCTATATCCCAAAATCACCTCCTCCATCTCATCCTATCCATCCTTTCATCCATTCATCACCTATCCATCTCATCCATCACAAACATCCCTCTCACATACCCCATAGTCAGGATCAACAAGGGCACTTACCTAAACATCCTCCATCTACACATAATCCCCATACTCCTACCTCCATCACTCCACATCATCCATCTCCTCACACCCATCCCATTGCTACTAAAAACACTTTGGTTGTTAAAGAAAAAATGC
>VDFB02379711.1:192938202-192955676 GCA_007258455.2 Sequoia sempervirens | reverse complement strand
TTACCTTTGGTCTTGTAGAACTACATTGCCCCTGCGCTTTCACGTAGGTAAGGTCAATCATTTGATCCACCCCCGGGGTTCCATCATCGATCTTTATTGTCCACTTTGTTCTTCTATCATCTATCATCAGTCTTTCTCCTTTTGTCCATCCTGTCTTTACCATCCATCAATGTCTCCATCTTGGTCAGTCATCCACCTTCTTAATCGAATCCGCCAAGGCTTTACGCCATGTAGGTAAGCACCTTGATTGGCCCCGGTTCTGCGCCCTTAGGTGTACGGCCCATGTCTTGTCTCCCTTGTGTCGTGTCATCAAGCTCTGCCCTTATCTAGCCAGTTCTTCACAAATGAGATCCACTTGTATCATGAGATCCAATCAATTTTTGAACATCCTGCGTCATAACGATCTTTTAGCTTAGTATCCATCATCGGTTCCAACAGATGTATCCTTCCAATGCACTTCATCAATCCCAGCATCCATCCCCTTGATCCCATGGCAAAAGGACATTTGAAATTGATTACATCTTTGATGCTTTTGGCTTTTGTTTATCATTTGAGCTCCCTATCATCACTTGTCATATTGCCATATCCATCATATTACGGCGTTGTTTTGATCGGGTCCACATTAGTATATATCTTGATCTTTTGTTTGATTGTGTATTCTTGGTTGTCCCACATAGTACCCACTAAGATCCCCGGGGTCTTGTGTTATGTTGGGGCATCCTTTTGTGCTTGTGGTTATCTCAATACCTGGCCCGACCAAGGTCTTTCTGACCTTGGGGTGTTGGGATAGCCTTCTTGTCTATTGTGTTTATTTCATGCATTAGACACTATTACGCCTTGGTTCCACATACCCTGGCACTTGGTGTCTTATGCTATAGCAAAAATCAGTGCTCCAAAGATGGAAAATTGCATTAGGATTGTATTTCATTCTCCATTCCATCATTTTTCATATATCCCCCATCTTCTTATATATCACAATCCCCCCATCCATTCATCCTTCATCCTTATCTCACATCTCTATCCAACCACCATCCATTCCATTTCGCCGAATCATCGGTCTTGTTCCCAGTCTTGTTATTAGCCTTGACCCATCATCATCATCATCCATTAGTATCCTTCCCTCATCAACAACACTTTCATCATCATCATCGGGAGATATTATTCCCTATCCCTTTGGTGTTGTTTCAGGATGTATCCTTCCCTGATCGACAACACTTTCATCATCATCATCGGGAGGTATTCTTCCCTATCCTTTAGTGGTGCTTTGGGATGTATCCTTCCCTCATCAATACCACTCAGTGGGATGTATCCTTCCCTATCCTCATGTTGTTTTGGGATCTTTAATTCCCTCATTGACAACCCTCCATCCATCATCAACCCATTTTGGCTTGTACCTTGACTGGGGCAACATCACCTTTTGTCCTCAAATCCATTTGTGTTTCATCCATTTCCATATCACTTACTCTCTTCTCCCCATCACCTTTGCATCATCTTCCTCATCTCCCTCAGATCACATTTATTTCGAGAGCACACACGTTGTTCTCTTCTAACCCAGACATGTCCTCTCGAGGCATCCCCAATCCTTACTCTTCATTCTCACCCCATCGTTTTCCTTCCTAGTCATCCCTTTGATGATCAGCATCTTTTCTAATCTAACCATCTCCTTCTGTTCTATATTTTAATATTCTTTCAAATGATACTACTGTAACACCATCTCAAAGAGGGGCAAAATAGACATCCAAATTGACACTTAATTTATCCAAATTCTATCACTTTTCATCTAAAATATCCTTTTTATCCTAGTTAATTAAATAATATTACTATTATTTAATTAATATGTTTAATTTACTAAATCCCTAAGGTATTTACCCTCCTTAATCCTCTTTTCATCAAATAAATTAAATAAATATTACATTTATTTAATTCCTCACATGTCATTTTCATCTAATCCTAATCCATTTCCTAATCTTTTCATTAAGGATGTGCACATGCCTAATCCTTGATTAGGATGTGTCACATCCTCCAACTTTTGCAAGTTGGCTTTTAATCCTAGTTAGCCTCTAATTATCCTCTAATTACTGATTAATTAAGCCTAATCATTCTCCAAGGAATTTTTAATTCATTTTTATTCTTCCTAGATTCCTCTTTTATATGTGAATTTTTAATTCACATTCCATCCTTCCAAGGCTTCTAGAACCTTGGACTTGTCACAATCTCCACATGTGACCAAGTCCCACCTTTTTGGAGCCCACCTTTTATCCTTAGATCTCCTAAGAATGTGAATTTTTAATTCACACTTATTTCCCCAACCACCTTTCCTTTTCCCATGTAGATTTTTGAGGAATTCCAAAATTCCTCAAATGTCCCTTTCACTCCCACTTGGGGACAAGGAATCCCTTTTTGTGGAAATCTCCTCACTCCCCAAGGTGCATGTCCTTTTTCCACCTCATCTACCTTCTTGACACCTCATTTACACCTCATATCCTCTTGTCCACTTCTCCCTCCACATGTCAAGATGTGAGGGCTTGTGGGTTCTCAACCCACCATAGCCCTTCATCTTGGCTTTGGTGGATCAATCTTGACCGTTGAATTCTCTACAGAATTCAAATTCTCCTATAAATACCCCCTCCTCAAGGGCATTTTGAACACTTTATATTTTCATAACTACATGCTGTTAGTTTGCATCCTCGATCCTTTTCCATCATTTAGCCATCTCTTTTAATCATTTTGCACATCTAATCTTGCATTTAGTCACTCAAGCAATCATCTAAGGAGCACACAAATCATTCCAATCAAGGGCCAATCAAGGAGAAATCAACAGCAAGGTGAAATCGTTTGTGTCTTATTTTGTCCATTTTTCTTATTGTTTATCACTCTTTTGGCTAATCTTGAGGTGTCCTTAGTATTTTGTCATTCACATTTCTTAGTTAGTTTGCACATTTAGAGTAGGATAAATTCCAAGGTATACAGTTTCTAAGGGAATATTCCCTCGTTCCATGTTGTCTACCATACTAGGAGAGCTTGTAATATGTTTGTCTAAGGTTGAAGTTTTTAAAGTAGCTTCATCACAAGTATGAGGAGAATCAATGAAGGAATTGTTTTGGTCACTAAAGTTTTTCATAGGCGGAAGGGGACAACTAAGATTCTCATGACTCTCATTGGTTATGTTTTCTAACAACATAGTATTTTCATCACAACTAAAAGAGATACTAGGAGAAGAAAACATTTGGTTATCATGATCATGTATGACTTCATTGTTTTGTTCTATAATGTCTTCCAAAATAGGATAGGTAGGGGAAGGATCATAAAGAGGGTTGTTATAGACCTTAAATATTTAATTATTTAAGACCAATATATCATCCTCATCATTTACAATCTCATGTTCCTCAAAGTTATCCGCACAATGGAAATTAGGGAAGGTGATGTTTAAGAATGTGTCTATGATTTCATTCTCTTGTGCTAAAATATCCTCCCAAAGGGGATGAAGAGAAAGACAAACAAGAGCCTCATGATTCTCAACTATACCTTTGTCACTAAAAGGAGAGGATTGGGAGAATTACAATCATTATCATCATGAGCGTCTATGTTTGTATGCTCTTCTAACACACCATCCACACAAATAGGAGAGATAGGAGGGAATGTAAGTTTAAGAAAAGCATTAACACTTTCATTCTCTCGCGCTAAGAAAATCATAATATTGACATGTAGTGAAGGAATGGCGATTATGATTATTAACTAACATTTTTAAATAACAATCTATGCTAACTCAAAATGCAATATAAAAGTCTAAAATAAAAATGCAATTTTCAAAGAACAATTGACTGATTATGCTATGTAATAGGATGAGAATGCAAATGTGCAATTTAAACTATGTATGAAATGAGCTAATTAAGGCTAGATTTTATGAAATCGATGTTGTAGAAATGCAACTAACTGATATATATAGGTTGAGGTAACGATCAGAAGCCTAAAAACAAATTTTTGAGATCTGTAAAGTGTTGTTTTAGGGGTAAGAAGGCACTAATTCGCCCAAGGTGGCGAATGAGTCCTAGTATGGACCTTTTGCAAAATTTTCAGAGATTTGTGCTTGATTTTTATGAATTATGAGTGCCAAGATGCAAACCTAAGTGAAAAATGCAAAATTTCAACAAATGTAAATGGATTTAGATACTAGAAATGCAACCTAAATACACTTTTTACACATGCAAAAGTGAAACCCTAGAATGCAAAATACAATGCAAGCTAATTTTAGGATGATTAAGGGACTCCAAAATCAGAAAAGAAGGGATAAAAACATTAGGTTCACCAAAATGTAACAAAGTATTTTTTGGCACCCACTTTCTTTCTTATCTCTCCTAGGGTTTTTCACCTAGAAAGAGAAAGGTGAGGCCAAAATGCACTAATGTTTCACTCAAATTAGGATGTTTCTATTTTTTTATGATGTAAATGGAATGATCTAAGTGTAATTAAGCTATGGAATTTGTTGATTAACTATGCAAAACCTAAACAATAAGACTTGTTTGAAAACACATTGTATTATGCAAGAATGAACTAAAAACTTAAGCAAATGGAAATAGAAATGAATGATACTGAATAGAGTGCACCTGGAGGAAGAATGATGTCATTGGAAGATTCTAGAATGTCTCAGAAAACTCTATTAATGGACATTGGGACTCATTCGCCATGCATGGTGAATTAATCCAGCTTCTAGTGAAAAGTTCCAGAAACCTATTTTTGACTACCGGGAGCTGAAATATGAGAAAATATATTTTCTGGCCTATAGGTGGGACTCATTCACCATAGGTCACAAATTATTCCACCTACAGGAATCTAGAAAATCAAGAGTTGATTCTGTGGAGTTATATCTGCACTTTTGTCTCGTACACGTCTCTGCTTTTGAAACTATCGGATTCAGACCTGTAAGTGACTTTTTCTTGATATTTTTGACTTGAATGATGAAGGAATGACTTGGGTGACTTTGAAATGTAATCTTCAATGATTCCTAAGCCTCCAAGAGTTTAAATATGTAAACAAACAAGACAAGAAAGAGATATGTTGAATGTTAGGGCATGGTGGTTTGCCTTGGTCAAACCCCGTTTAGGTAATTAAACCAAACTGATGAAATAAAGTAATGAAACATGAAAAAATGGAGATGATTACCTTGTCATCACTATTTTATCTTGAAAGTGTGCAACATAACATGAAGATTCATCCCTTGAATGCTTTAGAAAGCTAACTTGAAGACTTCTAATGGAGAAAACCTAAGTTGCTTGACTTGAGACAGAAGATAGATGTTGAATTCAAGATGAGAGATGTAATCATGAGTTGTTAGATGTAAAATGAGGATGAAAACACTTATTTATAGAAAATTGTGCCTTATTACCCGATAATACCTCATCACAGGCCGACATGAAGCAAAATTAATTCAAATTTCACTTTAATTCCCGCTCAAAGGTCAAAATGGGGCCAGATAGAACTCATTCACCACACATTGCAAATGGGTCGCACCTAGATGGTAGTAATTCACCATGCATGGAAAATGGGTCCCATAGGGGCCATTCTGACACATAAGAAGCCAAGGAATTAGGAAATAAGGTCTAAAATTCCATCTTGTCGAGTGTTTGATCAATTAAAGCCTTGAGATGCACAATATGGGTTAATTGAGATTTATTAGTGATGATGTAAATTTAAAATAAGGCTTGGGACACATAAATCAATGTGAAATTATGATTAAATACACTTTACAACACTAAAATTAGGTCCACATAACCTAGAAGGGCACAAAAACCAATGTGAATGTGTAAATCACACTACAACACTAGTTTAGAGTTAAATTTACATTAATAACCTTCTAGATTGATGTAATAATGTTATTAGACACATTTTATAATGTTGAATTAGGGATAAATAGGTTAATTTAGTCTAGAAAAGTGTGAAAGTCCTTTACATCTTGACTTTACAACACCTTTACAAAATACCATTAAAATCATTTTGTTCAATTTGTAAGGGTCCAAGACCTAGTGTGGATGCATAAAATATTTCACAACACTAGATTAAACCTCATTAAGTCCATTTTATCATGAATTAATCCCATGTCAAGCAAAGGGTCCTTTTTTTCTACAACACAAAAATAAAGCAATGATCAATAACATGACTTTAGAAATTCAATGTGCATACTTACCAAGCAATCCAGGGAACCATCCAAGTCTTCTCTACTCTTTATTGTGTCAAGTATTGCCTCGTGGTTGGACTCACACACTTTCCACAAGTTCTTGTTCACAGGTTTTCCCTTATATTTGATCAAATGAACATTAGTGGCTACAGCAAGGTTTGAGTAGTGAAGAATCTTCTGATGCATGTCGAAGTCCTCAAACAACCAAACTGCAACATTCTTAACTATGTACCTTCTAAGCTATGTTCCAATAACAACCATTGAACCTGTAGGATATTATATGTTTTCTCCATCTATATTTGGGGCCTCCAATCTTTTTGGCCTCAAGACAACACAAGTAATAATTTGTACCCTCTTCATTGTATTCATCTGCAATCATCGCATATACGTGCCCTACATTGATATGTTCATCTTGTTAGATGTATTTAATAAACATCAAAATAAAACCTATAAGATATATTACCTGGTTCTACAAGGTATGATACATGATCAAAGTCAACAAATGATTGCATCTCCATGATTTGTAGAGCCATCGAGAGATGATAAGTGTCAAGTGGGGTTAGACTTCTTACCAGCCATTCGTCAACCCACTTTTTTGACTCACAATCATTCCATGCTTGAAGTTTACATGCAAAACAAAATCATACCATCTTCCACGTATTCTTAGTCCATGTACCTGCATTGGAGCTTCTAAAAGAGTGTATCTCGCTCGATCCTATTAGTGTACAACAATCCTCATATTTTGCAATGTTAGTATCATCTATTAAATGAAAAAATATACAAACTAAAGAATTACCTTCACTACCTGGACCCATTGCATGATTTCACCACTCAATAATTGATCTTACATCTATCAACTTTACATCATCTTTCTAATTTAACTCTTCTCATGCTAGGGCTCTTTTGATACATGCACCTACTCCATCATGCTCCCCCTTTCCATGCCAGGCCTCTAAGAAGTTCCACATATGTTGAGCACCACTGATCTTATGCATCCTGCTCTACCAGTAAAACATTCTAGCATTCATGAATTGCGATGTAAAGTTATTTGGCCATATGATATGTTGACTAAATGATATGCCCCTACTAGCCAGATCAGCATAGAATATCTAAAAGCAACCTTGAACAAACTTGGTAGAATATGTGTGATCATCACTGATGTAAAATTGATACTCCCTCGTAACTTTCTTTTTATCTTGTGTACTATCATTTGCATGAATGAATACTATATGCACAAATATAGCAACCTACATGGAGTTGTAGTACTATGATTATACCTCATTTTGTGGTTGTAGTGTGTAGTTCTTCGTGAAGTCGACAACTGAAATGATGTTGTGAAGTGGAAATGTGTCCTTGCATAACTTGAACTGTGAGTCCAACCATTGAGCTCTATGTGTATTCCTTGCATACTCATACACCACCTGATCATGGAAAATTCCCATAAATTGATATACTGGAATCTTATCACTGACCAATTCACACTTCTTTGCTTCTTTACCATTTTTTAGACTGTAGTCCACTATCTTTTATTTTCCAAATTTGACAATTTTGTCTCCAATTGTGTGTGTACTAGCCATGTGTTAGGAAATTGGAAAATGTTGCATGCCACCACAATGATCACATGTGCCATCCAAACATAACTTGTAAAAAAATTGACCATCCTCTCTTTCACATAAAATGGAAGATAAGAATTCCCTTGAGGATTTAGGTGGAGGCCTTATGTCACATTCCTGCAAAACATTATCAGTATGCATATCTACACATACATTGATAAACATCATCATGGTTAGAAAACTCAATATATACTCTACAAAAAGTAGTGCGTTTGTGATTTATTTTGACATAAAAATTCTTTAGCATTTCAAAATACCTTTGACATATTTTAATTTCAGGAAACTTTTGTATAAAATCGCAGAAAAATTGGGTTTGAGTAGTATCCAAATAATGCTTTGGATGTGGCTCACATATTTTACTACCAATTCTCCTTCTTACAACATCTCTTTGATTAGGAGAGGTCCTTGTGTTATCCTTCCAATAATCTACTATTAAAAATCTCAAGCCTTGAGCAATTCTTTTATCTTTTCATGGCACTCTACCTGAGAATACCCATAACTCATTGTTATTTGGATCCTCGAATCTTTCACACCTTTCTTTGGCTCTCATTAGAGATGATCTACTTATTTTCAAAGACTTGTCTTTGTAAGGTTCACCTTGTTCCTTGTTTGACTGCTTAACAATGTTGTTGTCATCACACATCTTGTGGCACAACTATCCTTCATGTGTGAGGTAGAACCCACACTCTCATATGCACTCATCAAGTTCTTTACAATAGAATTTTCACTTGAGTTATTCAAAACTCTCAGCCCAAGAGCCTTCATGGTGGGCCTAAATTTGAGTTTCCTCATCATTTCAACAAATAGTTGGCATCTTCCACCCTCACTTAGCTTCACAAAAAAAAACTCCATATCCTTTGTGCAACTCTTTGACATGTACATTTTGACATCTTATCAGGCATCCATTTCAAAACATTGGAATCAATATCAATAAAAAATCCAGGTTTTCTATGCAAAACTCTAGGAGTTCTTAAATGTAAATTTGTGTCAACATTAGGAATGTCAACAACATCGGGGATAGATCGTGTACCTTCAATCGGAGGTGTAATTGATGACATACCTTGAGATTGACATGTAAACAATGTTGTACCTCCAACTTGAGATGTCGTTTGTGGAGTGACTTCAAATAGAGGTGTGTTTGCTGATGTACTTTCAAAATGAAATGTTGTTGATGGTGTGTCTTCAACTGTAGATGTGATTTTCGATGTACGTGGAAGACCACATGTTGTTGTTGGTGTGTCTTCAACTGGAGATGTGCACTGAACTTCACCTATGGTTGATGATGTGCCTCCAACTTTGGGATTCATTTGTTTCCTTCCACGAACTTTGTCCATTTGTTCCCTTTGTTTTACCAATTGTACATCTCTCTTATATTGCACGGGAATTTTCGATTGTATGGGTTGCAATTCTTTTGCTTCACGAGCTGCAATTTTTATTCTCTTCTCCTTGCATTTTTTACTACATGTTATTTCTATGTTATAGGTTTTGGTCATTTCCTCATAATGATGTTGAATTTTGCATATTCACAATCACACATAGAACAAAAGTAATTATTGCATTTTATGAAACATATTGATAATGTTGATTACATTGCATTTTATTGAACACACCAAAGCATTTAATGTAAGAAGGTAGTGAGTTGTTTGGAATTATCAAACATGCCTATATGCTACAACATTTTTTATACATAAATCTACCTCCATACCACAAGAAAAGAACTTGTACTTCATTTTTTCAAACATATCCATACTACTAATTACATTGCATTTTGTGGTTATTTGAGTCATTTTGGGCAACAAATGTAAAAGTTGCAAATCATGTCAAAAAGTTGTCAATTTAGAAAAAAATTATTAAGGAGGGTAAAATGGTATTTAGAAAAAAGTTTTCAAGGAGATTTTGGCATGTAATTTTGAGAAGAGAAGTAATTGAAACACCCCCTGTTTTTGTGTATTTTCTAGAAAATTTGAAGTTTCTTTGATCTTTACGAATGCATACTGGAAATTTTTTATCTTTCATGGAGTGAATCTTGTGGGAAGCAGGCCTAAAACCATTTTAGACTTGGTTTGGATTGATTTCAATTGTTTTTGTGTATTTTAGAGACAAATTACAGAGAATCGGTTTGTATACCCTGTTTTAAGGGTTTTGAGTGTATGAAAATGACATTTTAAGCCATTCCACCTACTGTTTTGTTTTGTAACTTCGTGGAATGGCTTAGTAGGGCATGATTTAGGTGTATACATGATTCATTGGAGCAAGGAAGATGTTTGAAGGATTTTTGTGTTGCTGTCCTAAAGGTTTTTGTGCAAATTTTGCTTGAAAATGGATGTTTTGAACTAGGGTTTGGTGAAATATTGATGATAAAGGCTGGTGAATTAACTTATGAGCATATGCAGACATAATTAAGGGTGGTTGAAGTGGTGGCTAAGCTAGAAAAGGTCTGGGATATAGTTTTTCAATAAACCCCCATGTAAATTACCTAAAATGAGAGTTTCTTGTTTAGATGTCTTTAAAAGTGTGTCACTACAAATAAATGGTGACATTGGAGGTTTTTTTGACTGGTTTTTGCTTCCCCGTTGATTTTTGGGATTGAGGAGGAGTTTCCAATAGGGCCCTTGTGTAAAAGTGACCTAATTTGTGGTTTATGACAACATAGGTGCTTTGTTTTGGAAAAGTTGTTCCAAAGAAACCTAATGGTGTTTTGAGGTCAAAAAAACTCTATTGAAAAACTAAAAGGAAGAATAGGTGAGTTTGTACAAGATAGGAAAGGAAAGGTTTTAAAAATGACATTAATGAAATTATAGAGGATCAGTCTACATACCCTGTTTTAAGGGTTTTGAGTGTATGAAAATGGAATTTTAAGCCATTTCACCCATTTGTTTGTTCTATAACTTGGTGGAATGGCTCAGTAAGGCATGATTTAGGTGTGTAAATTGTTTGTTGGAGCAAGGAAGATGTTTGAAGGTTTTTTGCAAATTTTGCTTGAAAATGGAGTTTTTGAACTAGGGTTTGGTGAAATATTGATGATAGAGGCTAGTGAATGAACTTATAAGCATATAAAGACATAATTAAGGGTTTTTTAAGTAGTGGCTAGGCTAGACAAGGTCTGAGATATAGTTTTTCAATAAACCCCCATGTAAATCGCCTAAAATGAGGGTTTCTTGTTTAGATGTCTTTGAAAGTCTGTCACTACAAATAAATGGTAAAATTGGAGGTTTTGTTGACTATTTTTTTCTTCCCCATTGAATTTTGGGATTAAGGAGGTGTTTCCAATAGGGCTCCTTTGTAAAAGTGACCTAATTTGTGGTCTACGACAACGTAGGTGCTTTCTTTTGGAAAAGTTGTTCCAAAGAAACCTAATGGTGTTTTGAGGTCAACAAACCTCTGTTGAAAACCTACAAGGAAGAATAGGTGAGTTTGTGGAAGATAGGAAAGGAAAGGTTGTAAAAATGACATTAATGAAATTATAGAGGACCAGTCTGTGTACCCTATTTTAAGGGTTTTCAGTGTATGAAAATGATATTTTAAGCCATTCCACCCACTATTTTGTTCTCTAACTTGGTGGAATGGCTCATTAAGGCATTATTTAGGTGTTTACATTGTTCATTGTAGTAGTGAAGATGTTTTAACACTTTTTTTGTTGCATTCCCAAAGGTTTTTGTCCAAATTTTGCTTGAAAATGGAGGTTTTGAACTAGGGTTTGGTGAAATATTGATGATAGAGGTTGGTGAATGAACTTATAAGCATATGCAAACATAATTAAAGGTGTTTGAAGTGGTGATTGGGCTATTCAAGGCCTAGGATATAGTTTTTCAATAAACCCCCATGTAAATTGCCTAAAATGAGGGTTTCTTGTTTAGATGTCTTCCAAAGTGTCACTACAAATAAATGGTGAAATTGAAGGTTTTGTTGACTAGTTGTTGCTTCCCTATTGAGTTTTGGGATTGAGGAGGAGTTTCCAATAGGGGCCCTTTGTAAAGCTCTTAGGTTTTCCAAATTAAACTTGCACATTAACATTGATGAAAGCTCTTAGGTTTTCCAAATTAGTTGAAAATAAAAGTTTTCCCACAACCATTAGTAATAATGAATTCAATGTTCAATTCTATGTGTAACAATGAATATTAATAAAAACATCAAATGAATGGTCAATAAATTTTCAAAAAAAAATAAAAAAACTTGTGTTAAGTTGAATTTGTTTATCTAAGCATGTTGGAAATGGACTACTATAAGCAATGCAAATAGAATTCATATGAAAATTTGTGTTAAGTTGATGTCATTTATATAAGTTTAAACATGAATTCATCTAAATTATGTCATGTTTTTCATTTTTTTTTCAAAGTCATAAAAATTAAACTTTTTTATGCAAATCCCATCTAATTTAATGTTGAATTCTATGTACAATTGTTATGATTAATAAAATCATTAAAGGAATTTAGATTATTGTCAAAAATAAACAAACATAATAAATATAAACATTTCAATATTACAAAAATGAATATATTACCTGAGATAATGTAAAATGATGTAGAAACTTCAAAATTTCTTCATCTACATTGTCTGGCATGCAAATTGGTGGAAAAAAGGTGATGGATCAAGCATAGATTGGTACAACAGAGAGTTAACTGCATAAAAAAGGTTTTTCTCTATCGGATAAAGTGTTGAACCAAACAAAAGCAGAAGCATGTGGGCCTAAATCATGGGGTCAACCCCTATTAATACTGTTTCAAGGTAAAAAAAATGCATTTGGCCCTTGTCAAATTTGGCGAGCACCAAATTTGGTGCTTTGAAATGATTTCACAATATCAATAGGAAGGGAGTGAGACTTGAGATAGAGGGAGAGGGGATATGAGTGAGAGAGATTAGTCCTAGTAGCGTGGTAGGGACCGAGACCTAAGAGTGATAGAGACTTGAGAGGGATATAGAGTTATCTAGTTAGGGTGGGGGAAAATACCTCACAATGGGAGGGGGGTTGGAGTGAAATAGATTTGTCTACCCTCTACCCTTAAACTATAAACCATAAACCCTTAAACCCTCAGCCCTAAAACCATCAACCCTCTCTCTCTCTCTCTCAACCCTCTACCCTAAACCCTAAAATCCTAAAACCCTAAACTTTAAACCCTCTACCCTCAACCCTTAAACCATAAATCGTAAACCCTAAAACCATCAACCCCTCTATCTCTCTCTCAACCCTACACCTTTATCCTTAAACTATAAACCAGAACCCTAAAACCTCAAACCCCTTTTAATCTATGGACCCTCAACCTCAACCATGAACTTCGGTTTTCCATTTTAATCTTTGAATTCCTGGACTTTAATCCTGTATTTTTTACTTTAACTTTTAATCCCTTTTTGACCTGAAATTATTAATCTTTGAGATTTAATTTATTTTGGCTTTTACTTTAACCTTTTAATTTGAATTTTCCTTTGACCTGAAAGTTTTAATTTTCCCACCTCAATAACCTTGAGACCTTTAATCTTTATCTTTTAATTTTTATTCTTGTACCTTTAACTCCCGAACCCTTTAGATTTTAGAATTTTGATTCTTTGACCCTTGAAACCTATTTTGAATTAATCCTCTGAACTCCTTTAACTTTGAACTCTGTATTTTTATATAACTTACTAAATCCCTAAACTCCTTAAATCCTACCCTCAACCCTTAAAACTCTAAAACTCCTAAAAGTAAAACCATAAACCTTAAACCCTCTACCCTCAACCCTAAACATAAAACTATAACTCCTAAAACCCTAAAACCATCAACCCCCTCCAACCCTACACCCTACCCTTAAAACCGTAAAACCCTAAACCCTAAAACTCTTAAACTATAAATTGCAAAACCCCAAAACCCTTTAAACCCCTCAACCCTAAACCTAAACTTCCCTCAACCTCTACCTCCTATAACACCATCTAAACCCTCAACCCTATACCATCTACCCTCCACCCTCAACCCTTAAACCCTTAACCCTAACCCTAAACCCCAAACCCTTAAAACAGCCTACCATCTACCTCAACCCTAAAACCTCAACCCTATATATATATATATATCCCCTCTACTCCTACCATCAACCCTCAACCCTTAAACCCTCAACAACACTCTCAACCTATATATGAATCAACTCCGAACTCGAACTCTCGATTTTTTGATGACCGGATTATGACCCCGGACCGGAACTTTAATTAATCCTTGAGAACGAGAATTGAACAATCCTGACCTGAACACCTGATACTATCGATTTTCTGACTTATTTTGATGACCCTGACTTCTGATTGAATCCTTTATTATTAGTGAACGAATCCCGAATCTGAATTGATTTTGACCCTGAATTTTTGAATTTTGGATGATCGTGATTTGGGATCTCTGGAGTGACTTTTGAATTTTATCCTTTGATTTTGACTTTGAGACCTTGATTTTAACGAAAAGCGAATCCCTGCCACCTCTATTTCTACTCCCCACCTCAACTCCCCAACCCCCAACCCCTTAAACCCTCACGACCTCTAAACCCTCTAAACCCTCCCTTAAACCCTAAACCCTAAACCCCTCAACCCTCAACCCTCTACCCTCTACCCTCAACACTCAACCCTTAAACCTTTAAACCCTAAACCCTAAACCCCTAAAACCTCTACCCTCTACCCTTAACCATCTACCCTCTATCATTAAAGTGTAAACCCTGGACCCTAAACCCTTAAACTATTAAACCCTAAACCCCTAAACCCTACACCCTCTACCCTTAAAATGTAAAATGTAATCCCTAAACCCTAAAACCTCTACCCTTAACCCTTAATCCTAAAATCCTAAACCCTAAACCCTCTACCCTCAACCCTCAACCCTACACCCTACACCCTCTACCCTTAAACCATAAATTGTAATCCATGAACCCTACACCCTTTACCCTTAACCCTTAATCCCTAAACCCTAAACCCTAAATCCTCTACCCTCTACCCTCTACCCTCAACCCTCAACCCTTAAACCCTAAACCCTCAACCCTCAGCCCTCAACCCTCAACCCTTAAACCCTTAAACCCTAAACCCTAAACCCCTAAAACCTCTACCCTCTACCCTCTACCCTTAAACTGTAAACCCTAAAACCTAACCTCTCAAACCATTAAACACTAAACCCTTAACCCTAAACCCTCTAGCCTCTAGCCTCAACCCTTAAACCGTAAAACCCTCAACCCTACACCCTCTACCCTCAACCCTCAACCCTTAAACCCTAAAACCCTCAACCCTTGACCCTACACCCTTTACTCGTAAACTATAAACTATAATCCCTAAACCCTAAACCCTCTACCCTTAACCCTTAATCCCTAAACCATAAACCCTAAACCATCTACCCTCTACCCGCAACCCTTAAAACCCTCAACCCTCAACCCTCAACCCTCAACCCTACACCCTACACCCTATACACTTAAACAGTAAATTGTAATCCCTAAACCCTACACCCTCTACCCTTAACTCTTAATCCCTAAACCCTAAACCATAAAAACCTCTACCCTCTACCCTCAACCCTCAACCCTTTAACCCTAAACCCACAACCCTCAACCATCTACCCTTAAACCATTAAACCCTAAACCCTAAATCCCTAAACCCTCTACCCTCTACCCTCTACCCTCTACCCTTAACCCTCCACCCTCTACCCTTAAACCCTGAACCCTAAACCCTGAACCCTAAACCCTCAAACCCTTAAGCCCTTAACCCTTAACCCTCTACCCTCTACCCTATACCCTCAACTCTCAACCCTCAACCCTTAAACCCTAAAACCCTCAACCCTACACCCTCTATCCTCAACCCTCAACCCTTAAACCCTAAAATCATAAACCCTAAACCCTCAATCCTACACCCTCTATCCTTAAACCATAAACGGTAATCCCTAAACCTTCTACCCTTAACCCTTAATCCCTAAACCCTAAACCCTAAACCCTCTACCTTCTACCCTCATCCCTTAACCCTTAAACCCTAAAGCCCTCAACCCTCAACCCTCAACCCTCAACCCTACACCCTACACCCTCTACCCTTCACCCTTAATACCTAAACCCTAAACCATAAAACCTCTACCCTCTACCCTCAACCCTCAACCCTTAAACCCTAAACCCTCTACCCTCAACCCTATACCTTTAAACCTTTAAACCCTAATACCTAAACCCATAAACCCTCTACCCTCTACCCTTAATTTTCTACCCTCTACCCTTAAACCATAAACATTGAACCCTAAAACCTTAAACCCTTAAACCATAAACCATAAACCCTAAACCCTAAACCCTCTACCCTCTACCCTCAAACATTAAACCCTTAACCCTCAACCCTCTACCCTACACCCTCTACCCTCAACCCGTAACCCTTAAACCCTAAAATCCTCAACCCTCAACCCTCTACCCTTAAACCCTAAACCCTAAACCCCAAAACCAATTACTTCACCCCTTAACTCTCTACCCTCTACCCCTACCCTTAAACCATAAACCCTAAACCCTAAACCTAAACCCTAAACCCCAATCCCTAAATCCCTCAACCCTAAACATCAATATACTCCCACCAACCCTTAACCCTCAACCTCAACCCTACACCCCCTACCCCAAAACCACCAGTAATCCCTAAACCTCTATTTACTCCCTCTACCCTCACCCTAAAAACCATAATCCCCAAAACCCCAAACCCTAAACACTCAAACCCTAAACCTCCTAAAAAATCTCTCACTCCCCACCCCCACCCCTCTACCTTTAAACTCAGAAATGTAATCCCTAAACCCCAAACCTCTACCCTTAACCCTTAACTCTAAACCCCAACTTAAACCTTTACCCTCTACCCCTCAACCTCAACTCCTTAACTCCTAACCCTCTGAATTCTACCCTCTACCCTTAAACCATTAAACCCTAACCTATAAACTCCTCTACTCTCACTCTAAACCCCCACCCCCACCCCAAATCACAAACCTGACTATAAAACCCCAAAACCCTAAACCCCAAACCCCAAACCCCCTGTCCCTCTACCATCAAACCTACACCCTCTACCCTTAAACCCTTAAACCCTAAACCTTAAACATCTAAACCCTCTACCCTCTACCATTAACCCTCTACCCTCTACCCTCTACCCTTAGACCATAAACCCTAAACCCTAAACCCTTAAACCCTTAGACCCTAAACCCTAAACCCTAGACCCTCTACCCTCTACACTCAACCCTCAACCCTTAAACCCTAAAACCATCAACCCTCAACCCTCAACCCTACACCCTCTACCCTTAAACCTTAAATTGTAATCCCTAAACCCTAAACCCTCTACCCTTAACCTTTAATCCCTAAACCCTAAATCCTAAAACCTCTACCCTCTACCCTCAACCCTCAACCCTTAAACCCTAAACCCTCTACCCTTCGCCCTCTACCCTTAAACCCTTAAACCCTAAACCCTAGTCCCCTAACCCTCTACCCTCTACCTCTAAACCTTAAACTCCCAAACTATAAACCCTTAAAACCTTAAACCATAAACCCTAAACCCCTAAACCCTCTACCCTCTACCCTCAAACCCCCCTCTCTCTCTCAACCCTACACCCTCTACCCTTAAACTATAAACCATAATCCCTAGAGATGGAGAGAGAGGGGGAGAGACATAGAGACAGAGAGAGAGGAGTAGGTAGGAGGGAGAGGGAGAGGGAGAGAGGGAGAGAGGGAGACACCTGAGAGAGGAGAGGGACACAAAGTGGGAGAGGG
>VDFB02379711.1:192806484-192937817 GCA_007258455.2 Sequoia sempervirens | reverse complement strand
CAACATGTGCTAGTTTTAGGATAGATTTTTACTCATTCATCGAAACATGAAACAAATTAAATTTTTAAAAACTAGAATCCATTCTACACATGATGAAAAAAATAAATCAATTTTTGATTAGTTTTCAAAAAAATTTGGGGCAAGCATGCTCAAATTTTAGCTTTTCAGGATGTGTCCACTTTGAAAATTCATAAAATATTATATATTCATTAAAAAACTATCCAAAAGAATTAGGATAAACTACATGGTGTTAGCTAATTTCTCACCATTGGGATTTTTGAAATTCTAAAAAAAAGTTAATAAAAAAGGGGGGAGCCCTCAGGCGCTATGCTATTTTTTTTATAAAAAAGGACCTATTTTGGACCCACCTTTTTGAGACCCTTAATCTTCATTAATTTCAAAAAAAATTAGTAGCTTAGAAACTAGACTCGGAGCAATTCAACTTTTTTTCTTGCTGCATCTTGAAATTTTGAGCGTAACTATCTTCATTTTCTTGTGTAAATCATATTTTGTTGATTTCAGAAATAAAAGTGGCATCTTAAGAGCCAAAAATTGTGTCACAGATCCATGCACTTACCCTTTATGGAAAATAAAATATTTTCAACAAAATCCTTCCATTCATTTAATTCTTTGGAAAATTTTCAAATATTAAACATCTATTCTAAAACAAAATATAAAAATACTGAAAAATAAAAGTTTCTTCCAGTTATTCTCCATGGATGCCCCAAAGAATTAATTAAAACAAAGAAAACTACTTTATATTTCACCAGATTGCTTCACAGCTATGTATAAAACGATGCAAGGTTTTAAAGAGAGGGTTTTGTTTATGGACATTGAGTAGGTTCTGTATGAACCCTTAAATGACACAACATATAGTCTTGTTCGGCCAAACTTACAAAACTAGCTACAAAAGATACTAAGATAGGTAGCTATCTATTAAGCTCTAATATCAATTAATGTCTACATGCATACAAAGTCTTACGCTAGAATGGTTCAGAAAATAGGACAAAGTAACAAAACTTAAAAAAAGTTTATGCTCCTCCGACATCCACAAATTCTAAACTTAAAATAAAAATTAAGCATCCTCTAGCCTTTTATAGAACACAAGGCTTAGATAGGATAAGAAAACTACATGGGAGGAAATCTAAGGCACCAATCTCATCAAGGCACGTGGAATATTGTGACCAATAGGAGAATTGTAATTGAAGCCAATGGAAGTCAACTCCAATTACTCATTGAAGCTCTTTGGGTTCTACTTTTTCATCTAGAATCTTCACTAGGATGATACTTCAAATCATGATAATATGTAGGGGCTTCCCATATATTCAGAATGATAAGGTGTAATTTTCACCCCCTACACTTTGCTTGGCTTCGGTTCTATCACTCTCGAGAATGGGCTCTCCTGGAGATTGGCATTTGTTCCCACCGCATGTGTAATACCAAGATCCCCAGCATTCTGGTGGACTCTAATCCATCTGCATTATCACCTCCTAGAGTGATCAAACCAGACTAATAATTATTCCTTCCATGATTCATTTTTCTTGACCGTCCATACCTGAACTTTGCATCACAATCAATATCTCCTGCAACCACAAATTCCATATATTTAATCCCTTTTTAAAAAAAAAAACATTTACAACATCTCATGTAAATAAAACCATTATTCAAATGTTAGTACAAAAATCCCATAATTAACATTCCTTTTTAAAAGCATATCATAAATCCTTGTACCTATACCGGATCACTAGGATCATCAAACAAATTTAAAATTTTAACATTACATTTCACATTGCAACCCGGTACTCGTTATTCAACTTCACCCACTTACTTTCCCTGACCTCGGTTATACCAGAACTCCACTATATTGGTCTCCCTCTTACCAGAAAGCTTCATATTAGACTGCTTTATAACGGACCAAAGTCTTTCACTTAAACTTCACATTACCTTTCACCTTTTTCTGTGTTTTTGGTACCCGATATCCGATGCACGAAACACTTACAATACAAAGTAATTTATTATTATCAAAGATTTTATCTTCCTTTCTTCACTTCTAGTGATCTTCTAATTTGTTTACTCTTTCCATAAGAGTTATATTTTTCACTTGGGTCCCCAAGTCTTTTTAGTCTTGGGGCATGTTGTGAGACCACACAATAGTTTGCAACAAATAAAATAAAAATTTAAATGAAACATTAAATTAAATCATCAGTTGTAAATTAAAACTTATAAATATTTTAAAACAATAACTTCTACCTTTACCTAGATTTTGGCATAAAAAAGTGAAACTCCACCAGAAACATCCATGTGTGCACTGATTAATTCCAGTTTTCAAAATTTAGTAAAAAGAATCAGTTCATTAACATTGAACTACATAATATAGTAATCCTCCAAAGCCAACCAAGGATAGTGCCTTGCTACCAGTCAAGCGTCCATAGCCCCAACAAGTTTATCTCTGTAATTCCCCCAAACATAGCTCTACTATCGATTAGGTGTCCATAGCCCCGGTAGAGTCATTTAGCCCCGGTAGAGTCATTTGGATAGCCTAATGAGTTGATATCATTTTTTATTTTATTTATATATATATATATAGCAATGATATCTCATTTTTCACTTTTGATATTGCAATAATAGCTCATTTATCAACTTGCAAGCATTGAAGCACTACTATTAGGTTGGGAATTACAGTGGTAGCAAAGGTTACTTTTTTATTTTTCATTCAATGTAAATCCCTTCATCAATTCACTACTTCCCAAAAACTTATTTAATGATTCCTTGTAGGTGTGTGTTTCCAACTAAATTTTACTAATTTATGCCAAATCCTAGCTAACTGTAGCTCGCTATATGTTAAAAAATATGCATAAATTAAAATTTAGCAATAGACAACTTAATCACCAAATTTAAATCTAAATTTAGAAACATTACTTACCACCCTTCCAATTAAATTTTATGGCAACTACAAAAATTTATGCTAACTATCTCAACTTGACAGCGCTACACTTCATTAATGGATCAAAATGTCATGATTACCTTGAAACACGATCACATTATTTTGCATTAAATTTGCACAACTTACTCAGCACGTATTATCCCTTCAACTTACTCGGTTGATGATGTGTATTGCCTTGTTAGCTTCATTTTCCTGTATATTCCACACACATAACACCTCCATAATTAATACAACTCTTTTAAACAATTTGAAATGACCACTATTAATTTTGAAATCTTCAACTTGCTTGATTCACAATCTCTGTACTACTCAAATTTGAAGAAATTTCACCAAATATATGTAAAGAATTAATTATGAAGATTATTGTTCAGTTGCCACCTTGCATACGATTTCACAAAAAAAGTTAGTCAAGGCATCTATGTACCACAAATTTCTCACAACTCTATAAATTTGTGCATTTCTTCTCGAATTCTCCACACTTCTCTTTTATTTTCTTCTTGTTTAATTTTTTGTAATTTCTATTTTGTGTCTTTACATTTGCTTCTTAGCCACAGATACTCCAATTTTCTTAGGTTGTTCTCATAGATAGAATTTTTTCTTAGGGATCATCACACCACAAAAGCTTGAAAAGGTCCTCATCATTAGGACTTCTAGTTTCATTGTGCCAAACTTATGCTTAGTCCTTGGGGAAAGATATGTTGTGTCCAACCGCTACTTTCATTTTTACTCTGACATAGCTTCTCACTTTGTAGCATCACTTCTGGACATTAGGCTACCTATTGAAGATGTTCGCACTACTGCCAACTTAATAGTGAAGCTCGAATCCTTGGATAATCTAGATACCATCTTAGTTGTTGCACATCCAACCATTGGGATTCCCTCCATGGATGATATTCTTCAGTTCTTGGAACATGGGGAAGTGGTTCCACTTTGGCCCTTTCTTATTGATCTCCATATCCAAGACTTTGAAACTCATTGGGAACTCTCCTACATAGGGTATTTGGCCCTGATAGAAGAGGTGTCCCAAATTGACTGAATGGCTACTATCATCTGCAACTTCGCTCACTAGCCTTTTTGAATCATTTTTATTTTTATTTTTTGAACGAGGATTTTGATATCTGATGTATATACATGATACACACACACACATATATATCCCTTTTTGGTATCTTTTAAAAGAATTTTTTACTATGCATGGCTTTATTGTTTCTCCTTTTCCAGTTCATTTTTGCAAAATGTTCAAATTTCACTCTCATGCATAAGATAAATTTAAGCAAAATTTGCTAATGCAAAGGCCAGGCAAAAGAAAAGAAAAAAATGAAACAAGAAAATAAAACAAGCACAAAGAAAAAACCACTATAAAAACTAAAAAACTAAAAAGAAGCTAAACCTAACCCTAACTACCCTAACTCTATCATCACAAAAATATTAACTCTAATAAAACAAATTATTTCAACTTCTACGGCTATTTCCTCTACAGTTTTAGCGTGAATTATAGCACATTTGTCTTTAAATTCTCTTATCAAAATTTTCAATATTCTACTGTAACAATTGAATATCTTAAATTTTCTATCTTTAAACATCATAAATTTAAATGTGTACTTACCCAAAATTTGGCTTAAATGTATGAAAACAATCTCATTAGAGACCAATTGCACACATTTCATCTAATGTGACAATACTATACCTTCTCCCAGCCTTAGTCCATTTCCATGAATGACTGTGTTTATTTATCTGTTTCCTTCTCTTTTTAAAATCTTCATATCTTTAGCCTTATCTTCACTTTTCTTTTTGTTAGACCAAGATATATCACTATTTATATTGCTATCAAAAAGAGAAAAAGTAAAAACTTGATATTTTGTATCTTGTATGAAATCAGGAAAATATCCTTTTATAGTTGGTGAATTCCCAACTTGAAGAACAATACATGCGTTTCCCACTCGATTTTCCTGCTCCATTTCATTATTTGTGTTTTCCATGTATATAGGGAATGATGATTCATCCATGTCATTTCCTTGTTTGTGATGAAATATCTCTAAATCTCAACATTCTCACCTATCCCCCTGCAAAGTGTTAGAATTTTCTTTATAATAATCATAGTTTTCTAACTGTTTTGGTTTATCAGTTAACTTTTTAATATTTCCAACTCCACTAGGGAAAAATATTTTTCTTGTTAACAATCCATTTCTTTTAACAATTAAAACTTCTTTTGTTAATAGAATTGCTCCACTTATGGCCAAACATACCCTAGTTAAAAAAAATTCACACTCAAGTTCATCGTGATCAATTGTATCATGAATTCTACACTCAATGACTCTCCCAAAAGTAAACAAACTCAAAGGATGCAATTTTTGATTAAATATTTTACAAATTTTTCCAATTTTTATAATAAAAACTAGCTTGCATTCAATTTCTCATTTACAAGCTTCTTGCCAAACTTAGAAATAACATTTCAAAGCATAATTCTCCAATTCCAAAGGATGAAACCTAAAATATCAAAGAAATGCCATCCTTCTAGCACTAGTTCCTGTTGATGACAATTTCACTCACAGAAAATAGGTTGAATAAAATCTCCACAGACAAGACTGTGAAGAGACTATCCTTCTTGAAAGATAGGGAACAATAACAA
The DNA here is from genome assembly GCA_007258455.2 of Sequoia sempervirens. Taxonomy (NCBI): domain Eukaryota; kingdom Viridiplantae; phylum Streptophyta; class Pinopsida; order Cupressales; family Cupressaceae; genus Sequoia; species Sequoia sempervirens. The sequence goes on along the minus strand of VDFB02379711.1, from coordinate 192,932,244 downwards.
CCTAAAGGTAAATTCTGCATTCATAGGACAAATATTGGCTTTCGTTCAATCCCAAGTCTTTGATAACCATGTCATGGTTGCACTAGGGTTGCTCTTAGGTAATGATGTGATATTGTTGTTAGTCTCAAAGGGACTATAGTTGGTCTTTCAACATTTTTTTGATAACATTCCAAATTGAAACGATAACCTCGAACATCATGAAACCAAAAGATTTACCATAAAATTTCATGAAATATCACAAATTTCTTGCTATCACTTAAGTAGATTTCCATTAAGCATTCAACAACTTTATGGAAAATAAAAGATTTTCAACAAAATTCCTTCCATTCATTTAATTTTTTGGAATATTTTCAAATATTAAACATCTATTCTAAAACAAAATATAAAAAATACTGAAAAATAAAAGTTTCTCCCGCTTATTCTCCATGGATGCCCCAAAGAATTAATTAAAATAGAGAAAATCACTTTATATTTCACTAGATTCCTTCATAGCTACGTATAAAATGGTGCAAGGTTTTAAAGAGAGGGTTTTTTTTATGGACACCGAGTACGTTCTATATGCACCCTTAAATGGTGCAGCAAACAATCTTGTTCGACCAAACTTACAAAAATAGCTACCAAAGATACTGAGATAGGTAGCTATCTATTAAGCTCTAATATCAATTAATGTCTACATGCATACAAAGTTTTATGCCGAAATGGTTCAAAAAATGGGAAAAAAGAACAAAACTTAAAAAAAGTTTATGCTCCTCCGACATCCACAAATTTTGAACTTAAAACAAAAATGAAGCATCCTCTATCTTTTTATAGAACACAGGGCTCAAATAGGATAAGACAACTACATGAGAGGAAATCTAAGGGACCAATCTCATCAAGGCATGTGGAAAATTGTGACCAATAGGAGAATTGCAATTGAAGTCAATGGAAGTCAACTCCAATTACTCGTTGAAGCTCTTCGAGTTCTACTTTTTTATCCAGAATCTTCGTCAGGATGATACTTTGAATCATGATAATATGTAGCCTGGGCTTCTCGTATATTCAGAATGATAAGGTGGAATTTTTTTCTGCCTACACTTTTCTTGGCTCTGGTTCTATCACTCTCAGGAATGGGCTCTCCCAAAGATTTTCATTTGTTCCCACTGCATGTGAAATACCGAGATCCACAACATTTCGGTGAACTCATGCCATCTACATTATCACCTCCCAGAGTGATCGAACTAGACTGGTAATTATTCCTTCCATGATTCAAGTTTTCTTGACCATCCATACCCGAACTTTGCAGCAAAATCAATATCTCTTGCAATCACAAATTCCATATATTAAATCTTTAAAAAAAAAAACAAAAAACAAGCCATTTACAACATCTCATGTAAATAAAACCATTATTCAAATGTTAGTACAAAATCCCCATAATTAACACACTTTTTTAAAAGCATATCATAAATCCTTGTACCTATATCGGGTCACTAGGATCATCAAACAAATTTAAAATTTTGACATTACATATCACATTGCAACCCAATACTCGGTATTAAGCTTTACCCACTTACTTTCCCGAACCTCGGTTATATCAGAACTCCACTATACCAGACTCCCTCTTACCGAAAAGCTTCATATCAGACTGCTTTATACCGAACCAAAGTCTTTCGCTTAAACTTCACATTACCTTTCACCTTTTTTTGTGTTTTTGGTACCTGGAATCTGGTGCATGAAACACTTACAATATGAAGTACTTTATTATTATCAAATATTTCTCTTCCTTTCTTCACTTTCAATGATCTTCCAATTTGTTAGCTCCTACCATAAGAGTTACATTTTTCACTTGGGTCCCCAAGTATTTTCAGTCTCGCAGCATGTTGTGAGACCAAACAACAGTTCCCACCAATCTGTGATATCGTCTGAGTGGAAAATAGATTAGCCTTCTTCGAGATTTATCCCCCACTCTTTCAGTGGAGGATATAGAGCTTTTGTAGACTATAGGATTATATTGGGCATACCTCATGCCTCCCATGAAGTACCATGATTTGATGTTGATGGCTTTAGCAGAACGATGGGATGCAGATACATATACATTTCATCTACCTATCGATGAGATGACTATCATGTTGGAGGACATACACTGCATACTTCGAGTGTCGATTCTGGGTGAGTGAGTGTGTTTTTGAATGGAGTGGTCATTTCTCGAGATGAAATACGACATGAAATACTACCTTGGTGGACTAGTTCATGATAAAAGGGTGAGGGCATGGATAGATCTTGTGATGCTACTGTACTCATGGACCCAACTGGTTACATAGATTATGATGATGATAGTAGCACTACTACTTGTCCGTGACGGTCAAGGAGTGCACTTGGAGGGAGGACTAGTACACATGATACGAGGGATGGTAGAGCATAGTATATTAAATTATTAGGGTGAAACATCCTAGTGCACATGTACTATGATGTTGGATGATTTTTGTTTTGAGAGGTGGACAACATAGTACACACTGTACACTTCTGTAGGTGTGGTGCCTAGAGAAAATCATGAGTACCAAACCGACAGGTTTCCCATGTCTGACAGCCTTGGGGTATCCTCGGGATTTTAGCTATCCTCTACAACGGTTTTTGTAGTATGGTGACTTGCACTTCTAGAGATTTTGATTTGATCGACTGGAGGAGAATGATTTCCTTTGGAAACCTTATCTGCTTGTGCTATAGTGGCCAGATCATACTCAGTAGATGAGGAGATTGTAGATGGACTGGTTCTTGATTGGCAGACATGATTACATAGTATGACCTTTCTACTATGATCATGTCATGTAGTAGTTTAGTCAGATTAAGATAGCAACCAAGGCATGACCCTTTTTTAGGAGATTAGTATGGAGTGCCCGAAGACTTGGTGATACTAGATGGTTCACTATCGAGGAGTTCTACAATGATTCTGAGTATTTGAATTAGGATATGCCTTTGGTCTCTAACACTAACGACGTCGGTGCCACAAATGACTATGAGGAGTGGTGGACAACATCACGACCAAATCCTAAATTTCCAATGGACAAGCTGATAGGTGATGCAGGGTCACTCCCGGATGAGGGAGACAAGGTGGAGGATAGGGCTGAGGAGACACACTATAGGGCTATAGACATATTTATAGATGTGATAGATGAAGAGTATGATGAGACTACAGATCCTGACTATGATGTCTAGGAGGAGAGTGATGAGGATGAGGATGAGGATGAGGATAAGGATGAGGAGAAGGAGCAGTCCATGAGTGAGAGTGGTGAGGCAACAAATGAGGATCCAGTAGGCCATGAGTGGGGAGTGTCATCTCCCTTTTGTGTTACTAGATCACGAGCAGTATCTATAGCAGGCACCAGTACCCATAGCCATGGAGAGATGAGCACATCCTCCATGCCCCCTACACACAATGAGGCTAATTTCATATAGCCTGCCAGAGATATAGGTGATGATATTTTATTTAGGGTATTTGTAGGATCATTATGGGCCAAAAAGTGGCAATATGATGGGTATGTGTAGAGTATGTGGTTGATGACTTTTTTAACCCAAAATTGATGAAACGGAAAGGGTTTTTAAAGGAGATTCTTGACTTTCCACCAATATAAATTATGATTTACTTTGAATTTAATAAATAATTATTATTCATTTTCTATTTGAATTATAACTAAAGTCCTAATTGATAAGCTAATTAAAAAAATCTATAGCTTTCAAACGGTATAACATTTTTTTAATCTGAAACATGCGTCACATTCTATACTTTGCATACTATAGGATTAGAAAAAGAAATTTGAACTTCATGAAGTTTTGACAAGTTAAGGTGGTTATACATACAATTTTTTTATATTTTTAAAATTAATAAAAAATTCATAATTAATCATTTACTTGGAAAAAAATTATTAAAAAATATGCATCACATCAGGACATGATTCCTCTACTTATATCTAAAATATTATAAAAAATATTATCATTTTATCTTGGTTAGGGTGGTCAAACAGACACCTACTTATTTTTTCTTTGAAATTTAAGTACTACTGCATTGAAATTTCAAATTTTCACCAAATATATTTTTTCTTCAAATAAACCTAGTAGTTTAGAAACTACATTCAATTTGCTACAGATTCTATTCTTACATATTTTTGAAATAATATAGATAACTTATTCAAATTTTTACATCAAGTTTCCTAACTCTGATTTTTCTTAATTTTCATCGCCACTTAAGGGCCTATTTTTTCCATGATGAACATGCACATACCCTTTACTATTGTGTTTTATGCTTATGCTTATGTTTTATGCTTTAATACATATATATCATGATGTGTACTAATTATATTTTTGTTTTCTATCTTGCAGGATTTATGAGAGATCTTCATGATCTCTATCATTAGGTGGCTGTAGAGATAGTGCCCCCATCAATCGATGAGGAGGCCATTGACTAAAACTATGTGCCCCCACCCATTGTGGAGTAGGACCCATAGTTGTTCAGGCCATACATCAGACTATGGGTAGCATATGAGAGTCTTAGGAGGCGCATCCACCAAGCCAATGTTGCCATACATATTTTGTATCTTTTGTCTAACAAGCTTAGCATTTTTAGCAAGGATGATATTATGTGTCACTATCTTCGCATCAATTCCTGGCATGTCTAAATATTTCCAAGAAAAAAGTTTGAGAAAGTCATGGAGTAACGTTGTGTGATCCTCTTGCTCTTCATCATCAAGGCACTTTCTCATTATAATGACTTTCTCTTTATCATTGCTATCCATTTGTATGTCAATGGTCTCTCCTAGAGGAAATTCACTTGGATTTGAAAATTTAGGGTTGTATTTTTCTTTGTTCATATCTACCTCATTACTTTCCTCATCTTTTTGTTTGGTGCTAATCATGGCACATGTAACCTTTTTCTTTTGAGGAGTAGTAGCATTTGCTTCAAGGCTTCATCATCCTCAAAGTATTCCCATGATGGTTCAGAATCCATATCAAGAAATTTAGGATGTTTCAAGGTGAGATTGATTTTTGGCTTGCACATGATGGTGTTGATTTTTAATGAAGGTCTCTTTGTTGCTTGCGTAATCTTAGAAGGGGAATACCCCAGGCTAGTTTTTATCTCTTGGGTGTTAGACTGTATAGGAACACAAATGTCTTGTTCTTTCTTTCCACATCCTTTACCATTATAGCCCAATTTTTTCACAAGTTCATAGCCTCTCCCATAATTTTTTTCCATTTCTTTCAGGTTTGGTGGCTATTGATAATCTATCTCATCAAATTTTTTTGTATAGCTTTTATCTTCTTCAAGATTGAATGATATAGATTCTTGTGATTTTTCCTCCAAGTTTTGAGTTGACATGACCATTGGTTTCTTTTGTTTCTCATATTATTTTCTTATGATTATGTATTCTCCCATAAATGACAGTGTGACCTCTAAGGAACCCCAATCATTGTCTAATAATTTTGATATTGTTTCCATTTCTTGTTTTCCTTCTCCTATAGGTTCTATGTTGGATGTTTGAATCAATTTGCTTCAAGGACTTATTGTTCCTTTTTCAACTTGTAAACAACTTTCAGGCTCAAGGTCTATTTCAACTTGGTACACCTTTTTGTTATAGACATATTTCATGATACAATGAAGGGTTGAAGGCACTGTGTGCATTTCATGAATCCATGGTCTTCCAAAAAGAATATTGCATGAAAGGTCATGAGGCATAACATGAATAGGAGTTTGTAAGGTGGCCTTTCCAACTATAATAGGTAAAGTAATCACACTAAGCGGTTGCTTTCCTACATTGTCAAATCCTTAAATTGATAGGGAGTCAGGTTCCATTTTTTATTTATCCACGCACAATCTATCTAAAATTTTAACAGTGCACACATTAAGGGTTGAGCCATTATCAATAAGGGTCATTTTTATTCCTATTCTATTTAATTTGGCTATTATCATGAATTCATCATTTTTCTATCTCAATTCCAAAGGAGGCAGCTCATGTTGATGAAAGGTGATTTCTACATTAACTGTATTCATTCCTTGTATGAGAGTTGCTACATCATTTGCATTTGTACTAGGAGGAACCACTACTTGTTGTAAGGCTATTTAAAGCACAGTGTGATAGTTAGGTGAATTCTGAATTAAGTCCCATAGGGATATCTTTGCAGGAGTATTCTTAAGTTGCTCATCAAGATCATACTCCTTCCCACTATGCGAAGTTAAATGAGGAGCACTAGGAAAAATGGGATTATTTAAAGGTAAGTTTGTCGAGGTTGGTTACCTTTTTGTGGATTGTTTCGAGTGTTGTATGTATGGACAATGGTATTATTACTTGATTGTTGCAAAACATTGTTCTTACCTATGGATATATAGCAAATACAGACTTTTTTTTAGGTTGTGATTTGTGTGAAGGTAGGTAAAGGATGAGTTGAGTTTGAATCATGTTAACTTCTCTTCGTTTTGGTTTCTCATAAAAAGCCTTAGTGGGTGAACTTTGTGAGATGAAATCCTCAAGGGATTCATCTAACATGTCAAATTCATCACTACTAAAAGGCTTGAGTGTTAGGTTAACTTGGAAAGAGAGATTTGACATAGTCAAATAAATAAACTTTCTCCAAGGGGCTTAGGTGTTGGATCTTATCTTTGGTTTTTTTTCTAATCTATATCTAACGTAATCTAATCTAAATGTTGAAAATGAAAAGTGTAAAAATATAATTCTATCCACAATTGCAATGAATGTAAATGATGCTACTTCTAATGATTTGAATGTAATAGAAAGTAGGAAAACTAAAATAGAAAAGCAATAACAACAAACAAAAGCTTAAAAATAGGAAATTTAACTCTGTAAAAGGGTATGTGTGGGATCATCATGGAAAAAATAGGCCCTTAAGTGGCAAAAAATTTAGAAAAATTAGAGTTAGGAAACTTGACATAAAAATTTGAATAAGTTATCTATATTATTTCAAAAATATGTAAGAATAAAATCTATAGAAAATTGAATGTAGTTTCGAACTACTAGGTTTATTTTTAAAAAATAAAAAATTATTTGGTGAAAATTTGAAATTTCAATGCAGTAGCACTTATATTTCAGGGAAAAAATAAGAAGTAGGTATTTGTCTGACCACCCTAACCACAATAAAATAATAATATTTTTTATAAGATTCCAGATATAGGTAGAGGACTCATTTCTTGTTGTGATACATATTTTTTTGTAATTTTTTTCCAAGTAAATAATTAATTATGAATTTTTATTACAACTTTTAAAACATATAAAAACTCGTATGTCTGACCACCTTAACTTGGTCAAAACTTCATGAAATTCAATTTTTCTATTAATCCTATAATATGCAAAGCATAGAATGTGACACATGTTTCAGATTCAAAAATGTGATACCGTTTGAAAGCTATAGATGTTTTTCAATCACCTATCAATCAGACTTTAGTCGAATTCAAATAGAAAATGAATAATAATTATTTATTAAATTCAAATTAAAGCATAATTTATATTGCTGGAAATCCGAGAATCACCTCTGAAAACACTTTTCGTTTCATCAATTTTGGGTAAAAAAAAGTCATCAGCCACATACCCATCATATCGCCACTTTTTGGCCCATCATGATCCTACACATACCCAAAATGCAATTCTGAATTTGGACTGGGATTGATTTGTCCAAGGTGGTGAATGAGTCCCAGTAAGGATTTTTTCAAAATTTTCAATTTTTTTTAGTTGATTTCTATGTTTTCTATGCTGTATGACTTGGATCTGAGATGCAAATACAGATTTTGAATGATTTTCAATGAAATTAGATGCAAAAATGTGAGCTAAATAAGCTTTCACTAATGTAAAATTTGAGACCCTAGAATGCAAATTAACCAATGCAAATCCTAATTCAATGTTAATGCAATCCAAATCAGAATTACGATGTTCTTCACATTAGGATCACCAAAATGAAAGGTGGAAAATTGTTGCTCCCCCACCTTTAGGGCTTAGGTACCTAAAAGGGGCAATTTTCACTAACTTTCACTCAAGAAAAAATCCTTGAGATCACAAAAAGGAAAAAGAGATCTTGCAAGAGGGTTGTTTTAGGGATTGAATATGATCTAATAAGGGGTTCACCACCAAGTCTAAACTTGGAAAAGATAATGAAATGCAAGATGAAATAAAAAACCCTAATTCAATACAATGACCTATAAAATGGCTTAGAAATGCAAACAAAACATAATAGAAAATCATACAAATGAATAGTGTGCACCTGGGAATCTGGAAGTGATTGATTGCAGGTCTAAAACACTGGAAATTTTTACTTTTTGACGAACTAGGACTCATTCGCCAACCTGGGTGAATCAGTCCCAGATTTGGATTTCTGTACGAAAGCCTATTTCAGGAAAAAGGGTATTTGAATCTACAAGCAGATCTAGAAAACACCTATAGTGGGACTCATTCACCACTCTTGGTGAATCATTTCCATTTCACTTTTTTGGGAATTTAAAGTTTCGATCTGCAGTTCAACACTTTCCCTTTCCTTCCAACTTGAGTTTCGGATTTGAATATGCAAAGGTACCTACAAAATAAAATATAAACTTGATTTTCTAATGGGGGGTTTTCCTTGGTCAAACCCCTAGTTTTGTAATCCAACCTTGATGGAAATAATGAAATGTGCCTAAAATCCCTAGCCTTAAGTGTGTATAAGACTAATAAATTTGAAACATGATGCAATCCTATTCAAATGTGTAAGAATGTGATGCAAGAATGGAAATATGAAGATAAATGACTCACTTGAGGAGATATCTAATCACCTCAAATGAACCCTAGTGATGTTTGTATCTTTTTTAGGCTGAGTGTAGAGTGATAATGGAGGATGGAATCACTTAGGAAACAAGTATTTAGGCTTGGCTTGATGGCTAGTTGCATCTCCCCAACCAAGAATCCATCATGATTCACCATATACAACCATGATCAACCCTTGACAATGTTAGATCTTGAATGAAAGTGAGCTTTAAGACCTACAAAAATACTTTAATGTTGCTCCAAGACTTCAAATTTTCTAACTTTTGAAACTTGAATACTCTTGTGAAAGATTGCTTGAAGACTCTTGATGCTTGTCTCTTGAAAATGCTTACTCAAACTTGCTTAAAATGATAAAAATGACTTGGAATATTCCTTATATAGGCATTAATGCCTAATTGACCATTATTTGGATCTCAAAGGTCGACATCCTCCAAAATTTTGAATTAAAATGGTGAATTTCCCACTAAAAAATGAAAAAGACCCCAAATGGGACTCATTCGCCACCTTTGCAAATGGGTTCCACCTAAGGGGACTCATTCGCCCAAGGTGGAAAATGAGTCCCACCTTAGCATTTTGAGGTGGGTTTTCAATATTTTTAGTGTTTTCAGTGATTTTATGGGATTTTTAGGTGAAATGAGCATCGAGATCTGAGATAATGGGTCTTAGGGGCCTATTAATGATGATTTTAAAGGGTAATTAATGCAAGGGTTCCAAAATAGGTCCAAAGTAAGTGTGAAATTGCCTCACTTTTAATTGCGTACAATTTTCTACACTACACTATATATCACCTCTCTTTATCTCTCTCCCATGTCTCTCTCTCCTTTATCACTTTAATATCTCTAAATTAATCATTATTTAGGGTGTACATGGACTATGGTTTATGGGTTTAGGGTTGATGATTTAGGATTTAGGGTGGAGGTTTTAGGGTATAGGGGTGAGTATATGGTAAAGGGTTTAACCTATTGAATTTAGTTCATAAGGTTGAGGGATAAGGTTTAGGGAGCTAATGGTATAGTGTTTAGCTTTTTAGGTTAGGGTATGTGCAGGATCATGATGGGCCAAAAAGTGGCAATGTGATGGGTATTTCTAGGGTATGTGGCTGACGACTTTTTTTTAATCCAAAATTGATGAAATGAAAAGGGTGTTTAAAGGAGATTCTCAGCTTTCCACCAATATAAATTATGCTTTACTTTGAATTTATTAAATAATTATTATTCATTTTCTATTTAAATTACAACTAAAGTCCTAATTGATAGGTGGATTGAAAAACATCTATAGCTTTTGAATGATATCACATTTTTTGAATCCAAAACATGCATCACATTCTATGCTTTGCATAATATAGGATTAAAAAAATAAAAATCGAATTTCATGAATTTTTGACCAAGTTAAGGTGGTCAGACATACGATTTTTTTTATTTTTTTAAAGCTTTAATAAAAAATTCATAATTAATTATTTACTTGGAAAAAAATTAGAAAAAAATATGCATCACATTTGGACATGAGTCCTCTACTTATGTCTAAAATATTATAAAAAATATTATCATTTTATTGTGGTTAGGGTGGTCGACAGATACCTACTTATTTTCCCCCAAAATTTAAGTAGTACTACATTGAAATTTCAAATTTTCACCAAATAGATTTTTTTATTTTAAAATAAACCTAGTATTTTATAAACTAAATTCAATTTTCTACAGATTCTATTCTTACATATTTTTAAACTAATATAGATAAGTTATTCAAATTTTTATGTCAAGTTGCCTAACTTTGATTTTTTTGAATTTTTTGCCACTTAAAGGCCTATTTTTTCCATGATGATCCTGCACATACCCGTTATGGGTATATAGTTTAGGGTTAAGTCTCACATCTCCCCCTCTCTACTCTCCTCCCCATCTCTATTGTTATCTAACTCACTTCTCTCTGTCATCTAGATCTACCTCTCTCTATCTAAGCTATCTCTCTCCACTATCTACCTCCCCTTCATATCTCTCCCATAATCCATCCTTATCTACCTCTCCCTCCCTCCCTATGTATATCTCTCTTCTATCTATCTCACATATCTCTTTTCCTCTCTTCTATATATATCACCTCTCTTTATCTCTCTTTCATTTCTCTTTTTCCTCTCTCCCTTTAATATCTCTAAATTATTCATTATTTAGGGTGTAAGGTCTATGGTTTATGGGTTTAGTTTTGATGGTTTAGGTTATAGGGTATTGGGTTGAGTATGTGGTTATGGGTTTAACCTATTGGCTTTAGTTCCTAAGGTTTATAGATAAGGTTTAGAGAATTGAGGGTATAGGGTATAGGGTTTAGTTCCCTATAACTACCTCTCTCTATCTAACCTCTCTATCTATGGTTTAGGGTTGAGGGATAGGGTTGTGGGATAGGATTTAGGGTTATGGGTACAGAGCTTAGGGTTATGGGTATAGATTTTAGGGTTAAGTGTATAGGTGTTAGGTTTTGGTAAGTTAAAACCATGATGAACCCAAAACTAAACAAAACACTTAGTTAAAAACACGCACATGTTTTGTTTAGTTAAAAACACGTACGTGTTTTGTTTAGTTAAAAACATATATGTATTTTGTTTAGTTAAAAACATGTATTTGTTTTGTTTAATTAAAAACACGTACATGTTTTGTAATGGTAAATTCATCACTTAAACCTAAAAATAAGAAAAATACATACACATTTTATTAAGTCTAAAGCACGTACGTGTTATATAAAGGAAAATCCATCCCCCAAACTCGAAAGTAAGCAAATAACATACTGTACTATGAAAAAATGTATCCCTCTATATTTTCACACTTCTTTGGGCCCTCCCTACTAAAATTGGGCTTCTTTATGCCTTATTTGGTCATATTTTGCATCCGCAAGCCTTATTTAATGCATCTTTCTGAGGATAATATTGACATATATCTTGAAATGTAAAAAAATTGGTACTCTTTGTTTTTTAGAGATAGAACTAAAGGGGGATTAGGGTTCCTCCACCAATTTCCTTCAAGTTTCATTCAAGGAAACCTTAGATATCTCAATCTAGGGATGGAAATGAGGGAAAGATAACTGTCATAAGGTGTCCTAGGGGTGCGATTAAAGAAAAAAAAGGGGTTCACCACCAAGCAAAGACTTGAAAAGAAATAAATCCAATGATATATAAACTTAACTATGCAACTCAAAATATGAAACTGGAAATCAGAATATTGAATTGAGAATGAATAGAAAGGTACCTAGAAAAAGTATGTGGTCAATAAAAGTCTTGAAACCCTAATTTTTTGTTTGATGCTCATTGGGACTCTTACACCAGGCTGGGCCATTTAGTCCCAAACTAGCATTTATAGGAAAAAACTAGAATCTCTCAGTAATTGATCTAGATCTTCTAAAATTGGAAAATATTTTGTGTAGGGAGTCATGTGCCCAAGGTGGAAATTTAGTCCCAGTATTAGGGTTTGGATAAAACTATGGTATTCTCTAGTGATCTCTTATAGCTTCTCTTGTTAGATATATGAGTTTGAAAGCTTGATTTTGGGTCTAGAGGTGACTTTCCATGAAGATGATAAGCTTGTGACAACTTTCTTCAATCTTGCAACTTAGTCTTCAAAGGATATTCAAACTCTAAACCACCTAGATCTACAATCACATGTAGAGAGAGGGACTAACTTGGTTATTGTTAGGGAATAGGGGTTTTCCTTGGTTGAACCCCATTTAGGTAATCAAACCTTGATGAGAAATGGAACATGAATGAAATGGAGCATGAAACATAAGATGGAACAATAGAACCTTGCTTGAAACCTTGTAGATCTACAAACAAGCATGAAGTGGCCTCAATGGATGTATATCTTGATCATGATTCTTAATGAAGGATAAATTCCTTTGAATACTTGAATTGATACTAAATCATACATCACAACATTAGCTCAAAACCACATGCATGATGCATCAAGCCTTTGACATGATAATGAATCTTGAATTGCTACAATAATCTTCCATAAATTTTCCCTTGAATGTCTTATAAATGCTCTTGAATACTCTATAGTACTCTTATGAAGTCTTAGGATTCTTGTCTCTTGATTGCTTAGTGAAATAATTATTTGAAACCTTGTTTATATAGGTACTCCATCTAATTTACCATTTATTAGATCTCAAATACCAACAAATTCATAAAATTTGAATTCAAAACCCTAAAATGGGGTCAAATGGGACTCATATTCCCAAGGTGGCATATAGGTCCCATATGGGTGGGAATCATATACCCAAGGTCATGTATGGGTCCCACCATAGCTTTTCAGGTAGAGGAAATGTCGTGGGGTTAAGATATTAAGTGTATTTGTTGATTATGTCAAGATATCAATTGAAATAAGCCTCAAGATGCATAATAAAGGGTCTCAAGGGCCTATTAATGATGATATGAAGGTCATAAATGCAATAGGGCCCAAAACTTAATGTGAAGGTGTAAATAAATACACTTTACAACACTAAATTAAGGAAAAGTTAGGTCTATTTAGCTTAAAAGGGTTGTAAACCTAATGTGAATGTGTAAAACACACCCTAGGACACCTTATTGTAGATCTATTTCCCTAATTCCATTCCTAGATTAAGATCTCTAAGGTTTCCTTGAATGAAACTTGAGGGAAATAGGTGGAAAGGCCCTATAAACTCTTTCATATGTTCCATCTCCTTAAAGGTGGAATCCTTATTTTCATCATTTCATTTTGGAATCAATATTCACCTCACTTCATTTTGGTGAAACTAGCCTTTAGAACACCTTATTTCTTATTTGGAGTGCATCATAGTCCTAGATCTAGCTTACATTAACTTTGCATTAGGTCTTTCATTAGTTAATTTACATCTAGAGTTTCTAAATCTTGCATTAGTGAAAGTGCATATAGGCTGTATTTTTGCATATTTCATCATTGAAATTCACTTGAAATCTATAACTACACTTAAAGTCTATACATCATTCAAAATAGAAAACCTAAAATTCACTCAGAATGTACTAAAATTAGTGTCAAAACCCTAATCTAGGACTCATACACCCCTCTGGGCGATTTAGTCCTAGTGCATGTTATTTTACCTAACTTGTGGGTATTCTATGTGGATTGTTTTACAGCATTTGAATCCCTGGAAAACCCTGATTGGGACTCATATGCCCCTCTGGGCGATTTAGTCCCATGTTAGATCTAAATCTACATTTTTCAGCATTTAAAACCTTGTTTTTGTGCTTCTATTTATTGTTGTTAGATCTATGTTTCAGTTTATTAAATTTATGTTTCATTCATTTCATTGCATCTAGCTTAATTTCATTCGAATCAGAATTAAATAATATTGTTTACCTTGTGTTCATTGCATTTATCTTTCATTCATTGATTGTCCCTTGCATAAGCTTTACAACTTGGTGTCCTATTGCTAATACTATAGTGAAACAAAGTTCGAGACTCATGTCATCCCACAATAGCACAACCATCATGGATCTTGGGTTATCTAACTCTTTTGCTCCTAGTTTTGACACTAGTTCACTAGGTATGGACCATACCCTTAATAACTATTTACCTTCATCTAGCATGATAAGTGTTAAAACAATGGTTACTATCATTCCTCAAGAAAACATAATCCAAATCCATGAAGACTTAGAAAACCTACAACATCAAGTGAGTACTAAAAATATTTCAACCACTTCTATTCCCACCATAGATAACATACACCACATGATTGAAAGTGAAGAAGGAATAAAACTTATGCGTAACCTAGCTCACATTTTTGGAAAGCTTACTAGTTGTTATCAACCTTCAAACAATATCCAAAGTCAAGGAGGAAATTGAATTCCTCCTCCCACAACCATTTCCTATATTCCTACCTATACCAACCCTCAAGTTACAACAACGATGCAACCTACTAGTAATTTATTTCCTACCTTGGGTATTTTTTCTAGCAATCCTAGTACCTTTGTGGCATCGCACATGATATCTCCTACCACTTTACCTCCCATAATAATTCCATTCACTTCCCCTTCAAACACATTTACATCTCCACCGTATTCACCTCTATCTCAAAATACAACAAATGATGCCATCATAAATCAACTTTTGCAAAATTTCCACCATACACCAAAATCAAATTGCCAACCTACATACTATGTCAAAAGCAATCCCTTATCCTTGGAGACACTGAGAATGCCAATACCACAAGGTATAGAGATCCCTAGATTTGAGAAATATGGGGGCAAAGGAGATCCTTCCAACCAGGTTTTGGCTTATACTGCCCTATGTAGTGATTTTTTTCTTGAGGATAGGCTCTTGGCTAGGCTTTTCCCTAGGTCCTTGAAAATTACCACTTTAGAATGGTTTTCCTCACTATCAAATAACTCAATTCATCCATTCAATTAATTTTTTGAGGCCTTTAATAACCATTTCCAAGTTCACATGACTCATAAGATGACCTTAGTTGATTTGATGAGATGTAAGGAAAAGGATGATGAAAAGGTTACTGACTTTATTTCATGATATCAAATGCTTTATTCCTAAATCAACATAAAGATTCTTGATCCTCACCTTCAATGGATGCTTATTGAGAACTTGAAAACTAAGATACAAGATAAGCTTGGCATGATGAAGTTCCCTTCCTTTGTACACTTCTGTACTAGCCTTCATGATTATCAAAATTCAGTTAGTAGTCATGAAACAAAACCCACCTCTAGTCATCCTAAGAATTTTAAATCTGCAAACCAAAATAATTACCAACCTTTTAGAAAATAGAATAAATGCTTCCTTCAACTCAATCCCCCTCAACCGACTCAACATGTTGATACCTAATCGACAGCTATAAAGAAGACAACTCCTTTCACATTTGGGGATCCGACTATAAAATTTACTCCCTTACCCGATACCCTCCATAACACCATGTCACAACTTCTAAAACAAAAAAAATGATTACCTTACCTCCCATTACAACACCTGATCCTAATAAGCCTTTACCTCCAAAATTTAGATCAAATTATTATTGCTATTATCACTGACAAAATGGACATGATACAAAACATTGTAATCATCTTTAGCATCTTGTGCAAGATCTCATTGATTCCACTCAAAGTTAAATCGGAGGTGTTAATGATCAAGGAAATAAGTTTTTTTCCCCTCCCAACCAAAACTTGCAAATATTTACCAACCCTATGCCTAATCATAACATTTCATTTGTCAAATCCAGTTAAACTAAGAAGAATGATTTGATGAATGTTGACATAGATGATGACAACACATATACTATTGAACAAGGTCCTATAGATACTATTGCACAACATCCTATTGATGGCTTGGTTGCATTGATCGAAACTCAACCTCGTAAGGGTCGAACTAAAAAGCCTCTTTACATTGCTTTCTCATCTAAAGATATTATTATAAATGCACACGATGGTCCTCTTTACAGAGCCGGTAGAATCAATGAAAAACCTACTAATGGGATATTAATTGATCCTGTCTATGGAGAGAATGTGATCACTAAGGAATTCTTACTTGTGAATGAACTCTATCAAGAAACATATGATAAACTGAAAGCATGGATAAAAACAGATAATTGTTTTTCTTTCCCTACAATGGGATTGATGACCCTTCCTTTACAAATAGGACTGAAACAATTAGATGTCTCATTCTCCATCATCTCGACGTTGGATAAATTTTGTGTGAAGCTTGATTATCCATGGATACACTCCATGGAATTCATCTCGTCATTTGTGCATAAGTGCTTAAAGTTTCCCCTTGACAATGAGATCTTTACTTTGCATTGTAGTGGTTTTAATCCTTTGTCTTCTTGAGGGAACTTTTCATTAGATTTATTTTGGCCCGAGCTTATGAAACCTATTAAACCTTGTGAAGAATTCATTTTCAAATCATCTCAAAAGTTTCAGGCAAAATGTATTGTGATACCAAAAATTTCTAACCCTTTCTAAGCAATTAAAATGCAATGGAAAAACATAAGGAAACACCTCAAGATTAGCCTAAGAAATTTGTAAATGCAAAGAGGAAAGTGTTAAATGATGACAAATGGATATACCTCCCTTCTTGCAGCTGAAACTCCTTGGTTGGCCCTTGATTTTGATGTACTTTGTATGCTCCTTGATGGCTCTTGATGTGGCTAAATGAAGGATTTGACTATGTGCTTGAATGCAAATGTAAATGGATGAAATTGATGGCTAGATGAGTGCACAAAATGGCAGCATTTAGTTGCAAAATGGCTAAGTCCTAAAAATGTCTTAGAGGATGGGGTATTTATAGAGGAATTTAAATTCTCTAGAGAATTCAATGGTTGAGATATATCCAACAAGGTCAAAATGAAGAGCTAAGGTGAGTTGAGGATTCACAAGCCCTCACATTTTGACATGTGGAATGTAAAGAGGATAAAGGTATGATGATGTCTAGGTGATGTGGAAGGGAGGTACATGATGTGGAGGAAGCACAAGTACCTTCCAAGTACCTTGGGGAGTGAGAATATTTCCTTAAAAAGGAACTTATTATCCCCAAGTGGGAGTGAAAATGACACTTGAAGAATTTTGGAATTTCTCAAAAATCTCCATGGGAAAAGAGAAAGAGTTTGGAAAAATAAATGTGAATTAAAAATTCACATTCATAGGAGAATCTAATGGATAAGAGAGGATCTCCAAAAAGGTGGGAATTGGTCACATGTGCATGAGGTGACATGTCAAACATTCTAGAAGCCTTGGAAAGATAAAATGTGAAATTAAAATTCACATGGGGAGGAGAGAGACATAGGATGAATAAATGAGAATTAAAAATTCTCATGGGAAAGAGGGTCAATGGCCAGAAAGGAAAAATGGAAAGATTGATTAAAAAGTGGTGCTAAAAGTGGTTAATGACTTTGATTAAAGTTGTGCAAATACTTGATTATGATAATCAATGGAAGATTAGTGACAAGTGGCAAATGTAGGAGGATGTGACATTAATCCTTGATTAAGAGGATGCACACCCTAATTATGAATTAATTGAATTAATCCAAATTAGAGATGGATTATGGAGGATGTGACAAAAAGAAGAATTTTAAATTGATTTTAATTCAAAATGATTAAAATGACTAAATTAAATAAATTGGTGTATTTATTTAATTTAGAGAGGAGAAAGGTACCAGATAAAGTGTTTAATTGTTAAATTAAATACTTTAAGAATCTTATGTGGGAGTGTAATATTAATTAAATAAATTAGTATTAATAGAATTGATGAATAAAGAGGTAAATTTGATCATATGGGCGTGATCAAATTTGGGTGTCTACATGTATAACAAAACTATCCCTTAGAAACATGTCTCAACCCATGATTGATCCTCCTATCCTTGACGAAACTATGATTTAACCTAAATACATTCCAAGTAACCAAGACCAACCCAAGATAGATCATTTTCCTATCTCCTATAAAATACCAAGAGACAACCAAACCAATCCCATCATGCCTCCTAAGATAAAATAAGTTTACAAAGCTAAATAGAAAGTGGTTGAACAGCCTCCCATGGTTCCTTCCATTCCTCCTCTTAGGGAAGAAAAGAAACCTATGGTTGATAAACCCACTCCTACACAAACACAAATTGAAAATCATACTAAAAGAAACAAAAATACTAGAGAACATAGGCATAGACATCATGATCTTTCTCAAAGACTAAATGAAGAAAACAATAAAGAAAATCAACATCCAAACTTGATTGAAAAAATACATGATGAGTCTCCCTATTTTTCGTAAAAAAAGATCCTATACCACAACAAGAGCTAAATCCTTCTTTGTAAATTATCATTCGACCTCCCATTGTGATTAACTTGGATGACAATGACAAGGCTACTAAAATTGATGAAGAAGTGCATAATGAGTTGAATACATTGTTTTCCTCTTCTATGACCTTAAATGATAATTCTCCTAAGAAGAGTGTTGAACTTGGTGATGACCCTAATATTGCGCTCTTTGTTGTCCCTTTGACTAGTTTCTTGCCTTCTGTATATGATGAAAGAGATTGGGATGTGGATGACCTGACAATAGGTTGACTCACATGTGCCTTACTAGTCTTGCTTTTTCTATTTCATGTTATATGTGTGAATTACATGTGTGTAATGTGATCTCCTATACTATTATGTTTGATGTATCTCTCTCTTTGTGGAATTCCTGTATTTGTACATACATTCTTCTCTATGTAATAAATTTTTATCTTTTCTTTGTCTTGTATTTTCCTTTTCGGGATGAGACAAGGCATTGAGACATTTAGGTCTCTTCAATATTGACTTGAAAGGCTTTTCTTTATTTTCACTATCTTTGTGTCATTCTTCCTATTCCATGAGTATTTGGGGAATAATGATAGTTTAGAGATCTATAACAACATTGTAGCAAAGACATACTGACCCTAAATCCATGGATCCCTTGAGTGTTATTCTTGGGATTTCATTTTGGGGTCAACCCCCTTCTCATGACATAGCTTTCTTTGGAAACATATGACTTGGCATAGGGATTTCAAGAGCGTGATCTCTCTTAGCATATTATATTCCTCTTAGTGGCTTGATGCAGCACAATAAATCCCCTAAGTTGTGAATCTTCTATTCTTTGATCGGTACTCTCTTAGCGACATTAGGAATAATGTTCCCTAAGTTAAGACCTTACATGAACTAAGAAAAACTCCTATAAATGTGCTTTTCACTATTTTGCATTTACAATATTTGTTATATGTCCACTTGGCATAACACACTTTGCTTGCCTATGGAGCCATCCTGTTTGGTCATGGGTGTTAAACATACAAATTTTTTCTTTCCTTGTAATTTTTTGTTATTCGTGTTGTGTGGCACCTTATCAAAGTTATCAGGAGGTATATCTTTGGTATGGTTGTATGTATGGGAGTTGAGCTTAGGCATGACTTTTCCATATCCACTTTCTTGTCTATGTGAGTGCATACTAGTTGTGTGCATATGTGTATTGTTGGGGACTCGCCTAGTGGATGGCCTAAGGTTCCACTAGCCCTTCTGAGTGTGTGTTGGTTTGCATAGTGGACATCGTGTTCCACTTCTAAACATTCTTGGACAAACATCTTAGATATGATCCACAACGTGTGGGACAATGGTTGAAGCTTGATCCACCCCTTTTATTTTTGTTTTTCTTTCTTCATTATGTCTTTGGTAGTGTATGCTTATGCCTTATTGTTTCTCCTTACATCATTTTCATGTGTGCTCTTTTTTTCCTATGTTAGTTTGATATAGGATCTTGACCCTAGGGTCTTGATCATCCTTCTTGATTGTTGTTGTCCTATCTCACTAGTATTGGTACATTTGGACCCCTCTTGATGTTATTTTTTCTACTTTAGTGGGAGTTTGAAGCAAGTTCCTCTTCTCACTAAAGTGGGGGCTAAATGTAGTGTAGAAAAATGTATCCCTCTACATTTTCACTCTGATTTGGGACCTCCCTGCTAAAATTTGTCTTCTTTATGCCTTATTTGGTCCTATTTTGCATCTACAAGCCTTATTTAATGCATCTTTCCAAGGATAATCCCAACATATATGTAATAACCAATAATAATTTAATTATTTTGGATTGTATGGCCCATATTTAGTGATCTAGGAATCAAATTCCACCTTGGGCATATGGGTCCCAACCAAGTTTCGAGGCTTGGTCATGAATTTAGAATAAAACTAAAAATTTCTTGAAATTTGTGTCCCGAGCTTAACCTACTAGGACTCATACGCCCCAATTGGTGTATGAGTCCCACTTAGCTTGGACATATTTTAAATTTAAATTCTTGGTAGGATTTTATTCTCCTAGATTTGATGTCACCTTATAGTGTTTTAATTTCAAGAAATTTGGCATAAACAAATATAAATACAAGGTTATTTCTCATAATTTCTCCTTAGAAGAACATGCTAGCAATTTTCAAGAGCAAGTGTGATCTAATAATTCAAGCATTCTAGCATTCAAGAGCATTCAAGAGCTGATCATCAAAAATTTTGGAACATCATTCAATATTCAAGCATCATGTCAAATTCATCATGCATCATGTTTGTTTTTGAGCTAACATTTGTGATGTAGGTTCATATAATTTAAGCAAGCATTCAAGTCAAGATCTATAGCATTCAATCAAGATTCAAGATCTAAATTCATGAAAGCCATATCATACAAGATTTCAGCCTTTATTGTAAGTGTTTGGTGAGTTGTTACAACATAGTATTTTGTTCATTCATCATTCCTCCATTCTATTTCATTTCATTTCATTTCAAGGTTTGATTACCAAATGAGGTTTGACCAAGGCCAACCCCTATCCACTTACAAAACAACATTTTTCCATCTATTTGATGTGTAATTTCTAGATTTAGGTTGAAGATCCATTGAAGATAAATATTGGAGAAAAGTTGTCAAAGTTGCAAAGTTGTCAAAGTTGCAAAGTTGTCAAAGTTGTCATATATCTTGCAAGATCACGAAAAGTCACCTACAAGTTAGAATTTAGTATTTCAGACTTGGAGATCAAAAGAGAAGCTATCGAAGATCACTAGAGGATCCTAGAGCTTTAGATCAACCCTAATACTGGGATAAATCACCACTTGTGGTGTATGAGTCCCAGTATACTAGATTTCAAGAATTTTTTATAGATCTTGGTTCAGCAGTTTCAAATTTTGAATTCAACCTTAAACCCTAAACTAGGCCTAATTCACCCCTACTAGCATATGAGTCCCAGTGTGCTTCAAAATTCATAATTTTAGGATTTTAGGCCTTGTTTCAAACCTCTTCATTTTTCCAAGTGCACCTCTATTTATCTTTGTGGACACCAAAAAAGTATGCCTTTTTCCTTGCTTGATTTGGGAATAGTTAATGATAAATTGGACTTAATGATTCCTTGATCTAGTGTTGTGAGGTGTTTTACACATCCACCTTAGGTCTTGGGACCATATGAGTCCCAGTGTGCTTCAAAATTCATAATTTTAGGATTTTAGGCCTTGTTTCAAACCTCTTCATTTTTCCAAGTGCACCTCTATTTATCTTTGTGGACACCAAAAAAGTATGCCCTTTTCCTTGCTTGATTTGGGAATAGTTAATGATAAATTGGACTTAATGATTCCTTGATCTAGTGTTGTGAGGTGTTTTACACATCCACATTAGGTCTTGGGACCTTTTAAACTAAATAAAATGCATTTATTGATGTCTTATAAAGGTGTTGTAAAGTGTTGTAAATGACTTTCACACTTTTCTAGATTTTTATTAAGCATCTAAGTCTAATGGAATTATTCTTCCCCTAATTCAATGTTATAAAATATATTTAATTGCATTATCACATTAATCTAGAAGGCTTGTAAATTAAACCTAATTTTAATCTAGTGTTGTAATGTGTTTTACACATTCACATTGGATGTTGTGTCTTTCTAGTCTATGTGGACCTCATTTTAATGTTCTAAAGTGTATTTAACGACACTTTCATATTAAACTTTGTGTCCCAAGCCCTAATCACCCTTTACATCATCATTAATAGGCCCCTGTGACCCCATATTGTGCATCCCAAGGCTTATTTTGATCAAAAAATTGACTAGAACAACATACGATCTTGATTTCGTCACTTCCTGACAATCTAGCTGGCAAAAGAGCCCTTGTGGGACTAAGTCGCCCATTTGGGAAAATGAGTCCCATCTAGGTGGGACTAAGTTTCCCAACATGGTGAATTAGTCCCATCCATGTGGGACTAAGTTGCTCAACTTGGTGACTTAGTCCCATCCAGGTTGGACTAAGTCACCCAACTTGGCGACTCAATCCCATTTGGGCTATTTTGAGGTTTGAGTGAGAAAAATTGGGTTATAATTTTAATTTTCTTCCATGTCAGCATTGGGGATCAAATTAATGGGAATTTTAGGTGGATTTCCTATATAAACAAGCTTTAAAACCCTAATTCATTCACTTGATCATTCATTCATCATTCATCATCCATCTCAAGTCAAGCAAGCTAAGGTTTTAGCATTCTAAGTCATCAAGATAGCTTTCTAACGAATTCAAAGGAAGAATCTTCATCCATTGTTGTAGAAATTCAAGATCTATCATCATGGAAAGTTTCTAATCCCTACATTTCATCTTCATCCTTCATCTTATTTCTTCATTTGGTTTAATTACCTAAAAGGAGTTTGACCAAGGAAAACCCTTATTCCCTAGCATTCAACATTTCTCTCTCTCCTTGTGTGGTTGCAAATTTAGGTACCTTGAGGGATTGGAGATCATTGAAGGATGCGTTGTAAACTTGTTGAAGACATCTCCTTGTTGGCTAGGTCAAAATATTCACAAAAAGTCACTTATAGTGTCAGAAATCAAGTTTCCAAATCTAGACACCTAGAAGAACAGAAAGTGCAGACCGAGAGCTTCCATTTCCACTTTTAGATTTTTAGAAAAGCTAAAGTGGACTAATTCAACATCAATGGTGTATGAGTCCCATTGTACATATTTTCTAGAGATTTTTGTAGATTTAGATACCCATTTGGCTGAAATAGGCCCTGACATAGTTTTCCAAATCCGGGACTAAGTCGCCCAAAATGGCATATGAGTCCCAATACGTCAAAATTTTAGGATCAGTAGCATTTCTAGTTTTCAACACATTTCCAAGTGCACACTTTCTATTTCATAGTTTTCTATTTTACTTTATTTGCATTTCTAAGTCACTTTCTAGGTCTTTTTGCATAACACAACATGTTTTCAAACATCTTGCATTTTCAAAGTTTTGAATTAGTGTTGAACTCCTTTATCAATTTCTAACCTTGAGGAAAATCCCCTTTGACTGATTTCAATCTCTTTTGCATTGGAATCTCAAGGGTTTGTTCTTGAGTGTGAACTTTGTGAAATCGGATCCCTCTCCCTTCATTCCCCTTTTTAGTGTGGATAAAGGAAGTTGTGCATTCCATTTCCATTGTCCACATTTTAGTGAACCTACTTTTCAAATACCTTCTTTTCTGATTTGGAGTCCATCATCATCCTAGAATTGCATTTTTCATTAGTTAAATTGCATTCTAGGGTTTCAATTTTTGCATTAGTGAAAGTGCATATAGGTTGCATTTTTGCATCTTAAATCATTGAAAATTTCTGAAATTTTGCATTGGCATCTTAGGTTTGCATCATAAAGCACAGAAAAAATAAAAATCAACCAAAACCATCTAAAAATTTTGAAGAAAAAAAATCCCCACTGGGACTCATTCACCACCTTGGTCCACTTAGTCCTTTTATGCCCCTGAAACTTCCTTTCACGACATGGAAAACATTATTTTTTCACTTTGGTTTGCTTCCATTAACTATCTGTATCAGTTGGATGAATTTATTTAACATGCATTTCATTAGATCTAGCTTAAATTAGCTCATTTCATCCATTACTCAGATTCAATTTTACATTTGCAATATTTCATTTTTAGATCCTTACATCGTGTACCAACAACTTATCTTGCTTGAAAACTGAAAATTGCATTTCATTTTACATCCTTACATTGCATTTCAAGTTTGCACTGTTTACTTTTTCCAAATGTTAGTTTCAATCTTCTCCAAGTTTTCAAAGAAAAGTTTATTCAATAAGCATGTTAGTCATTCATTCAATGCACACCCTAGTTATGAGAGTCTCTTAGTGCAAGAAAATGAAAACTTCAACATTTTCCTTAAACTTACACCCACTCCTATCTCTCTTATTTGTGAGAATGATGTGATAGAAAAGAATATAAACATGGATAAAAATGATCATAATTGTACTTCTCCCGATACCTCTCCTTTTAGTGACGAAGGTAACTTGGAGAAAGAAGGTACAATCTTTGAGAATCATGAAAGTCTTGTTTGTCCTTCTCCTCATTCCCCTTGGGAAGATAGTATAACAATAAAATATGAATTAATTTCCCATACTTTATTTAGTCTCCATTCATCTCCCGACACCTCTCCTATTTGTGAAAAAGCTTTAGTGAATAAGGATACAATCATGAACGGTCATGACAAACACATTTGTGATCAGGATACATTAGAACCAATGATTGAGAATTATACCATTGTTTCTCTCCTTCCTAACGTTCCTAACATTTGGAAGGGTCTATTTGAACAAGAAAATCCAATCATTAGTACACATGAAAATCATCCTTCTCTTGATGCCTCCCCTACGAGTGATGAAGATACTTTACAAAATCTAACCATGGATTGTGATGAACATCTTACAAGCTCTCTTACTAGGGTAGATAATATTGCACAAGATAATTATACCTTAGAAAAATAAACAATCAAATAAATCTTTATCCTAATATCACAACTATTGATAATCAAGAAAATCCAACTGTTGATCATTCCCCTACTTGTGATGAAGTCATTTTGGAAGAACCACTCCTTGAATGTCAAAAGCATTTGGTTTGTAGTTTGCCTAAACACTCTCCTCCTAGGGAGGATATCATGGTGCAAGACAAAACTAACATTGACAATAATAACATAGTGTCCTTGGAAGAAGATGATGAGGCAACATTAGAATCTCCTTCACTAAGGGACATTAATATTATTCAACCTCAACTCATCCTTTTCCCCCCTTCACAAAAACCTCAAACTCAAAACAAACCTAAATTAATCCTCTACCCACCTAAGAATAATGTGTCGCAGCAGTCAAGTCATAATACTAGTGCTCATATGTATAACACTCAAAACAATCTGTAACTGCAACAACCAACCCCAACACCCCTACTTTTTCCTAACCCCATCTTAGTAGGCCCCCCTCATTTTCCATCACAAAGTGGAAAGGAGTACAATCTTGTTGAACAACTAAAGAATACTCTTGCTAAGATATCATTATGGGACCTTTCAAGCATCCCCTCACTACCACAACATGATTCAAACAACCTTACAATAAGTTCCTATCCCTTCTAATGTGCAACCAAATGAAATAGCAGCCATGATCCAAGGAATAAATGTTGACATTGTTTTCCACCATAGTGAACTCCTCCCTTTGGAAGTATAAAAAAAAATGTATTCTTTCATAATACTATCTCAATACAAATGAATAGGGATAAAGTGAACCCTTGTTGACAATGGCTCAACCCTTAATGTGTGTAGTGTAAACATTTTGGATAGGCTTTGTGTGGATACATAAAAAATTCAACCTGATTCTTTATCTCTTAAGTGATTTGACAATGTTGAAAAAAAACTACTCGATGTGATTACTTGACCTATTATAGTTGGGAAGGCCACATTAGAAACACAGATTTATGTTATGTTGCTTGAAATTTCATATAATCTTCTTTTAGGTAGACTATGGATTCATGCAATAAATGGGGTGCCTTCTACTCTTCATCGTAAAAAGAAATACATCTACAACAACAAAGTGTAAACACTTGATGCTAATCCTGAGCCTTATAGTGTCTTATAGCTTGAGAAAAACAAAGAAAATCCCTTGAACACATTAACATAAACTACACAAGTGGAATCCATACAACAGAAAGACAAAGAACAACATACTAAACAAATAACGAAGCTATTGGACGATGATTGGGGTTCCTTAGATTTTGAACATACATTCATGGGCAAGTACAAAATCATAAACAAAGATTCAAATAAGGGACATGAAACAGCAATAATGTCCATGTAAAACTTGGAAGACTCTTTGAATGCATTCACCTCAACCACTTTAGAACAAAAGACAACAGATTACACATCAAAATTTGACTAACACAACAATGAACAACCACCTAATCCAAAAGCAATGAAAAAGATTTATGGAAAATTTTATGAACTTATGAAACAAATTGGCTATAGTGGAAAAAGGTTGTGATGCTAGAGAACAAGGTATTTGTGCCCCCATCGATCCTAACATGCAAGAAACAACTCATGGTCTTGGTTGTTGTCCTTTGATAGAAATAAATAAGCCTTCGCTTAACATCAACGCCATCACAAACCATCCTTCTAAGACAACTTTAATAGTAGTGCATCCTAAATTGATAGACACTAGTGGTCTCAAAACTAATCCTTTGCAAGACATGAAACAAACAAAGAAATATTTGCTTAACATCAATTTCATCTCGCAAAACACTAATGATTTGAATTCGTTAGATTTTATGTACCCTCCTATAAAGGAGAGAAAAAAATCTTGCAATCTAAAGAATCTTGCATAGATATGACATCTTGTGCTAA
Organism: Sequoia sempervirens; assembly: GCA_007258455.2. Classification (NCBI taxonomy): domain Eukaryota; kingdom Viridiplantae; phylum Streptophyta; class Pinopsida; order Cupressales; family Cupressaceae; genus Sequoia; species Sequoia sempervirens. The sequence goes on along the minus strand of VDFB02379711.1, from coordinate 192,905,360 downwards.
GCAAGAGGTATCTTTGCTGCAAACTATAGGAGCACCTTCTACCATTGATCAATAGGTTATCTTGTTGAGACTCCTCCAAGAACTTGAAGGAAATTAAATTACAAGACTTCATTGTGTGCCTATCACAGAGTTCATAGTCATTCTACTAATGAATGTAAGGCTTTGAGTAGTAAAATCCAAGATCTTAAGGAGTTTGGTTCTCTCCCTTATTTGGGGGCACCTAATTCCTCTAATTGATACTAATTTTCACTCTACCATGAATCTTATCCATCATTTCAGCTTACCCTTGTCCTACACTAAGTGGGGGCAAGGTGTTGGGTAGCATTGTCCTCATATGTCACATGTCATTTCCTCTTTTGGCTAGTAATTAACCTCTCATGAACATATAATATCAAGCTTGGGATGTGGACGACATGCCTTAAGTTGTCTTGCATGTGACATATGACCTTTTTCATGACGTAGCTTATTGGAAACATATGACTTGGCATAGGGATTTCTGAGTAAGCTCTCATGTTTTCTTCTAATTTAAAGAAATTTCTCATAGTAATGGTGTTAGAAATTGCTTTAAAGTGGGGTAATACATCACCACTCATATTTCATTGTGCAATTTTCTTTTTTCTTATGATTTCCTCTCTTGGAAACATTAGATACAATGTTCCCTCGGATGACACTATAGACATCTAATTTGACCACTTCCATATGATCAAAGACGTCTCCTTATTCATCCAGTTGCTTATCCCCTCTGTTAATATTAATTAAATCATTTGTTTAATTAATACCTTGCATCTTACATATGGATCATAAACTATTTAGTTTAATAAATACTTTACCCCTCTTCCTCCCCTAAATTAAATAAATACACCATTTTATTTAATTTAGTCATTCCCCTTTTGGAATTAAAATTTGTTTTTTTAATTCCTCTTTTCTCTCTCATTGTCACATCCTCCAACTTTTTCAAGTTGGTCTCTAATCCATCTTAACTTCTTCATCTTCCTCTAATTAACTATGGTTAACATATGCACACCCCTAATCATCATTAGGGTCACATCCTCCATAATCTCCCACATGCTTCTAATAAGTCATTAGTCCATCTAACTAAGTACTTGCACAACCTTAATCATTTGGTTAGTCTAACCTAATCCCCTTCCCATTTATGGCATGTGTCCTTAAGTCAAGCTTATTAAAGGATTTCTCCTTTTGGGCAAGGCACTCCACTTCCCCATGTGAATTTTTTAATTCACTTTTAATCCCCCAAGGCACTCAAAAGGAATTTTTAATTCCTTCACTCCTTCCCACATGCCCTCTCTTTATTCTTTATTCTTTCCCATCTCCCCATGAGAATATTTGAGGAATTTTTAATTCCTCACATGTCCTCTCACCCACATGGGGACAAGGACCTCCTTTATGAAGAGATCTTGTCCAATCCCAAGGTACTTTGTACCCCCCTCCATGTCATGTACTTCTCTTACACCTCATGTCCACGTCATCTTTCTTAAGCCTCTCCCCTTGCCACATGTCAAGATGTGAGGGCTTGTGAGTTCTCAACTCACCTTAGCCCTACATCTTGATATTTGGTCACTCAATCTTGGCCATCCATCTCTTCTAGGAATTCTCAAAATTCCTATAAATACCCCCTCTCTTCTCTCATTTTGGAGGAGATCATTTTGCTAGCCAAACTCTTGCAATTTTATTTCTCAATCCACACTTAGCCATTTTCATGCTTTCATCCATTTCCATCCATCCTCACATCATCATCTAGTTTGCATATCTTGCCATCCAAGGAGCATACACATCAAAGATCGAAGGGCCAACCAAAGGATCGATTCAAGACAAGGTATAAGGTTCCATTTGTTGCTTTTATCTTGTGTTGATTCCAACTTAGGCTAATCTTGAGGTGTAGGTTGTGTTGGTGTTTATTTGCACTCCTTTAGTTTGCTGCTCATTTTCTAACGCATATATTCGACCTATCATAGACACTTTGCACTTGTCCTCTCTTGGAAACAAGATGAGACCATTTGCACTTATCCTTTCTTGGAGACATTAGGCATGATGTTCCCTAAGATGAGACCTTGCACAAACTAAGCAAAATACCTTTCAACATTCCTTGCACTATTTTTCATTTACAATGTCTATGAGCCTCAAGCATACAAAGTTTTTCTTGCCTCATAGAGCTCAAAAATCATTTTTGTGTGGCACATTATTAAATATATTAGGAGGTATAACTTTGCTATGGTTGAGCAGGAAGCCCAATCCAAGGCATGACATTCCCCATAGCCACTTGAATGTGTGTGAGTGCATACCAGCCATGAGTGTATGTTTCTCACCTTCTTGGACTTCTCACCCAGTGGACAACCAAGAGTTTCATTGACTCAGAGTGAGTATACATTTTTGGACAAACAACCTAGATCTGATCCACAATGTGTTGGAAAAATGGTCAAAGCTTGATCCACCTTTTTATTTTTTCTCATTTGTACTTTTCTTCCTTTCTATTTATTACCATTGCATAATCATGTATCTTATTTTGTTGCAAATCATTCACCTTGTGCATGTCCTTTTGCATTTATGTTGATTTGACTTAGGATCCTAGATCCTGGGGGTTTGATCACTTCCTTCATCTATTTCATCCTAAACCATCCGCATTGGTACACTTGGACTCATCTTGAATGTCTACTTTAGTGTGAGTTTGAAGCAAGTTCATCCTCTTACTAAAGTGGGGGATAAATGTGGACACCGAAAAAGTATGCATTTTTCCTTGCTTGATTTGGGAATAGTTAATGATAAATTGGACTTAATGATGCCTTGATCTAGTGTTGTCAGGTTTTTTACATATCCACATTCGGTCTTCGGCCCTTGCAAACTAAATAAAATGCATTTATTGATGTCTTGTAAAGGTGTTGTAAAGTGTTGTAAATGACTTTCACACTTTTCTAGACTTTTATTAAGCATCTAAGTCTAATGGACCTATTCTTCCCCTAATTCAATTTTATAAAATATATTTAATTACATTCTCACATTAATCTAGAAGGCTTGTAAATTAAACCTAATTTTAATCTAGTGTTGTAATGTGTTTTACACATTCACATTGGATGTTGTGCCTTTCTAGGCTATGTGGACCTCATTTTAATATTGTAAAGTGTATTTAATCACACTTTCACATTGAACTTTGTGTCCCATGCCCTAATCATCCTTTACATCATCCTTAATAGGCCCCTATGACCCCATATTGTGCATCCCAAGGCTTATTTTGATCAAAAACCGGACTAGAACAAAATAAGAGCTTAATTTCTTCACTCCCCAACAATCCAGCTGGCAAAAGAGCCCTTGCAGGACTAAGTCACCCATCTAGGAAAATGAGTCCCATATAGGTGGGACTTAGTTGCCCAACATGGTGACTTAGTCCCATTTGGGCTATTTTCAAGGTTTGAGTTGGAAAAATTGGGTTTTAAGTTTAATTTTCCTCCATGTCAGCCTTGGGGATCAAATTAACAAGAATTTTAGGTGGATTTCCTATATAAACAAGCTCTTAAACCCTAATTTATTCACTTGATCATTCATTCATCATTCATCATCAATCTCACGTCAAGCAAGCTAGGGTTTTAGCATTCTAAGTCATCAAGATAACTTTATAAGGAATTCAAAGGCATAATCTTCATCCATTGTTGTAGAAATTCAAGATCTATCATCATGGAAATTTTCTAATCCCTTCATTTAATGTTCATGCTTCATCTTATTTCTTCATTTAGTTTAATTACCTAAAATGGGTTTGACCAAGGAAAACCCCTATTCCCTAACATTCAACATTTCTCTCTCTCCTTGTGTGGTTGCAAATTCAGGTATCTTGAGGGCTTAGAGATCATTGAAGGATAGGTTGCAAACTTGTTGAAGACATCTCCTTGTTGGATAGGTCAAAATATTCACAAAAGGTCACTTATAGTGCCAAAAATTAGGGTTTTAGATCCAGACACCTGGAGGAATAGAAAAAGCAGACTGAGAGCTTCCATTTCCACTTTCGAATTTTTAGAAAATCTAAAGTGGAATAAGTCACCATCAATGGCGTATGAGTCCCACTATACATATTTTTTAGAGATTTTTGTAGATTCAGATACCCATTTGGATGAAAAGGGCCTTGGCACAATTTTCCAGATCTGGGACTAAGTCGCCCAGAATGGCATATGAGTCCCAATAGGTCAAAATTTTAGGATCAGTAGCATTTCTAGTCTTCAACACATTTCTAGGTACGCACCCTTAGTTTTATAGTTTTATGTTTCGTTTCGTGATTATTTATAGGTCATTTAGTATATGTTTGCATACTCCACTATGTTTTCAAACATTCTTTTTTTTCCAAGTTTACACTTGGTGGTGAACCCTCATTTGCTATTATTATCTCCCTAGAACTCTCCCTTCATCAAATTTCAATTTCCTTTTTATTGAAATCTCAAGGGTTTGTTCTTGAATGAAGTATTGATCATTGTCTCTCTCCTTTTAGGTGCAAAACCCTAGAGGTGCAAGAGGTGACAAAAATCTTTGCCACAATCTCTAGTTTGTTATTTTGATTTAATTTCATTTTCTAGGAACACCTTGCATTGTTAGGTTTTGCATGTTACTTTCATTACTGGTCTTTCCAAGCCTTTTCTTGGTGGTGAACCCCCTTATTGTCCTTAATCACACCATAGGACACCTTATTGTAGATCTCTTTCCCCAATTTCATCCCTAGATTGAGTTCTCTAAGGTTTCCTTGAATGAAACTTGAGGAAAATAGGTGGACAGGTCCCAAAAACCCTTTAGTATGTTCCATCTCCTAAAAGGTGGAACCCCTATTTTCATCATTTCATTTTGGAACCCCTATTCACCCCATTTCACATACATTTTTTACAAAGTGAAAAGCATGTACATGTTTTGCTAAGTTAAAATCATGTCCATGTTTTTGACACTATAGGTGCTTCTAAAGGAGGAAAAAGTGCAAACACTTAAGTTTATGGGCCAATAACACATACTTGTTATGGAAACATAATGCATACCTATTATGTAAGAATAATGCATACACATTTTGTTTAGTTTATATGCATTCATAACGACCAAAAAATCACATGATAGTCATGCATTTGGTCCCACTGCAATACACTTTGCTTTTTGTGTGTATTTTTCGGCAATGTAAAAGACTTCTTTGTTTAAATATTTGAGTTCAAATTATTGAAATGGATTGAAATTGATAATTAACTTATTGTTAAATGTTTTTTTATTTGTATAACATTTTTATTGTCAATTTTGATGACTATTTCATATTTTATTGATACTTTTTTCATTACATTAAGTAATTTGTCATTTAGATGTCAAAAAAGAGTAATTTGTTTAAGTTATTTCATATATACATTTAAATAATTTCATATATGTTCAAGTAATTTCATATACATTCAAGTAATTTTATATTTGTTTAAGTAATTTGATCAAGTAAGTCATTTTTTAAAATTATAATATTTATTAACATATATTCATAATTTTTATTTAGGAACAATTGATATTAATCATGGGAAATAATAAGCAAGGACTACCAAAAAAAATTGATGCAAAAAGGAAAAAACAAAGGGAGCACATGAAAAGACTACATGAAATAAGAAAAGTTGGAGGAGAAGGTACGTCATCTATACCAACTGACATTAACATGTAAAATAAAACACTAAAATGCCTATTGAAGATACAAATGATGGATCAAATTTACCAAATTCAAACCAAGAACAAATGTGAAGCATCACACCTAGTGAGACAAGGAATGATCAATCAAATGTACGAAATGCAAACCAAGAACACACACCAATCATAACAACTCCTTGAATTATTCATAAAAAGCCAAATTATCTAATTGACATAGATGAAAATATTTTGAAACCAATGCCCGAAAAAAAATTCAATTGCACTTGTAGAAGAATGACTAATATAATATAAAAAAACTATTTTGAGAGCTTAAATTAAATTGGAAGGTGCCAATTATTTGTTGAATTGATTAAAAATATTAACTTTAGAGAAACTATGAAGATCCTTGGCTTAAGATCATCAGATACCAATGGTGAAAGAACTATTGTGAGAAATCTAATTAGTGTGTATCAATCAATAGGTTCAACATCGTGCACTAAAGATACATTACCTGACATGTTCTTACATCAACTATAGTAAGCAATGAAACTAAAAAATTTGGTTTGATTTTCAAAACAAGTAGGTCACTAAAAATAAGTAGAAAACTATTAAATTCCACTGGGAGACATAAAATAATTTAGGATCCTCATTGTAATTCTCTATGGGAATTTTTAGATAGACTTCCATGCAAAGACAAGGTTGTTATTGATGCATTAAGAGCATTAATTGAAAAAATTGGCAAGATAACACAAGAGTTTCACCCAATCAAAGAGGTGTTGTTAGAAGGAGAATATGATCTAAAAATTATGAATCAAATCCTAAACACTTTTTGGATATGACTCAAACTCAATTTTATGAAATGTTTATTCAAATTTACCCTTGAGTGAGAATTAGTCAAAGTTTTCTTGAAATGGTCAATCCTTTTTATGTTAAGATAAATCATGCACAAACTACATGTTTTTGAGTATGGGAAAATAGGTTTTGATGGGACCTTGAAACCCATTACAAAAGAGTTTTAAAGGGACCTAAAACCTAGCCCAAGCAAAGTATGCTACTAAAAAGATAATCCATAGACCAACAATAGCCCATTAGTACCAACACCAAACAGAAAAAATAGGACTACACAAGCTACACAAAGGTTTTGAAGGGAACTTGAACCCTTTACAACAAGGTTTTTACTAGGACATTAAACCCAAGAAAGGATAGGGACTGAGAACCCTAATAGGAGAAAAGAACCACTTGAATTAGCTAGGCCACTATCAACTTGTAACAACCAGACTGCAACATAATAATAGATCACTGCAATACATCAACATACTTACTACACCCATCCACCTCCATACAACATCATCCTACCAAATATTCCAACTCAACCTCCATCTCAATAGGAGAGAGATCCACTATATAGGAGAGGTTGAAATAAAAACCCTTACCACCAAAGTTGTCACTCTCCTACCCACCTGAACTCCACCTCTTGTTTTTTAAAAGTCATGAGTCAAGGAGATGGCTTCTTGATTTTGGAGCTTCACATAATATGACTTCGTCATATAGTATGTTTTATTATTTTGATACCTACACTTTACATCACATTTTGATGAGAAATATAATAGATATATGCATGTTTATGGGCAATAATCTATTTGTTGAACAAACCAAAATACTAGGTGGTGAATAAGTATGCTTTAAAATTCAATCCCAATTAACTATTGTTGAAGTTAAGTTATACCAATAAAGCATTCATTCACTTAATCAAAACAAGATAAAACACAAGAAACTACACAAGAACACAAATAACACTAGATTTATGTGGAAAACCCCACAAGGGAAAAATAATGGTGAGAAATGCAGCTAGGAGCTACTGTCCTAATCCAGCCTCACAAGTAAATAATAGTTTACAACTTTTATTTTGGGATAGAACCCAAGGAAGAAACTACTCCATGAATTTATTTTAGGAGCTAGAACCCAAGGAAGCTAATACTCCCTAATTGGAAAAAGAACAACTGAAATATGATTGATTTCTAACTTTAACCACTAATAGTCATCAATTCTACACATTAGGTCTATAGTGGATCTTGCCACACTTTGCTCATTCACCCATACATCTTCACAAAATTCCATCCCATTCTTCACATATTTGATCTTCTATATATATCATTTGCACACTTTCAATAAACAAATTCAATTAGCCATAAACAAGATATTACATGAAACTTGTAGCATGTTGGCCTACATCTTCATTAGTGATATGAAAAAATCATAAAATATTATTATTTCTCCTAGATGGGTCAACATGACCCATACAAAATCTACAAACACTTCTTAGACTCCTCTCAATCTTAAATTGGTGGTGCACATCACCAACATACCCTATTTAGCCTCAACAATAATATAACTTCACAAACTGACTTAAAACAAATGTGTGGTATTGGAAACAAGAAATATTTCCATGTTCTTCATACTATAGACACTATGAGACATGTGGATTGTCTACACAAACTCATACAAATGATCTCCATAAATATTTTCTAGCACAAGTAAATAAACATATTTTTATCGAAGATTAGGCATCTAGAACCAACTGTAACACTTTGTCACTTGAGATCTGAACTTGCGGAGCACCAAACCACTTGAAATTGTAAAGAAAAAATATTTAGGAATCACTAATTATATCCTAAAAAATTAATGGTCAAACCTTTACATCCGAAGGAATGTAGAGCATTCCAACAAGCCTTCATATCCACTTTACACTACCATAGCCCAAATCGGAACTCTGTCACTTCTAACTTTCATTGTAGAAGGTATAATGACATGAAACGATGGATATAACACCTTCACATCTACATGATCTTATATTTTGAACTACAATAATAAATATAACTCTACAAAAGGATGCAAACCAAAATTTTGTGTCTCTGCCTTACGGTATATATTGAGAAATCCCTAGACATGACTTTTGTAACTTTTGTCTGAGTGTGGTACAAAAAACTTGCAAGATATCATTGTAGGCAATCTAAAAACATATTATGACATTTGTAGCCACCTCTGCATCATACATAGACAATTGTTAGTTACTTATCTTCCATACATTGCAATGTTGACTGACTTGCATCATTATATATCTTTGCATATTAGCTACCTCTGGAGCATATATAGACTTAGGCACACTTTTGACATCAATGTCAACTAATATTATCAAGTTGCAACAATCTCCCCCTTTTTCATTGATGGCTAAACCAAAAATATGTGCACAAACACTACCCCTTAGATGCACATTTCTCCCTCCCCCTTTGACATCAATAGCAAAGGGTAACAAAAATTTCTATGTACATACAAATATTATAAACTCTCCCTTAATAATTTCAAATCTTATTCCCTCTAGGATGAAGTTCGGTTACTTCATCAACAAAATTATCCTTATATCTATTCCACATATATACACAACAACAAAAAAGAAAAGATATCTTACATCAAAGTTCAAACACAACTTACTTGGATGGCAGAATGTTCTTGTAAATAGACTCGAGCTAGATCAAGCTACTATCCCATTGATTATTTGTAGTGGTAAAGGTCTTGACATGACATGTCAGCTGCACATATGTACCTTATGCATTTCCAAATAATATGGTGCCTTGTATTTCTAAACTACACAATTAGCTTCTATCAGGAGTCTAGTGAGTGAAGCCAACCTTAGGCTCACTACTTCTCTCAATTGTTTTGCCTAACCTTTGAATTTATCCCTTTGATCTTGCAATTTTTGTATCTAAGAGTGTAAATTTTCCACTTGTACCCTGATGAAACCATCACTATATTATACTAAGTCATATGTTACAACCACATTGGTGATTTTCATTTCAATAGCATTAATTTGATCCTTAAGGCTCTTAGTTTTTGTTGGCCATTTCAAATAGAAAACATATAAATATTTGTCTTCCTCCAAGCACTTTTGAATGTCCTTAATATAGGATTACAACTTGGTCAATGCACTATCACACTTTTTGGAGGTATCATTCAATCTCTTTTCATTTATCTTCAATTCTGCCTACTTCTCTATATGAGATGAGTAAGACTCAAAAGACTCCATTAATTGATTCATCTATTGTGTAGGGAACAATGATGAATCTCTTTTAGCTTCTAACATAGTTTTCTCTTCCAATATTTCCTGGTGGAGCCTCTAAATATTGAAAATTTTGTGTTGGTTCCTTGCCTTTTCACTATCCATTGCATTTTTTCCCTAGGGTTAGGTTTAGGGTTTTGATTCAAAAGGCCGTCATTTCAAATTTTATGGTCTTTCACCCTAGGATTTTTATTCCTTCATTGACTTATTGTACCCAATTGTAGACCATTTCAGTCATGACTTAAACCATCAGAAGCGTGTTGTCACTGGACCCTTGGTCTAGGTTTTTCGGTCATCACATGTTATACCATCGCCTTAATATTTCCTAAGTCAGGAAAATAATTCCCATTAAAGTGACTTAAGTCTTAAGTCCTTAATTGCATGGGTCTTGGTCCCGTCGACCTAGTTGGCCCCCTTTTTTATGACTAACTTTTTTTGCATGTGTAAATTTATCGACGATTAGATCTAAGGATTTGATCCTAGTTGTTCCCCGCTTCCCCACATGAATAAAAAAAAAAATCCAAAAAGAAGTGGGGCTAGCAGGCTGAAGACATGTGGAATGTTATAAGTGTGGGGACCAATCTCCATTTGCATATCTAACACCATAATATTTGAACTGACAGTCAAGATGCATTGTGAGATTTTAATCTCAACTATTCCCTGCTAGCCCGCAGGAGACCCACTAGCAGATTTTATCAAGTAACGAGGCTAGTGGGTGATCAACACGTGTTTTCTTCTATCACCTGGAAAGAAGGTGGAGCCCATAGAATGAATGAGTCAGCATTTTAGGTGGAAAAATATTATTGGCACGAGATGAATTTTGGAAGGCGACAGAAATTCAAACTTTTTTGACTCAATCTAAGTCATCAAACGTGCCATCTCACAAATCAATCAATGGCTGACATTCAAAATTGAAGATATGGCTATGGGAGCCATTTTGTTTTGTGCAAGAAAATAGTAATGGTAGAAAGGACATGTAGAGCTACCCAAATCTAATCCTAAGGCACATAAAAGATTGCTTTTTCGCATAATTGAAGATTGAACACAAGTTTTAAAGCATCCAGGAGATTGAAGTGAGAATTCCAGAGTTTAAGGCGATTAGAATCAGGGTTTTCTTCAAGTGTAAAATCCATAAGTAAAAAAAAATGCAATTCTCTATGATTTCTTTAAATTTCCTTGGATTAGGGTAGATGGTCACTATATCATTTTGTCAAATTATTATTCATACCATTGAGTTGTTTTATACTAGTTTGAGCTTCTTTTAGGGTTTGAAGTTCTATCTAACCTATTGAATTTGTAACTTCGAGCCGTGTCCTAGGTTTTTTTTTAAAAAAGAGGCTAGGTCTTGAACCTCTCCAATGTTGAAACCCTAGATAAATTAGAATCTACCTATTACCAATGGCTCCCAAGACTCAAGTTTCTGGTTCTGAACCCGCACCAAGGCTTGTTTCCCAAGACATCATTGACCAATTGAAACCCTCAACTAGCAAAAGGGCCAAGGGAACAACACTATTTCAAGGCCCTAAAATTAAAGAAGTGTTAATTGACAAACAATGTTATATCAAGGATGTTGATGTGCCATACACAGGGTGGAAAATGTTCCAAAATTGGTTTGGAAATAGAAATTGTGGAGTTCTCGTCTGTAACCCCTGGGGATTGGATATGGGGAAGTTAGTAGTTCCAAATGTATACATGGATGTGGATTTACTGAAGGATATAACTATGAGGTATGATCCTATCTCAGGGGTCGTCAAGGCATATGATGGTGTTGAAATGGTGAAGATAACCAAAGAGGAAATTGTAGAAATATTCAAGCTTCATGAATGGAGTCAAGATATGATTCTCACTAACCTAGATTTCATAAACAAATATGAGAAAACAAAGGCTATGTTTAGGTTAACAATGCTTCCCATACATACTACAAGTACAAGTGTTGGGAAATCAAGGAAACAAGTAACAATTGATAAGGATGAAAAGGAGTCATTCCCCATGAAGTACTTTGAAAATTACTTTAGGAAAATTGTTTTCTCCCTATGACAAATTCTTAGATTTGATCTACCACCCACCATGCCAATAGGTTACATGTATATGGTGGCACACCTTCAACACCTAGCCTATAATACATAGTGTATAATTATGCCACATATCTAGCAGAGAACATTCATTAGGGTTTGTCTGCACTCAAGGAAGGAAAGGATTGGGTGAGGTTTTGGTGGTACTCTCTCTTGATACATATGTTCTTATTCAAAGGAGAGAAGAATTTTTTTGAAGACATGACACTGTTGAAGGTACAAGAGGATATTGAAATGCCAGTCTAGTGTTGGACTCAGATTTTGGATAAGGATGACTTCAAGTATGATTATGTTGTCTTCCAAAAAAATATTCCCTCCAAACTTAGAAGGTTTTTTATTTTCAATTCACCAAGGATTCCAAAGGAGATACAAGTTTTTTAGAGGCCCTTGGAAAGGACGCCTGATTTGAAATTGACTCATAATTTCATACCCTAGTACAACAATCTTTAGGATCTATGAAAAATGTGAACCCACATGCATTACTAAGAGATGTGCGACTAAGGATTGGATTTATTAAAGTTGAGGCAATTAGGGGCAGTACAAATGGCACACTTACCTAAGCAACAAAAGAAAGGCTTATTCTTTCCTGAGTGGACTATGTTTTTAGATTTTGTGATGGATAAGGGAGGATGGAAAGACTTGGACAATTTCTTGCACCTTATAGGTTGAAAACTATGTGCCCAAGGAATCATGACCCAAAAGTTTTGATTGTTGCTTTGAAAGCAAGGATTAGAGGTGGCTCCTTTGTCCATAATTTTTACTTTCCTGAAGATGTGATCGGGAACATTTTTTATTTTGAAATCTAGGATGAAAAGAAGGAAATGTATCTCACCTTCATTAAAATGGTGGATAAAATCAAAAGGTTAAATCCCAATTATGACCCTCTGCCCAATATTAAGGGTGAGTTAAATAGGGTCATGTATGTACTTGACCATTTTGAGGACATAGTGGGTGTATTGAGGGAGGAACAAATAATAACAGATAAAGGGAAGGTAGTGGTTGTTGAATAAGAACTAGCAAGAAAAGAGGAGGAGAGACCCTCTTACCAACCATCACACAAAGTTAGAGTATACTTCAAGAAGAAGGAAGTAATAAAGAGGAAACAAACACTTCCAAACCCTACTACATTAGAGGGTTCAATAATATCTTCTCCGGTGAGATTAGTACCATCTCCTCCCAAGCGAGCTCCCCCTCCCATTTAATAGACGTTGATTCACCTCCTAGAGGTCCATCTCCATTTGAGCAGCCACCACCCAAGAGGCACAAGATTGAGGTAGGAGGACTAGTTAATTATCTTGAGTTTTATGAAGATGACATCCTTGTCACACCCAAAGAGATGCAACAAGGAATGCATTTTACCCCAAGGGAAGTTGCATTGTGCATAGGAGAGAGTAGCCTCAGACTAGGAAAAGAAGATGTCAGTGGTCTAAACAATGCTGATGATCTAAGGCATGAGGCTTCCAAACATTTTTGAAGGATGATTCTTTTGTGCAAACCAAAGAATTTAAGGATTTTTTATGGAGAGCTAAGGCTCATGAGTATGCAGAAAATGTTTCTAAGGAGGTTGTGCAAGAAAATGTAAGGAAAATTATGAGGAATGAGTTCCAAAACATCACACTCAAAGAATCAACATCATTAGTGCATAAAATGGGCTATTATTGTTGCTAGAGTGGGACATGCAGATGCAGTTGTGTTGGACATAATAAGGAGGCATGAGAAACCCTTATTTCAAATAGAGGAGGAAACCAAATTAGCATTGCAAGGGCCAACCTTCAGTAAAGAATGGGATGAATTGGCCCTTTGGTCATTATCTCTAGGGTCCAGGAAACAAAAATTTGCAGAGCCGACCAACTTCAGTGGGTAGTTAATCATTAAAAGAGTCTCTGACACTCCAACAATAGAAGCAATAGAGATGACAATCAATGATACTAGATTCACTAAGGCAACAGTGGAGAATGTCATTGTAGAAAGAGACTCGTACAAAAGAAAGTAGAATGAGATCATTGATGAATACAATAAGAGTAAACAAAAGGTGGTTGGGCTAGAAATAGAGTTGGAATTGTTCAAGCAATAGGTAGAAACATTGAAGACCCAGGGCCCATTAGGTTCGAGTTATGCAACACCTACTTCCCCAATTACACATTCCCAAAATTCCTCCTCTTCCACCAGAGGAGTTCTAAGTAATAATTCCATACAATTCAGGTCAGGAACCAATGGAAATTCAGGAGCCAAGCACATCAGGTGCAACTACAATGAATGAGCCCACAAAGGAAAAATTGCTTCAATAGATTGAAGTATATAAGAAATTGTTGTCACAAGTTTAGGACACAACTTATGATAATAGTTTGAAGATTTTTTATGTTGTTTTGGAGCATATGAATAATAAGATTCAACACAACTTGAACAACACTCATTCAAACTATTCTTTAATGTTGCAAGAAATAAGTTGTCTTAAAGAGACAAAGATTTAGCTACTCCAATCATCAATAGATGGATCCCTAGGGTTGACAATTCGAAGCTCATAACATTTGGGTCTGCATGTTCAAAAGGATAAATATCCAAATATTAGCCCAATATATAAATTTGTTAAGGAAATTAAGGATCAAATATTTCAAGGGTATGCTGCTCCTTTGGAAGAAAATCTATAAAGGAGTTAAAGTCAAAATTTGATGATGCAGAATTGGGATTGTTGCCTGATATTCAATAGACACATGATGAGGTAAAACCTCTATGGGCATGGAAAGATCAAGTGGATACGACTATTGCTGCCCAAGCATCCCTCATATGTGAGAATATTGTTATTGATATTGATTTATTGAAAAATACTCTTGAAAATTTTTCTTTCACCATTAGCTTCTGGAGGAATTTGACAAAGAAGCCAATTCAGTAATGGCTAAGTATGTTCCTTATAGAAAGAGGATGGATGCACTCTTGGGTTTTAATTGGCCTTTTGAAACAAAGTAAAAATTGTGGAAGAATACATTCATTGATGATTTGGAGTTATAGAAACACTTATGGAGAACATTTATACATGGTCAAGTATAATGCAGATCTAGCCTTAGAAATTGTAATGTATAAAAGGTATGTTTCTCTAATTCAAGATGTGACAGATAAATGTTGACTGTTGGTGACTTGTACTAGTGTTGGAGGCTAACCTGGATTATAGATCCATGTTGTTCTTTCCTTTTTCACGCCTTTTTATCTTTTGGTGAAGAGGAATAAAGATACATCAATGGTTTGAAGACCACTCTCTTCAACAACCTGCCTTTTGGAAGGCACAAGAATCTCCATCAACTAAAAAGCAACCTTTTTCTCTTGAGAGAATATTCTTTTAATTTTTTGTAACCGTTCCTCATGGAATGATCGGTATGATTTGTCAAATGGAAATGTGACAAGTGTACTTTTGGCTTGAGGCTTGTTTTTCTCCCTTGTTTCTAATAAAAGGGAATTCAAGGTCATTAGTATGGGTCTCTTTTTAAATTCTAGATCTGAAAATGAAAATGTACAACACAGAGAATATATGTTCTGAGTTTATATGTTAGGTTTTGAGTTAAGCAAATAAGTTTTATAAATTGTATGGTTTTCAAGCATGTCTAGATAAACAATGCAAACCTTTGAGTCTATTGTCTTTCCATCTATAATATTTCATATGAATTATTAATGAAAACCTGATCAATGATCTTCCATTAATTTTCATTGTTGCTCTACAGTGAAATATGTTTTAACTCTAGCTCTGATTTAATGAATCAGTTAAAATACCTTGATTAAAGCATGATTTCATATGAATTTTTAGTGGATATTATAAGTAGTCATAGAATATAAGCATTTAGTATGTGTATTGTAATGCAATTACACTAAGATCATGGCTATTTGAAATTAAACTTACCTCATAGTTCAATTTATTGTGTTTTGACTCCTTTCCCTAAGATAAGACACTGGTCTAACAAGTGTTAAAGCATTTATTGTGGTTTTGATGTTTCAATTTGAGAAAAAAACTCCTAAACAAGCATATAATCAATTTTTTTTTTGAATTTGGTATTATGTTGTATTCTCAACTTTAGGTGTTTAATCCTTTTAAAGGAATTGCCAGTTTCTTGGAGGATTTCATCTAATTAGCATTTTGATGGGAATATTTATGTTTATTATGCAGTGTGTGATATAATTATATAGAAGATTGAAGGATAGACATTGTGGGATCACCCTCCTGACTTTTGGAGAGCCCAAAGTGTAGGAGGGAAGCATTATAGCTTCCTCTCGTTCATTGGAAAATCACCTCCTAAGTATTCAAGGATTGAATTTGGAAAATTCATAGATGCTCAGCAAGATTTGCTTGGTTCTTTAAAAACCACAAACACCTCCATTGCTTATTCCAACACTCCTGCACACTCCACTAGAAGTTCTTGTCTTGTTTTGGCATGGAGTACATCACCAAGATTCAACTTATGGAAGTGAGACATACTAGACAAATTAACTTGTCCATCAAAAGTAGGAACATGCAACAATTGAGGAGACACCATTGGTTGTATTTGCATTTTTTGAGCCAAG
Source organism: Sequoia sempervirens (assembly GCA_007258455.2). Lineage (NCBI taxonomy): Eukaryota > Viridiplantae > Streptophyta > Pinopsida > Cupressales > Cupressaceae > Sequoia > Sequoia sempervirens. Next base: position 192,889,001 of record VDFB02379711.1, on the reverse strand, counting down.
AACTCCTTGATGGAGTCAACTAGAGAGGAATATGACTTCTCTGAGCTTCCTTCTTCAACATCCTTCTTCTCTTTCTCCTTTTTTTACTTTTCTTTCTCCTTTTGCTTTTCTTCTTCTTTCTCCTTCTCCTTTTCTTTCTCTTTACTAGAGGTCCATCTCGTTCCTCTTGCTAATTGGAGAGACCTTTTTCCTCTTGTTGAAAAGGCACATCTTGCTCATTTTGATTCTCTAAAGTGGATCATTAACAATATTATTCTCTTCCAGAGGCTCCCGTGCATCCACATCAACTTCAATTTACACTTATTCAATGATCTTTTATTTGTAACTTCTTTTATTTCTAATTGAATCTTTCTTTTAGTATCATCATCCATACTCATCACAAGATCTATTCTCTACTTTGTAAAGAGATCCTTAGCTTATTTCTAAACAATCTTTTCCTTTTTTGTCTAGGAGATAGAGGATCGAGCCTTGTCAATTGCTTGTTGTCTTAATTCTTCATCAACTTTGATTGTATTTTTTTTTCTTTGTCTCAAAGGCTGCTATAAGCTTTCTAGAGATTTTTTAATGATGTCAAACATGTTCTTCTTGAGCATATATGTTTAATGATAGCCTTTTAAATAGTCTTATTATCTTCTAGAGGAACATCTAGATGGAATTCCATTGTATCATTCAACAAACCAAAGCTAACGATTCCATTCAATATAGCTTCAAACTTGAGAGCGTCATATGACACCAAAGGAGTTTGCTCTTTTTTCCCTTCATCTATCTTCTTTTGTTTCTTTTTGGGTTTACAGGTATCTTCATCTTTAGCTTCTTCCTCCTCTTCAAGTCCTTCGTCATCACTCTTCTTCCTCTTTTCCTTCTACTTAGGCCTAGTATGCACAAATTTTGTGTCCTTCTGTGGAGGGTTTTTAGATGCAACTTTTCTTCTTACACCAGTTGATTGTGTAGATCTGGAGGGTTATAGAAAAGATATAGAAATAGAAGAGGATCTAGTAGACCTTCTTGGTTCTTTTTTGACTTTTGAAGTAATAGAATTTCCTTCAGAACTCTCTGTAGGGGCTTTAGACGTAGACTTTGGAGGAAGACCCATTTCTTGTGAATCTCATCCTTGTGTTTTTGAAAATGATCCTTTGCATGCTTCTTATAAAACTTATCCATTATCCCATCATATGTGTCAAATCTCTCAACAGTTGTATCTTTTAGCTTCTTCAGTAGGTTATCCACATATCCTTGTACATATTCAGATGCAACCTCATAAGGCAATACAGGAATCCATGAGGTTTTGGGCTCTACAGCTTCCATGTAGCAATGATCCTTGTATACCATGAATGTCACCTCATTCTCATACTTTCAAACCAAATCAGAGGGTATCCTCAATTGTCTACTCTACATCTCTACTTGTAGATTCTTAAAGAATCTTGGAAACCATCTATGTGTTTCTTGATTTGTGCAGCTACCAAAGAGAACTTATCAAGTAATTCATTCAATAAAAAGAAAGGAAAATAATCAATAACCCAAACTTGAAATTATATCTAGTTTCATTTTTCCTCTTTAAATTATCCATCAACTTCTCCCTCAATAGCTCACATAGGTCAAAATTGGCACCTTCCTGCACCATTTGATAAGTAGTATGAATTATGGTGACGGTGGTAAACCCTTCTCTATTTGTGAAGTAAATCTTATGTAATTCCCATTGAAGCATAATGAACATTGGGATCAGTGATATCCTTCATAGTTTAGGGTTCTCTTATCAATTTTTTCTTTAGTAAGCTCCATAACCCTTCCATTCTTTATAAATTTCAACATCGAGACTAGTCTAGAGGCACAAAGATGAGTAACTACCCTATAGATTCTTTTGTGATCATGTCGGGATTATGTAACCCAATGAATTCTTCATGAATGTGACTAATGATGATTCTTACTCATTCTTTTTTGTCATAGAAATTTGGGAAACATTTCTAGATGTCTAACCCTTCCACACACACATTCGCATATTCAAGCTTGTAGACTCTATTCTCATTTAGGAGTTCATGTCGGGCCACTTAAAATGATGATGTATGATCAATTTCATTCAGTTGGGCATGGATGTAGATCCTTGCATCTTCAAAGTATACCACATCTGTAGGAACTTTTGAAAATGCACCATCTTTGTCAACCTCCATCTCCTTGAATGATTTTTTTTTGTTTTTTGGCCTAGGTTTCTCCACAACATCAATCACTTACAGTGTCGCCATTGATATTTCTTCTAAAAAATTCAAACACCATTGCTAGGGATAAACACTCTTCTCTACTCCCAAACACAAATTTATTGGATTGCAATTTGAGAACAACATATTCAAATGAAACATAAAAAACCTTTCATTTGCCCTAACTTTTCACCATTAATACATTTGTACTTTTTAGGTAAACCTTTTTCTAGAATTATCTATTTCATCACAAGGATACAAGGATGCTCAACACACCTCCACAAATCATTCCCTTACTCCAGAACCTTGATCAAAATATTCAACATTACTCAACAAACCTGATCACCAAAGGAATTGATCCAATTCATCTTCTATGATGAAATGTTTAGCATTTTATCATTTTTAGGGGGCTAAATGATTTGAAAATGATAGCACCCTTGAGACAATGCTCTATCTTAGTTTTTCATAGGATCTTGTGTAGAATGCACAAGCATGGTATCATCCTTCTCATTTTCCTGAACTTGCTTCTATTTCCAAACTTTTGTATCTCCTTTATTTTTTTGACTTAGGGTTTCTTCCTTATTCTGGCTCTGAGCAGGTGGCTTCATAAGGCCACTTCTACAAAAAAATTCTCTTTTTCCAACCTTATTACAATTGTAGCACACAATTTTATTCTCTAAAACAAAGTTATTCCTCTTAACTTTAGTTCTACACTCTGCAGCCTTATGACCAAAATTGTTGCAAGCATAGCAATATCCATGAAATGAAAAAACATCATATATTTGAGGCACAAATTATTTTCTACCCATGTAGTCATTTCTTCTTTCTCTATATCTATAATCAATAGCCTTGTGCCCAAATTTATTGCAATAATACCAATAACCAAGTGAAAATATTGAGTGAACCTAGTAGGGGCATGTTGCTTAGCAGGTGGAGGACCTTTGAATCTCCTTTTTATTTGAATAGGAATGAATCCACCTTCTTTCTTGCTATCTTGATCTAACGTTGCATTTTTAGAGGGTGTCTTCTTAGATTCTTTAATGCAATCTTTCTCCTCCTTTGTTTCAGACTTGCCCTCTGCCTTGAAATTCTCATATAGGTTTGTTGATGGACTATTTATTGGACCTTTACCTTTTTCAAAAATAAGGCCAGATTTTTCTTTTGATGGATTTTTTGATTTGATTATCTCATCAAGAATGTTAGAGCCTCATTTTAGTTTTAGTCCCTTGTCAATTTGTTCTTTTTCTTTTCCAATTGTTTCCTCAGGGAAATAATCTCTTCTTCAGGCTTGGAGCATTCAACAATTTTGTTAATGAGCTTGATATTCAGGTACTCTTCAATTATTTTACCTTATTCAACTCAAACATTCAACTTGAAATTTTTTTTCTTTGGTTTCTCATGTTTTTACTAAATTTCTTCATTCTTTCCTCTTTCTTCATCTAGATCATTTAGGGAAAAAATGATTTTTTTTCATAATCTACTGGAAAATATTCTTTGTTAAATTCAAATTCCTCATCCTCCTTAGGGAGTATGTCTTCTTCTCTCATAGAGCTCTTCATCTTGGGCATTGAATCATTCCTCATGTGTTCCAAATATAGGATCTACCTCAACTGTTAGGCTATATCAAGGAACCTTGCTCTGATACCAATTGTTGAACATAACAAAATATTGAGAGGGGGGTGAATCAGTATGCTTTAAAATTCAATCCTAATTAACTACTAGTGAAGTTAATTTACACCAATTAAGCATTCATCCACTTAATCAAAACAAGAGAAAATACAAGAAACCACACAAAAACACATATAACACTACATTTATGTGGAAAACCCCATAGGGGAAGACCACAATGAGAAATGCTAATAGGAGCTATTGTCCTAATCTAGCCTCATAAGTAAATAATAGTTTACAAAAAAAAAAAAAATTGGCTACAAACCAAGGAATCAACTACTCCCTAACTTTATTTTAGGGGCTAGAACACTAGGAAGCTACTACTCCCTAATTAAAAAGGGAACAATTGAAATATGACTAATTTATAGCTTCAACCACTAATACTCATCAATTCTACACATTAGGTCTGTAGCAGATATTGTAACACTTTTCCCATGCACTCATACATCTTTGCACACTTCCATCCCATTCTTCACATCTTTTTTCCTCTATATATCATCCACACGCTTGCAAAAAACAAATTTAATCACCTATAAACAAGAAATTATGAAAATCGTAGCATGTTGTCCTACATCTTCATTGGCAGTATACAAAAATGATAAAATATTATTTACATTTCTTCTAAATGAGTCTGAATGACCCATACAAAATCTACAAACACTTCTCATACTCCGCTCAATCTTGAATTACTGGCACACATCACCAACATACCCTAATCAGCCTCAACAACAACATAACTTCACAAACTAACTTGAAACAATTGTGTGGTACTGGAAACAAGAAAGATATGCATATGCTTCATACCTTAGACACTATGCGATATGTGGAGTGTCCACACAAACTCATACAACTGATCTCCACAAACATTTTATGGCGCAAGTATACAAACATAAGTTTTATTGAAGATTAGGTATCTAGAACTAAATATAACACTCTGTGACTTGAGATCTGAAATTGTGGAGCAAAAAACCACTTGAAATTTTAATGTAACACTCTTTAGACATCACTAGTTATTTCCTCAAAACTGATTGGACAAAGCTTTACATTCAAAGGAATGTAGAGGATTCCAATAAGTCTTCATATCCACTTTGCACTACCATAGCACAGACCGAAACTCTGTCACTTCTAAATTTTGCTACAGAAGGTATAATGACATGAAACGATGGATATAACACATTAATATCTCTGTTATCTTATCTTCAAAACCACAAGACTAAATCTTTCTCTACGGAAGGATGTGGACCAAAATAGTGTGTCCCAACAATAGGGTATATATTGAGAAATCCTTAGACACAACTTATGCAACTTTTTTTTAGTGTGGTACAACAAATTGGAAAGATACCATTGTTGGAAATATAAAAACACATTAGGACATGTGTACCCACCCCACATCATACTTAGACAACCACTGATTACTTATCTCCCATACATTGCAATGTTAACTTGCTCGCAGCATTAGACATCTCTACATATTAGCTATCTCTAGAGCGTATATAGACTTAGGCACACTTTTGATATCAATGAAAACCAATATTATCAACCTACAACATTATTGGCATGGGAGAAGGAACATTCAATGATGTACTTTGTGTTTCATCCTTGTAAACTAATCCCCTTTCTATCTATCAAATTACACATAGTTTAAAAGGGAAAATAATTTAGTTCACACATAATTCTATGATTATTAGAGACTAAGACAATAGATTTATCATTTTTGTTGGGATGGATGATAATTCATCTTGATTGCATACCTTTTTTTCAGATTTTTCTTCTAATGATGAAGTTCATTTGATTGGTATTCATACTCATGAATCTAGTGTGAATCATATTTTTAATGATAAGTTTGGTCACTTGAACATTGGTTCTCTTGAGACTTGTGCTTAGCTTACATATCCTCCACCTCCTACTTCTTCAAGTTCAATGTTGTCATGGCTTCTAGTACTTCAATTTAGTAGGATGATCATAATCTTTTATATTCAACTTTGTGGGATGAGTAGTTGATAAGTGATTTAGATTTATTTTGTAAGTCTCATATTGTATATTACACACTTGACGATTTCCACTTCCTCTTTGATGATAGTCACAATACACGTTTTATCATGTCATCATTATTTATTAACATTATTGTTCATGAATTTTCAAATAGTCTTTAGTTTTCATCTTCTTTGATTGGAGTATAACCTAATTTTTTTGTGGCATACTCTAGCACAAAGACACTTGAGTAGGTTTTAGACACACCCATCATGAGACTTCTTCCCTCATCTCTCTTATTGAATTTTTAGTTTCTTCTACATGCACCATTGGACTTGATTCTTCTTATGGGGAGGAATGTTGCTCATCAATATTGGGCACTTCTCAACATTCATATTCATGCACTCACCATTACCATGAGCTACTTCATTATAGGGGGTCTATAGTTTAACTATTCCTCTCCTATGGGGATTATCTATTGTATATTTGTAATGGATGTAATCCTTAGGGTGTCATGTTGAGTCCTTTCATTACTTTTCATGTTTTTTTTTGCATTCTCTTTTGAAGAGAAGCTTTCTCCTATTGGGTTTTCTCCTTTCCTCCATTTGTGTGAGATCTTTTGTTTATGGGTACCTAACATGGCTTGTTTCATAAATTTTAGCATAAGCCATTGATTAATATTCTTGGGATGATGTAAAAATAATGAAAAATTTCAATATTTATACATCTAAAAAATTTCCATATGATTTAATCCTTATCATTGATCATATAATATTTTCATTAACCACATATGATTTTTTTAAAATTGTTAGAAATATTTTCAAGTAATTAATTTTATTTATTTAAATATATCTATAATTCACCACCTAAATTATTAAATTTTTTGAATATATTATAATTATCTAACTAATTTATTTTATTTTAAATAAATAATTCTAATTCACTACTAAATGAGAAAAAAAATCCACATAATTTTTCTTTTTTTAGAAAATGAATACATTTGTCATAATATTTATACCTTGGCATAAGATTCACTAAGATTTAATATCCTTTTTGGTAGGTTTTTTAAAATTATTACAAGTTCCTAAATATATTCATCCATTTTGTGTCCTATTTCATTTGGTAAGCCCTTAAAATGATCCATATTTACCTAGATACATGTAAATATAGAATGGGAGAGAGCAACAATCTCTAATGAGAAATAAAAAAGAACCCGATGAATCTTTAATAGTCTCTAAAAAGAATCAATCTATAATTATCATGATATATTTGGCAATTTAATGCAAACTAGAATCACCAAGAACATTTGGAAAAAAATATTGAAAGCTAGATACTTAGAATTCAATAATAAAGGAACCTTCTCCAACACCAAACCTCCTCCTCAAAAACAACCTCCATATCTTCCTCCAACTCAAAAGTAACAACAAAAATCTCTAAGCATAAGACATAATAATTTACTTCATTTAATTGGAAATGCTCACAACACTTTGAAACTCAAACATGGAGATATAACTAACCATCTTCTTAAAATTATGCATCAAACTCTTTGTATCATAATGAGTCTCTTCTTCTAAAACTTTAAACCCAAGAATAATCATCAAGGTCTTTACATAACACAAAACTTAGAGAATTTATTGTTCATGAATTCTAAACTATAACCAACCTCCATGACAAAGAGTTGACATTGAACATTGTATCTAATGCAATCTAAGTCTAATAGATAACTATTGCAATGAGCTTATAATAACGAAGTTGGTAATGAATGTTAGTTCTTATGTTTTCTTTCAAGTAAACTTGAAATGTGACTAATTATTGTGATTTGTGTGAGTAAGTATTGATTCTTTTGATTGAATCAACCCTTTGTTATTAAAAAAAACTATACTAAAATGATGTATTTAAGTACATAACTTGACACCTCATTTAAAATCTTTGGTGTCCAACTTGATGAGAAACAATCATATCCAACATTATTGATTTGCAACAAAAAAATTACGCTAAGAGGTGTAACCCTACGATGGGAGGCTAGCACAATCTGTGAAAGAAAAACAAAAAACAACATACATTTAACAATATTTATTAATTAAAAGTAAAAGTAAAAAACGAAACACAATAATTATTTAGAAAAGCCATAGCCATAGTCTTATCCTTATAAAAAACAAAAGAAAACAAAAAAGCAAATAGAGTTAATAATATATATTTATTTATAAAAAAATCAAAAAGCATGAGACATATTAGAAATATTTATTTAAAAAAATCCACCATCACATTCTTGTCCTTATCCAAAACATTATCCAAATTGTTAATTTTCTATTTTAATTGAATAAATCAATTTTAGATAGTTCTCTCCAATTAAGAATTTGGTTAATAATATTTATTTATTTTTAAAAAAAATTAAAAAAGAGAGTTATTAATAATAAAATATTGATAATAATATAATATTGAACCTAACTCTACTCTCAAATATAAAATTAAATAGGTAACGGTAATCTCTAATGATATTTCAAAAATTTTAAGAAATAAATAAAATAGGTCTCCAAAATGATATATTTCAATGTATATTATATGAATTAATATTTAAGATATATATACTAGTAAATAAATAAATAAATAAAATCATGTTTGATAATTAATTTTATAAAACAAAATTACAAATACAACCCAATCTAAAATTTAAATATATCCACATAAAATAATATAAAATGTAAGGTTTCTAGAAATGATGTTAAAGCCCTCAAAATGTTGTGGGCAATTTATGCGTTGGAACATCCAAAACCTTTACATGCTATATTAACCATTATTAACTCTTTATGTGAACGTGAGTTTTGCTGAAATAAGCATTATTTTGAAAGTTAATAAACTTAAAAACTGGACAACCGACCAAATTTTTTGAAAAACGTACTACACGACAGAAGCACGATTCAAAAGCGACAAAGCCTTCTTCAGTAAGTGGATTCATTAGATTCGGTTCACTCTCTCTCTTGTCCTCTGGCGGTCTGGAATTCAACTTATTCATGTCGCTCACAAAAGCTCTCAAATCTGTGACTGAAGATCCTTTCTGTTTGATAGCATTTGTAGCTGTCTCCTTCAATTTCTCTGCGCGCTCTCTCATCTCTTCTCCTTTGCCTCCATTTAGAGCCATTGTGACAGCCTCCTTTACTCTTTTCTCGTTTGGCATCCCATCTATGTGCTCGCAGAACTGGATTCCTACGCCTAATTCTGCAAAAAGCTTTGAATTGAAATGCTGATCTCCAAACATGGGCCATGCGAGTATTGGAACACCAAGAGAAACGCTTTCGAGCGAAGAGTTCCATCCACAGTGGCTTATGAAGGCACCCACCGAGAGATGAGAAAGAATTACAAGTTGTGGCGCCCAACCGCGTACGATTAACCCTCTCTCTTTTGTTCGCTCCAGAAAGCCCTCTGGCAGATATGTGCTAATGAGGTCAGTCTTTGACTCAGAAGATGCCGGTTCAATTTTTGGGGGTACTTTGATAGCCCAAACAAATGGCTGATCGCTGGCTTCTAGACCTCTGGCCAAGGCATGCGATTGCTCTTGTGATAAGAAGGTGTGGCTTCCAAAAGAAACATAAACGACGGAGCGAGGGCTTTTCGAATCCAGCCAGCAAACCAGCTCTTGTTCATTGATGTCCACCATTTTCCCTCTGGTGTTAACATTGCCTGCTCCGCCAAATAAATTTTGTGCATTCAAAGGGCCTATGGCCCAAACTGGTTTATCAGTTAAATTTTTCAAGTGCTGGACATAGAAAGGCTCAAGCTCATGGAAGGTATTGATCAGTATTCCCGATCCTTTACCAAACTCCTGAAAACGGTGACAAGCAAAACGCTGAAAGGAGTTTAAAAGGTCTGGATTGAGGTAAACGGGGGATACCTCATGTTTAGACAATGTGAGAGGATGAGGCAGATTGAAGCTCACCACAAGACCGTCCTCCCCGTCTTTCTCCAACGCGTTTTGCAATATCGAGCAGGAAATGGAATGCAGCAGACTTCTTGCGAAGGCGCCGCAGGTATTGAACAGAACACTAGCAACGTTAAATTTTTGGGCCGTGTCGATAGCCCACCCTATAAATATATCGTAGACAATACACACGGGAGGTGTTGCTTTTTGTTGGTGGAATTGCTCCTCCATCCAGGTGTTGAAAGGGTGTTGAAGTTTTTCCGCCATTTGGAAGACAAGGCTCCTCGACTCCAACGGTAAGAGGTCGGTCCTCTCTCGTCCTTGTAAGCCTTCCACGGCGGGTGTAGGAAGAGCAACCAGGCGGATGTCGAGACCGTCATTCACAGCTTGAACAAGGTAGTCCTGCAGAAGGGAGACGTTAGCAGGCGTTGTGACATAACTGACCGCAAGGCCGTTGGAAGCGAGGAGCTTTGCGAGGTCAAAAAAAGGAATAAAGTGACCTAGCGCTGGGAATGGCACCGCCACAACGTGAGGCTTCTCCAACCCACTCATCTTCGCGTACCAAAACAAGCTGCTGAAATGAGCTTGTCCTCTGATACATGTAAGCGCGGATTCTTATATAAACCAATTGAAAAGGATTTAGCCTAGTATTGTTGTTTTGGCAACGTAAGATGATAAGCTTTGGGCAACTGTCGTGAAACTTCTCAATTTTGGCTTTATTCCCGTCTCGTCATGCATGACGAAGTTAATGTCCGTGATGACAGCACAATTTACAGGGAAAACAGACAGACGGCGATTCCTTTTTAGCAGGTCGTGATGTTGGAGGACGTAAGCATGCTTTTTATCTTGCAAGTGAGGTTTATCATGGTTTCTGCGATTACCTATGATGTGACTGAAAGTTGCATGCAGGCCGGCAATTTGACCCTAACTGTCACCCGTAATTTAAAATTGCGGGTGCGTGGCAAGGTTGTAATATTTTCGGTGTTTGTTAGAAGGGAGAGGGCCCGATTGTGGTGTCGGTTTGTTAGAAGGGAGAGGGCCGGATTGTGGGGCCGGCTTTTTTTTCAATAATACCTAAGCTTTCTAGATTATCATTTACAAAAACTGTTATACATATTTTTAAAAAGCGGTGAAAAATGTCATATTCTTAGAGTTTACTTGATTTCTTTTTATAATACAATTTAGTTTATTTTTTAATTTTTAGATTTGAGATATAAAATATTCATAGATTATAAAACTTTTGCTAATATTTAGTACTAGCAATCGCACCTTGGTGTGCAATGGGTACACCGAAGAGGTGTGGAAGGTCAATTAGAAAAATAAATGATTTTTATAATACATTTGTGTGGTACATGAGGTCAATTGGCAGGGCATTTAGAAAATGTTTTTTTGGATATATTATTATTATTATTATTATCCTAGTATATTCTAATTATTATTTTGTTTTTTATTATATAGTAATATTGTTATAATGATATTTATATTTTAATGTACTTACTATTATATTATTATATTTTTATTAATATATCTAGTTCCAATTATGTTAGATTATTAATATTATGAGTCATAGAATAAACAATGTTACACTTAGTAAATTAAAATATCAACTAATAGAAAAACTAACACATGTGTGATAATAATATTTCTATCATTTTGCATTCTTCTTGTCAATTCTCAATCATTGTAATTTTGAAAAAATCTCCACTCTTTATCCTTGTAATTTTCTCCCCCTTTTATCTCTCTACCTCTTTATGTTCTTCCTATATCTTCTCTTGTCTACATCTATCCCTCCCCTCTCTCCCCTTGCCTATCCCTCTCATTTATTCTATCTCTCTTTCTCACTTCCTCTTTGTCTTTCTCTTTCTTTCAATATCTATTTCTCTTCCTTTTGTCTTTGTTTCTTTCCCTCTTTGTCTATCTCCACTTTTTTTTATCTCTCCACCTTTTGTCTATCTCTCTACCTCTATATCTCATTATCTCTCTTTCTCTCTTCCCCTATCTCTATCAATCTCCCTCTCTATTTTCCTCTCTTCCTCTATCACTATATCATTCTTTCTCACTCTCTTTGTATATCTCATTTCCATTCTTTATTTTCCCTCTCACTTTGCTTTCCCTTTTCTCTCTCCACTTCTTGATCCCTCTCTAGCTCTTTCTCCCTCCCCCTCTCTCTCTTATTATCTACCCTTTGCTCTCTTTTCCTCTATCACAATCTTTATATTTTCTTTATATTAAAATTATATATTGTATGTTTTCATTACATATTATATTATATTTAATATTTTATATAATATAAATAATAAATGTAATTATAATATGTTTTTTATTTAAAATAAATATATAATTAAATAACATATATATATAAACATATATGAACATAAATATTTAAAATATAATATTTTAATAAAAAATATTTTACACTATATAAAATATAAGTATAAAATAAATAAAAATTATATTATGTATGCTTTCATTACATATTATATTATATTTTATATTTTATATAATATAAACAATAAATCTAATTATAATATATATTTTATTTAAAATAAATATATAATTAAATAACATATATATCAATATATGTATTTAAAATATAATATTTTAATAAAAAATATTTTACACTATATAAAATATAAATATTAAATAAATAAAAATTATATTTTATATAATATAAATTATTTTAAGGGGTTGGGGCTTTAGCTCGGTTGGCTAAATCTTTCCTGTTGCAGGAGGTTGGTTGTGAGGTCTAGTCTCCCCCACCCCCATGGTACCGGAGGTCGTGTCGCGCCAGTGCCGCTGGTCACGTTAAAAAGTTTATCAAGCGTACTGCAGTTTATAGGGGGTCGTGCTACCCGATTCCTGCAGTCTAAAAAATAAATAAAATATATATATTATTTTATATTTAAATACATATATATTTATTTTATATTTAAATACATATATATTTATTTTATATAAAAAATTATATTATAATTATATTTATTATTTTATATTATATAAACTATTAAATTTTATTTGAAAACAAAAAGAAACACTTAGGTTTAACGCGTAGACATCAAGATTTAATTGTGTGCTTATTTGGTTAGCTTAGATGAAGCTCGTGAAAAGGTATATATAATATAAGAAAATACTCTAAAGCCTTATCATGTGGAGGTTTACTTAGGAGATAGGGTCGATTTTGTTGTGAAGGACGTATATAAGTTTTAGTGGCTAGTGATAACTGATTTCCTTGTAAACCAGCAGACCTACGAGAAACGAGGAAAAATGGAGGAAAGATGATTTCGGCAGCAACAAACAACAAAATCTAGAATAACGAACGAAAAACAATGAAGGTTGAAAAACTGGTAAGAAACATTCAACAAATGAGATTTTTTTAACCATCTTCCATTACTTTTGCTGATTTTTTTACCATTGATTTCAATAATTAGCTTGGCATTCTCAAATAGGACACGCCTTCAATGTAATTAAATGCTTATGAAATAGATCAAATGTATTTGTTTGAAATTTTGAAAAGTTATTTCATATTTATATAAGCTTTGTTAAAATAATAATGTATTATTATAAAATGTAATTTGGTGATGTGTACAAATTTTAAATGATATATGTTCATTTTAAGTATAGATGTGTAAAATATTTAGACTATTTTGCATATTTTAAGGTGTAATGACTATATTTATAGTAAATTATATGTTATGTAAAATGTTATCGTACAAATTGTGGAATTGATTAGAAGATATATTAATTTATTTGTCAATTTTATTGTAATATCTTAGAGTAAAAATCATGGAATAAATAAGAAGATATATATAAACTTTATTTATATAAAATAGTTCATCTAAGGGTAAGTGCATTACATTTGCAATCTTGTTCTAGGATATATACTTGTATGTAGTTTTTTATTAATCTTTACAAAAGATTATGATTGGTCTTTATTTCTCCTACCATCAATTTATTTTTGATCTTCAATGTTAATATTATGCTATTTGAGCTAATTGGAGGTTTACATTTGAATTTCCTTTCGACTCTAAGAATTCAGTTAGAATGTTATTCAATACAAATCAATAGGTAGATGATTGTTGTTATTCTAAGAGTATATTGTAAGAAAAAAATCTATTTTTTTATTATAAGTAAATAAATAAAATAAAATTGTATATATTTTTAATAAGGAAAAATCTTATGCTATAATATTATTTGATTATCGACTATCCACCTATAACTAACATACTTTGTAATGAATTAGCTATGAATGAGCATTGTATAAAAAATTATCAATAGACGATTGATATGATTAATTGTAATTAACAAAAATGAATACTTACATCTTTAGATTTTCTATGAAGTGAATAATTGTAAGCAAGCCTCTTTATTATTTCTTACAATGCCATTGGAATATTTTTCATTCTAGAGTAGTCATTTAAGGACAATAATGATGATATGTGGAGCCCACTATAATACTTTTAACTTTCAATATAGTTGTAAATGTTAACCAATATCTTTTAATTTTATTTATAGAAAGTGTGACATCATTTAGTGTAAGTCCTTAGGATTTATGTATAGTAATTTTCATACTATGGATAGTGGTATTTTTCTTCAGCAACATTGTGATGATATTATAGGTACAATTAGTTGGGTTTTTATGTTCTCATGATGAACTTTTATAATTTTAAAATCTTATTATGATGAACACAAGTAGATCTAATGGTTTATAGTTGATTGCATGAATAATATGTGTGTATTCTTTGAGTAATCTAATGTCAAGACAATTTTGAATCCATAACTTATTTGCAAGCATTACTCTCTATCCCTTGCATGGTACAAATTCTTGGTGAAATTCCTTTCCACTATTATCAACATTTGGTTTTATATTTTTATTTTACTTCAAAAAAATGGTGCAATTAAAAGATTTATTAACTTCAGCATCTCTTTTGTGCAATATGATGTGGCTATTTATAAAAAATAAGTGTGCATATTGAGAAGTAAAAAAATCTTCTAGGATAGATATTTTTTTGCAATCATTAATGCTTCTCATTCATGTTGTGTTGTCTCAATATTTCTTATATCTTCTAATATATTTTCTAATATATCATAGAATTGGGCTTGAGTTAGATTGTCACTTTTTTTTATCAAAATATTGGTTCTAATGTAACATTAGTTGTAATATTTTTGATAGAATTCATATGATAAAGAGTGAAGAGCTTATAGGTTTATCCATAATGTGATCTATAAGAATTATAGATACTTTATAGAAATGGAGGAATTATTGGTTGGGAAATACCTCACATAATCTAATACTTAATTTTTATAGAAGCTTGGGTTCTATAATGCTCATCTCATCAACAAGGCTTTATTTTCAATAGTATCTTTGGTCCTATGAATTTATCATCTTAGTTGTAATGTTGCATTTATAGTTGACACATATATGTTGAATGAAATAGTTCCTATATGAGTGAGTGCAAGAGTGGGCTCAATTTCTTTAATGTTAAATGTTAAATTCCATTCCTTCTGTAACTAATGAGATATGAATTTCATGTGCTTATAAGTCCCTTAATATGAATTAGTTTCTTTAAATCACAATCTATATAATATTTCTTAATGCTAGTAAGTGCTACATGATGTTTTGATGAAATTTTAGAGATTTATTCATATAAATGTGAGGGTGAGCTATTATTTTTGAGACATCTTATTTATAAATTGAATTTGAGTGTTATTTAAATTTATGGAAATATTATGCTTGTCCCATATGTAGTTGTTTACAAAATCATGTTTACCAAGGATTTCAAGTTCAATTAAATTGACATTGTTTTTTATTGAGATAAGAAAGAAATGAGGATCTTGAACCCTATACAAGTAGAGCCTCAAAGGGAAAATAAAAATCATCCTAAAGCAAGGTAGAGGAAGCACATTAACAAAAAATTAACAAAAATATATTAAAGTCTAGCAAGAACATAAGCAACTAGAAAAATAAAAGTCTAGGAAATGAAACTAGTTCAATCCTCGAAGAGGAAGAGCATAAACAACTAGAAACATAAAATCCTAAGAAATTAAAGAAGTCTAATCCTCTGAGATGAACTTGTACATGTCATCAAAAATCCTATAGGTTATCCTCACCCTTTGCATGCTTTTTCAACTCTTGGCTATGCAAAAATAAGATGGTAGTAGCTAATATATACATAAATTTGACACTAAACTTCATGACTAGATTCATCTTATTCTCAAACTCATTGGTTTTAGCTTTAAATTCACCATCTAGGAACAAGACACACATAGATACTAATATGTGGTAGGAGTATTGATGTCCTTCGTTATAATGTTCTAAGCATTGTGTGAGGTATTAACAGAGTCCTCCATTCCCATGAAAGGAATCTCAGAGACCACCTAATTTTCTATCTCTACACCTCTAGCCATCCTAAAGATAGAATTTGGAGCATTTATTTTATCGAGAAGACTATTTACTTTGAACCAAAGGGGAGGTGTCTTAGGAGAACAATCCTTAGTTTCAAACTCATCCTCGATAGCTTCTTCCTTGTAATTGAAGTCACTAGATATTTCCACTTTTTGGAAGAGTTTTTGGACAACAACCAATTTGGTGAACCTACAAATAACTATGCTTTTATACCCTTTCTTTGTGGCCCTATTCTTTTCGTTATGGCTATTGGTTTTAGGTTTTTCAATAACCTAGGGTGAGAGGGGGGTAACAGGGATCTATCTCAAGCCATCCTTAGCTTGTTTTCACTTACAAATTAGGGGACCATTAGTCTTCTTACCTTTCTATTTGGGCAATCTATCTTCTTTCTCTTTGCAATACCCACATTAGTATCCATGTTAATAGGGGGTTGTGCTTTAAGGAACAAAAGAAAAAATCACATCTTCTTAGGTTTCACTTTTAGTTGAGGTATAATTGCATGAGATTAACAATGACAAGATTGGTGGGGGAATTATCCTCCATTTTTTTAGTGGGTAGCTAGGATGATGGCCGAGTGAAGGTGAGAGGTTTTTACCCCTTTTCAAGAGGGAGGCCAGATGAATTTTATTCCCTAAGATAATTATTTGGTTTGTAACCTAAAGCAAGAGGGGGACCTAGATGGTTTTCTTCTAAAATGGTCACTTTAATTAGTTTGGTCAAGCACAAGGTGAGATAGAATTGATAAAGACATGAAATTATTCCTTGATGCAGTGGGATCACTTGTTTGGTGGGGTTTTTAGCATCATAGGCCTTGAATTCTATGATATATTTTTCCTATGAGGAGAGGGGGAATAAGGAGAAACTTATCATAATTTTGTCTCTAAGGTGATTGAGCAACAAAAAATTATAGAGATAATTTATGCAATGTTATCTCATTTATACAGTGATGTTGGAAAATTATTTAGGCAATGTAATATAAAATGGTTTAAATTTCAATGGGAAAATATGTTAATGTAAAGGAAAATTTTATTTCCATGTTTTTGAGAAATTTAACTATTCACATTCTAAGTTAAAGACTTAGGTGAAATCAACAGGGTAAAAGTTGGGCATGTTACATCAAGTCATATTACTTTAGCTATTAAAGTTCCATTAATTATTGTGACACTCCACCCAAAGTTTTAAAAAAAACTTTCAAGCTTCTTCCATATTCAAAGTACCATCAATTAATGTCACTCCTTGATATTAACAGGTGCATTTATTATATATAGGCATATATATACACCTATATATGAAAACACACACACACACATATACATATATCATATATATTCAAACATGTTTAGAATTATTTATATTTTTAACAAAAATCTCAAATTAAGATAAATAAATCATCAAATTAGAATATATATATATATATATATATATATATTAGTATATAAATTTTTTCTCATTTATATACTTATAAAAATTTATATAGATCCAACTAAGAAAGATATTTTTCTTGCATGAAAATAATGTATTTTTCTTAAACAAAAATCACACTTACCATTTTAAGATAATATTGTAAAAAAAATGTACACATTAGATAAAAATTATGAAGAAGGAGTAGTTTATACATCATTTAAGGATCATGTGAATCAAAAGACAAGATATCCAAATACACAACAATTGAACAACTCAAGGTGAACATCCACATTTATTGCAACCATACATCATGCAATGTGTGTGTGTTCTTAGTTTCATGGTAATTTTGACATTTCTTTCAAATTTGATTCCCTCTCACCAATTATGCTCTCCCTCCATGTTTGAGAAGAGAAAAAATATCTCTTGGATCCACCTCATCAAAACAACAAGGTAGTTAGTTTTAAAAATCATATCACTAAGACATAATGTACATTCATTAACATCTCAAGATAATCAACTTCACATAAACATTTATTTTGAAGAAATATCAAATTTATATAAAGTTGAATCATCATCATAATATAAATGTATTTTAAAAATAATTTGTGGCATCTAAATTAAAACACAAATTAAAATATACCATAATATAGAGGACTCAAAAATGGGATGTGACACTATGAATGTTTCAATTACAAATATACATTGATATTTCTAGTATTGGTAAAAAAGTGGGATTAAAGGGATTAGTCCCTATATAAAACAAATACCATAGAGGAATATAGCTTGAATATCATGAGAATTGAGATTAAAATCCAAGAATAAAGTATAATCAACATAATCTAAAACAAAGGATGAGATAAATGGATAAAGAATAGTAGGAGATGGTGTAGAGCCACAATAATAGACCAACAAAAAAGATGAGATCTCACTAGCCACTTTCTATTTAATTCTAATAAAATCAAGAACCATTCCCTTGAGAAATTTCTTCCTTTAGAACATTGGATTTTTGGTCCATGACATTTTCCTTGGTTCTTTTGGTTGTACCTTCTAGAGATTCTTCTTTCTATTTTTAGATTTCAAATAGTTACAAGATATAAATGATAGTGGATGATTTGTTCGACTATTTTTATGTTGAAAGTTACCACTTTTTGAGGTTATTTATTAATTATTCCTTTTTTTCCTTAATTTATCCATGCGCTATTCTAGATCTTCACACATTTTTGAACTTTATAGAAAAAAATTCACCTCTTCCTAGATTTCTTCACCCATCGTGTCATTTTTCTAGCCTTTATTCCATGTATACACTTTCATTTATAGATATTGAATTTTTCTCTTAGCTGAGTTGTTAGGAGATAATCCATCTTATAAAAATATTGTGAATTCATATTTTTTCTTGTAGTTTCCCAAATTTCTTCTTCATGATAGAGCAATCTTGAAAATTTCCTTTTAAAGGATCTTCTTTTTGAGTTAGCAATTTAAAACATGTTAGTGTGAAGAGGGATATTACCTAGCTCATTCACCTCCTAGGTTTTATTGACACTTGGTAGTTAAGTTTACTTAAGATCTGTAGACATGTAAAATTGACCTAAAACCTATCACACACCTTAAATGACATTTTCACATCATTAATAGTATCATTATCATCAAACATCATTGCATTTAAAACCCTAGTTTCCACTATTAATTGAATAATACAACATTATTTAATTAATTTACTTTTTCATCATTTTTGGGGTATTTGCAGGATCATCATGGAAAAAATAGGCCGTTAAGTGACAAAAAATTCAGAAAAATCAAAGTTAGGCAACTTGACATAAAAATTTGAATAAGTTATCTATATTATTTCAAAAATATGTAAGAATAGAATCTATAGTAAATTGAATGTAGTTTCTAAACTACTAGGTTTATTTTTTTTTAAAGAAATCTATTTGGTGAAATTTTGAAATTTCAATGCAATCGTACTTAAATTTTAGGGAAAAAGTAGGTGTTTATCGAGCACACCTAACCACAATAAAATGATAATATTTTTATAATATTTTAGATATAAGTAGAGGACTCATGTTCAGATGTGATGCATATTTTTTGTAATTTTTTCCAAGTAAATAATTAATTATGAATTTTTTATTACAACTTTTAAAAAATATAAAAACTCATATGTCGACCACCTTAACTTGGTCAAAACTTCATGAAAATCAATTTGTCTTTCTTTAATCCTATAGTATCTGACATAGAAATGTGACACATGTTTTGGATTCAAAAATGTGATACCGTTTGAAAGCTATAGATGTTTTTCAATCAGCCTATCAATTAGGACTTTAGTCATAATTCAAATAAAAAATGAAGAATAATTATTTATTAAATTCAAAGTAAAGCATAATTTATATTGGTGAAAAGTTGAGAATCTCCTTTAAAAACCCTTTTCGTTTCATCAATTTTGGGTAAAAAAAGGTTGTCAGCCACATGGGCCATCATATTACTTACATATTGCCACTTTTTGGCCCATCATGATCCTGGACATACCCTTTGACTAAATTAAATAAATTCCATTTATGTAATAAAGTCCTGAAAACATATATCTGCTATTAATTGAATAAAATTACATTATTTAATTAATTTACTTTTTCATCAATTTTGACCAATTAAATAAATTTCATTTATTTAATAAAGTCCTAATTTAACGTTATTCCTCCTGGTTAGTTAAATAACACCAATTATTTAATTTCATCGCTAAATCACCTTATTATCCTAAGTTAATTGAATTGTAAATCATAATAATTTAATTACAACACTTTCCCTCCAAAAAATTGAATAAATCAAACTATTCAAAACATCATCAAAAATCAAATCAAACTAATGCAACTTTTTTTGCAAAATTCAAACTTTATTTGCACGTTCAAACTCCAAAATGAATTAATTAATTAAATCAATTAATTAATCATTCTCAACCACTTTCCTGATTGAGTAAATTATCATCCCCTGATTTCTCAATCTAATCTTGACAGATCAATCTATTTTGTACACGCATTGTTCTTTGAAATTTCACACATGAACTATGGAGGCTTCGTAGTGATATGAGCAACCACATCCTCGTGAATATACTCCAATACAATATCGGTAATATTTTTGTTATTGAATTCAATTGTTTATGCATTTCATTTACATGTTCTTAAATTCAGTATTCTTAATTATGCATTTTGTAAGTGTAGGAATAGATCTTAGATTAGTGTTCTTGATTATAGATTAGATTCTATTTCAAGTATATTTATCTTGTTTATATCTATGATTTTCTCCCTCACACATTTTGGCATGCCCAGTGAGACCATGGTCCTAAATACTAATGTTTTTATGAGTTTCAATTGAAGTTGTAGGTTTTCGGAGTGCTTTTGAAAAAGTTTCATACACTGTTTCAAAAAAAATTGCACTTTCCTATCAAGAAATTTGTGCATTTGACTCTAAAAACTACACACTTGACACTAATAGGTCTACGCATTTGCAAATTTTCAGCACATCTGACTGATGACAAAGGGTGAAATTGTAGCTTTTTTGCATTTTTACTCTCTGATAGAGGGCGCACTTGTTGGTTTTTCAACACATTTGTTTTTCAATGCTCTAAAATGAATAATTTTAAAGATTTTTTAAAGTTATGAACTTTCATTTAGTGCTTAAAAAGAACCTACAACAAACACACTTTGTTTTCAAGTGCTCTAAAATGAACAATTTTAAAGCTTTCTTAAATTAGGAATCTTGATTTGGGTGCTTAAAAAGAACAACACAAATGAAAATTTCATTATTTGTGCTCTAAAATAAACTATTTTAAAGTTTTCTAAGTTAGGAACTTTCATTTTAGTGCTTAAAAAGAACCTTACAAACCACACATTTCAATTTGGGTGCTCTAAAAATTAACTCTTTCCAAGTTTTCATAATTAGGAATCTTTATTTTGGTGCATAAAAAGAACAAAGAAAATGACCAAAACGATTTCCTTTTTGTTGACTCGTGCTTGCATTTTCTTTTGTTGACAATGTAAGACTAGGATTGATTAGAAACACTCAAATTTGGGCTTAAAAATGGAAAAATCAATATTTTTGTCTTGCACCTTTGTTTTGATATTGACTAACGTCTAGAACACTTTCATTGGATGCAATTAAAAAGAATCATTGATATCTTATTCACATATTTTTGGGGATAGCACCGCTCAAGGTGCTTAAAATAATCAAATTTCTATGAATTGTATGTTGTGCATTCAGTGTTTGGCAATCTAGATAGTTGTGTTCTCCCCTCACACCTTTTGGCGATCTTGGGTAAAATAAAACATCTTGAGCTTCACACCTTTATTTTCAAAGAATACCTTTAGAGGGCCTACCTATTGAGACACATCCCATGTCAAAGAACTCATAGGTTACCCAAGTGGTGCTCTCATTTTGGAACACTATATAAATAAACTATGGGTGTGAGGAAATGTCATCACTCATTGGGTGTTGTTGGCCTATACTAACGTTAATCTCCCACATTATCCATGTGATACGTAAAAACCCGTAAGGGCTGGATGCCTCTTAATTGAGCAAAATGTTGCATGTATAGGGATCTGAAAATAATAATCCCAAAACATTACTAAGAGCCAAATTGTTTTAGAAGCTACCCCTTTATCAAAAAACATTCTTTGAAAGTGGTGCATCAGAATTTACTTCTGAGAAGTTACTTGCCAAGTACGACTATAGGCTCATGCCATAAGTTACACATGTAAAATCATCCCTTCGGGGCATGAGGAAAACCTACCTAAGAGAATGGTTTCTATCTCTAGGTTTGTAAATGCTTGTTTATGTTAAACTTTCCAAAAACATTTAAAATAAATCTTGACATCAAACTTTATGCTTGATCTAAAAAGTATGCATCTAAACAAACACCAAATATGATGGTTGAATCACAAAATCTTTGACTTAGTGTATGCTTTTAAAAGAATCCCTATATTTACACTCCTTGAAAGGATTTCCTTAAAGGTTTATGAATATTCAGGCTTTGATTTTAGGCTGCATTAGATCAAAGTAAACATTTGGAAACTATGGCTTGGGTGTCACGATTTCACAACTTAAAGCCATAGACATGAGGGTCACACAAGTCCATGCTTTTTTATTAAGTTCAATGTTGTTGTATCATTTTCCATACTCCAAACATAGATAAATTGAGGAAAAAACCAACTTAAACTTGCAAAAATATAGAGAAAGATTGCTCAAACTAGGAACAAAACACACAGGGACCACCTTTGCACAAAATTCCAATGTAGTTGCTACATTTTCTGTCATAGTTTCTAAAATTCATTGCATTTTCTCTCTATCAGGTAGAAACTTCACTGATGAAAATCAATTGCATTTGATAGAAATTGTGCACTTGATGTGGAACTTGCACACTTTCTTCTTTTTTCTCACACTTGCTTCTGAAAAACTAGTGCACTTTCCAAGAAACTGCTTGCACTTGCCAAAAGAAACTCACTTTTACCTGAGTAATCACTACATCTAACAGAAATACACATAAGCCACACTTTCTATTCCATCTTGCACTTGCTTCTTAAAAACCAACGCACTTGACACATTTCTGGTCACACTTGGTAAATCTTGCCACTCTTGCTCACATTTTTGCACCTTTGCTCGAAAACCAATGATATTGCTCTATCTTGTTGATAATTGGGAAAAACAAACCAAATTTTCTTATAGGATCCTTGTTAGAATGAAACAATTGGAAAACCAGATAAGTCATATAATCCTTCATCCATTATTTCCATCCTACTTGTTAGAAATCAAAATCAAAACAAACCACTAAGATCATTCCTTCACTCAGACGTCTAAGATATCAACAGTTACTTGGGACTCACAAATAGTTCAAGTAAGCTTTTCTACAACATATCCTATAGAAAAGGAAGTGAAATATCAACCCTAGTCCTTCAGAATTTTGATTTCTAAAAAGTTGCACCATTCCACAACTACACTCAAACCTTAGGGTCTTCAGCTTCATATCAACCATCTCAAAAAACTATTACACTTTATGACCATTTGGCAATCGACTGCTCCAATTCCACGACCAAACATTTTAGCACCAATCCTTCAACCTAGTCTCACACACATTGAAGGTGAACAAACTAATATCATTAGCAGTTTAAGAACCTTCATATTTGAGAAGAACGAAACACTCAACCTGTGGAGAAATGTAGAAAACATCTTAGATAAAGAGGAAGAGAAATTAGACCTAGCAACCGGAAGACCTTTGTTACCACCCCCTATGTGGGAATAGGCATTCATCCACCATGATCTCTGCCAAGAATAAAATCCTTAAGCGAAAGACCATATTCCACCTTTTAAAGAGGCACAATAGCTCAAGGTATATCAAGAGACATGCCTTGAAGATTTATTGCAACTGGGACACCTTGGTGAGAAATCATTACACTCACTCTTCAAGGAGTGAACCATACTGGTATAACCAATTTGGGCTCGTATTTCCACCTCCCACATTACAATAGACACCATCATTTAGACCAAGTGACCTTATGATAGGGTGTTGAGCATCATAACATCCCCAAAAAAATGTCGACATCAATATATTACTCAAATCACTCTTATCAAGGGTCACAACAAAATCAAATGTTTCAAAATTATCATCAAGTTCAAAATCTACAACATCAACTCGCCCTAAATGCAATTAAAAATTTAGAATTGGAAAAATTTATCAACAATAATTTGGATACCATCAAAAGAGTAAGTCACAATATCAACAACATCTTGACAATCCTCAAAACACAGATTCATATGATCAACAACATGTTCAACATCAAGACACCTCATACCAACAACCCTCGTCCTATGATCCTTCATACAATGCACAATATCAACAAGGGTTACAACAACAAAATCGAGATCCTAATGTTATGTGTCAGTGTTTTCATTCAATGCTTGCCTATCCACATGTTGACTTAAGCCTACTTAGGCATGGCATTTATTGTGCAGGCTAAATATCTCATGGCATTTATTGCACACAGGTTAAATATCTCCTGATATTTTGCCCTGTTGATATTTTCCTAATATTTTTGCTCATATTTGGATATTTCTCCTTTATAAGGAGACCCTTCATTATCTATCAATATGGATTAATATTATGCAGTTTATTGATAGTGCTTGTTGTAAATCTTTGTAGTTTCTATAAGTTTACATGGTATCAGAGCCTAACAGAATTTGTGCAGGCCATATAGATTGTTATTGATTCTCTGCGGTGAATTATACTCATTTGAAGGTTGTGAATCTGTGAGTGGTGGCGACGAACTCTCTACAAGATTTTGGTTTTTGGGAGAACTTTAAATGGCAGAGATATGAGTTGAGTTTGAAATGCAGTCTAGAGACAGACCGTCTTTCTTGGATAATCATCAGACTCTCCTCTCCTTTTCACCTCTTGTCTTCTTATGCTTTGTGATTTTCCTTATTGTCATGACTGACTAGTGCCCAAAATTTTTTGTATTTATTTATTGTATTTCATTTCAAGGGAGTTTTCTTTTCATGACTGACTGATTCTGAGCTTGTAGAGGCTGAAATATCCTTGTGAGGAAGATGTAGCACTACTTGAAGTATAAGAGCAAGCTTGAACTACCCACAACACCTTGACAACGATTTCTTCTTGCAAAGAAGCGATCTTGTTGATAGCTAACTGAGGAGATAGTGTCCCCTATTTATGCCACGTAAAGCTACAGAGAGATTTGAGGGTTGCACCCATGACTCTTCAGAATTTCTTTGGTGTTGAAAGGAGGCATGACTTTGTTCTAAGGAGGGTTGAATGACTCTGTTCTAAGGAGGCGTGAATCATTCGTTTGAGGCAGAATTAGCCACTGAAGAAGGGCATTGAACTGTGGCAATTTTGCTGACTTTACACCTCCTCACAAGAATCTCACACCATTAGTGCTCTACCTCTATCAACCCTTAATAGTCCGTGGAATTTTTGCATTCAAATATTGAGGGTGTGGTTGACCTGACTTGGGCGTGTTGTTTTTTTGCTAGCAAAGGTTGTGATACATAGCAGGCCGCTATACTTTGTTGTGTTTGGCTTGTGTTTTTGTGAGCGCGGGCTGCCTTGAATGGTTTATCAGCCCCTCAAATCAAAAGCCAATGCCTCTTTTCATAATTTGGGACATCTGAAATATTCCTAGGCCACCCCATATGTGCCTCTCAATCTATCTAGTCATGTGCACAAGAGGTAATATTAGAAGGCGCGCAAGAGAAAACCTCACATTGTCCATCTCATGAACTTAGCTTGGCCGTGAGTGCTTTTATGGAGGCCATTCTGGCCCTCCTTCACCTATATAATGGAGGTCAGTGGTTTTGGCAAGACAAATTCACCTTTGTGAGCCGTTTATTGTCCTCTGCTTTTGGCGTGGAATACTCTGCTCTTGTCTGGCATTTACTCCTCTCCTCTAAGCATGGGAAATCTGCACAGTACAGCAAAGCAAGGTGCCTAACGCCACTATAAACCCTTTGACATATGGGTTTTCTATCTCATGTTCACACCTTGCCATAGGGGGCTTAACAATCCTCCTCTCAAGTTTTTTTTCTCTCCATAATCATTGTATGTAATCTGATTTAAAAGTGTTTTTTTGTCCTCTTCCATTCTACCTTGTCATCGCACTACCATTATAAAGTGCCAATTCAAGTTAGTTTAGAGTGACAAACACACTTCATTTATTAAATTATGCAATTTGGGGGGAACAACACATAATCAAGGGGGGTGTTGTGTGTGGTTCTTTTTCACACTTCCTCAAGAGGTGCTTGTGTGTATTGTGTTAAATTGGGTGATCCCACAATAGTGGTTTACAATTTTTGGCCAAACTTGACACTGAAATATTTTTTTTAACTAAATATTCACTTTCGAGCACCTATAACAGCTAAACCATGAGGAATTTGAAGATGATGCAAACTAGAGTTTCGTGGAATTTTTTCTATAGATTCTAAATATATTTTTTTCAAAATTTTTGGAATCAGATTGCACTTCTTGTTCCATCTCCCTCGAAAACTAGTTTTTTTCATAAAACAACATTTTTAAAAAGTAACGCTCACCGTATAATGCATAGCTTTCTTTCCATGAAGGATAAAATTCTAATTCTTTCAAATTTATATTTACAACTCTAATATCTAGTGCTTCCACTTGGTTATATATTTTTTTATTGAATATTTTTTCTTTAATCAAGTTTCAATTCAAACCAATTATAATTTAGACATAGCACGACCGTATAAAGCGTAACTTTTTTTGTATGTATTGAAATTCAATTTTTTTTCTTTGTTGGATCAAGGACTTCAATATCTGGTGCACTAATATTTTTTTTATTTTTTTTAATAATCTGCTATTTTTCTACATGTGCAGAACAAAGAGCTTGATTTTTGGTAAAAACCCTACATTCACGAGAAATAAAAAATAAATATAATAATCAAATTAAATTTATTTAAAATTATACTTTTTGGGAAGCTTATAATAAGGGCTACATACTTGCAAAAAATAAATTTTAAATGAATTCATTTGATCCCCCAAAAGGTAAATCAAAAGTGGTTTTTTATCAACATTTTGATAGGTGTAAAGGAGACTCTGTTATAGGTATGGTTTAAAACTAGCGGGGTTTTATCCAAGGGGGTTTGATTTAAGGTAGTTTGATCAAGCCCTCTTCAATTGGAATTATTTAAATGAAACTTTTCAAGGCTTAAATCATTATATTTTCTAAAAATATGTGATTTTAGCAAAAATCAGTTCATCCCAGAAATTGTAAACCACTATTGTGGCAGGACCTTTTTTAATTTCACTTTTGTACACATTTCTATCTTTTCTTTTCTGCATTTCTACAAAACAACTATCTTAGTCAAAGTAGTATGGAATCTAATGTTGTTATAGTGCCCTTAACACCTTTCAATTATCATGGTTGGAAGGTGAAAGTAATTCTTGCACTCAAGAACAAAGGTTTATATAGGTTAACTATGGGAACAGAGAAAGAACCTAATGTAGCTAAAGACAAAGAAAAGTTTTTTAATAAGTGTGATCAAGCATTTCGCTTTCTATGCTTAAATTTATCTCCTGATTTGTTGTTCCATGTTGAGAACTTAACAACACCCAACCAAGTTTGGGAAGGTCTTGACAAAATTTTTGGGAAAATAGATGAACTTAGAAGCCATGAGTTGGAAAATCAACTCTTAGGTTTCAGTCCTAGGAATTTTTCATCTTTACAAGACTTTTTTACTAAGTTTAAATCCTTGAAGTTGCACATAAAATATTTTGGAATTGACAAGAAAGAGGATCAAATAATCCTTTTTGTACTTTCCAAACTAGGTCCTGAATTTTTTGTGTTTGTATCAACTTTCTACTCTACTAAAAGGGATCTTGGAGCCTCATGGTCAATGCCCACATTTGATAACTTCATTGCTGACCTCACAAGGGAGAAAGAAAAGTTAATTCAAATGGGTACTTTGAAGTCTATGAAACCTCAAGCCCTAGTTGTAGGGAATGAAACACATCAAGCTTCAAAAGAGGAGAAGAACACTAAAAAGGACAAGGAAGTGGGTATGTGCAGGATCATCATGGAAAAAATAGGCCCTTAAGTGGCAAAAAATTTAGAAAAATCAGAGTTAGGAAACTTGACGTAAAAATTTGAATAAGTTATCTATATTATTTCAAAAATATATAAGAATAGAATATGTAGAAAATTGAATGTAGCTTCTAAACTACTAGGTTTGTTTAAAAAACAAAAAATCTATTTGGTGAAAATTTGAAATTTCAATGCAATGGTACTTAAATTTCAGGGAAAAAATAAGTAGGTGTATGTCTAACCACCCTAACCACAATAAAATGATAATATTTTTTTATAATATTTTAGATATAAGTAGAGGACTCATGCCCCGATGTGATGCATATTTTTTTGTAATTTTTTTCCAAGTAAATAATTAATTATGAATTTTTTATTACAATGTTTTAAAAAATATAAAAACTCATATGTCTGACCACCTTAACTTGGTCAAAACTTTATGAAATTCAATTTTTCTTTTTTAATCCTATATTATGCAAAGCATAGAATGTGACGCATGTTTTGGATTCAAAAAATGTGATACCGTTTGAAAGTTATAGATATTTTTCAATCAGCCTATCAATCAGGAATTTAGTCATAATTTGAATAGAAAATGAATAATAATTACTTATTAAATTCAAAGTAAAACATAATTTATATCAGTAGAAAGCTGATAATCTCCTTTAAAAACCCTTTTTGTTTCATCAATTTTGGGTTAAAAAATAGTCGTCAGCCACATACCCATCATATTGCCACTTTTTGGCCCATCATGATCCTGCACATACCCAAGTTAAGAAAGAAAGAAAAATTGACAACTCCAAAAAGGAATCTCAAGGTAAAAGGAGAGTTGCATGCACCTTTTGTAAAAATATTGGACATGATGAACATCACTGCATGAAGAAAAATATTGAAGTTCTACAATAAATTCTCAAAAAGAATAATATAGGGCTACCTGATTCTATCAAGGCATCTTCATCAAATAAAGATAATACTAAGGACAAAGAGAAATCAAAGGGAAAATCTTTAGTTGCTAAAGCATCTTTATCTCCATCATGGATTCGAGACTCTGGTGCTTCACACCATATGGGTTCTTCACAGGTTGTCTTTCCATCCTTAGAACCATCAAGTATGTCCACAATCACCTTAGGCGATGATACTCCAGCATTGGTAAAAGGGAGAGGGTCTATTGAAGTTGAAGGAGGAACATTTTATAATCTTCTAAGTGTACCTTCACTCTCAACTAATCTCCTTTCAGTGTATCAAATAACTCATTTAGGGAAGGGCATGAGAGTACAGTTCTCTCCAGATTTAGTTGAGATAAGAGAATTACAAAGCAACAATTTGGTAGCAATAGGAGAAGCAAATCACCAAACTAGATTATATGCCTTCCCCAATTTTTCCATAGATATTTCTCCAAAAGCACTCCTAACTCATTCAGATGAAGTTAGAAAACTATGGCATGATGGTTTGGCCATCTTAACTACCGCTATCTTGAACAACTATGTCAACAGAATATGGTTAAGGGATTACTTAAGGTTAAATTTTCTAAAGGGCTTTGTGAGGGTTGTGCACTTGGCAAGCATCCAGAAGCAAAATTTGACAAAGGTAAATCAAGGAGGGCAACACAAGTTTTAGAACTTGTTCATAGTGATGTTTCAAGGGCCTTTCCCCATCCATCTTTTACAAAGGCTAGATATGTTCTCACCTTCATTGATGATTTATCACGTTTTACATGGGTCTACTTTCTTAGAAAAAAATCATAAGTATTTGAGTCTTTTCAAGATTTCAAATCTCTTATCAAAAAACAATCAGGGAAAATCATCAAGGTTCTTCGAACAAATAATGGGAGAGAATATGTCAATAATAGTTTTGAGCAGTTTTGTATATCAGAGGGGATAGATCTGCAGTGTACAGCTCCTTATACCCCACAACAAAATGGTGTTGTAGAATGTAAAAATAGATCTTTAAAAGGGATGGTTAATTGTATGATTCACTCTAAGGGCCTCACACCATCATATTGGGCAGAAGCAATCAACTGTGCATGTTACATAAAAAATAGAGTTCCACATAAAGCCTTAAAGGGTATCACTCCCTTTGAAGCTTGGAAAGGATGGAAACCTACAGTTGATCATTTCAGAGTTTTTGGCTCACATGCCATGGCACACATTCCAAAAGAACAATGCAAGGATATGGATCCACAATCCAAACCTTGCATGTTTGTGGGATATCCAGATGGTGTAAAAGGGTATCGCCTACTCCGCCCTACCACACATGAGTTGTTTATTGTTAAGTTTCAAGAAACATCTCCTGAAACTACACTTGACACTTCTCAACATATTATGGGCTCTTTAGATCCTGATTACAGTACTGATGATTCAGATCATTCTCAGCAGATTCCTAGTGTAGTATCTTCTTCTTCCAGTTCTCCTAGTGATGAGGGTTCATCTTCATCTAGTTCAAGGATTGCATTAGAAGTTGATATATCTACACTAGACTCACCCACATCTTACACTATACATAGAACAGATACAGGGGTACCGGATTCAATTGATAATAGATTGATTCAAGTAGATTTTCAAGGGGAGGCACATGCCTTTTTTGCTTCAGTTTCTGATCCACAAACATTCAAAGAGGCATCAGGCATACCAGAGTGGGATATTGCTATGGATGAGGAATATGATTTCTTGATTAGAAATCACACTTGGGATTTGACTTCACTTCCTAAGGGAAGGAAGATAGTTTGATGTAGGTGGATATAATGAACTAAATTTTCAGCAAATGGGTCAGTTGATAAGTACAAAGCACGTTTGGTAGCCAAAGGTTTTTCCCAAGTTGCAGGCATTGACTATACAAAAACATTTGCACCAGTTGCTAAGATGACTTCCATCAGACTCACACTTGCTATAGCCGCATCACATGGATGGAATGTACATCAGATGGATGTGAAGAGTGCTTTTCTTCAAGAATACCTTAAGGAGGAAATCTACATGGAACAACCACTTGGTTTTGTTCAGGATTCATCCTTAGTTTGTAGACTTAAGAAATCTCTTTATGGCCTTAAACAAGCTCCTAGAGCTTGGTATGCCAAGATGGACTCCTACCTCCTATCTTCAAGTTTTACTAGATGTCATTCTGATCCTAATGTGTATCTATTGTAGTAGGATGATTCACTTTTGATACTGATTCTATATGTTGATCTTTTGATTATTGGGAGTACTTCATCTTCCATTTCAGCAATGAAGACATCACTTCATGATAGATTTGACATGACAGACTTGGGTTTATTTCACTACTTCCTTGGAATCAAGATTGCATAGTCAGCTTCAGGGATTACTCTTGCACAACCCAAGTATACTCTTGATCTCCTTGCATGGTTTCATATGACTACTTGCAAACCATCTCAGACTCCCTTTCTTTCTGGAGTCAAGCTCAAGACTTCTTGTACTACACCATTAGTTGATGCTACATTGTATCGACAACTTGCTGGTAATCTTATATACTTGACTCATACTAGGCTAGACATTGCCTATGCAATAGGCATGGTTTCGAGATTCATGCAGAAACCTCATGAGCTGCATTGGAAAGTAGCAAAGAGGATCCTTCACTATCTTCATGGTACTCTTGGGTTTTGGATTCACTACAGAGTTCGTTCATCACTTGACTTGGTTGGTTATACAGATTCAGATTGGGTTGGTGATACTGAGCATCGTAAGTCCACTTTAGGTTACAACTTTTCACTTTGTTTAGGCCCTATCAATTGGTCTAGCAAGAAACAGAATGCTATTGCATATCATCCATAGAGGTAGAGTTCAGGGGGGCTGTTAACTTTGCTACTGAGGCTATATGGCTTCAAGGCATTCTTTCTGAGTTTGGTACTCCTTTTATGTAGCTTATTGTCATCTATTGTGACAACCAAAGCACTATTCAGATATGTAGGAATCCAGTTCAACATCAACAAACTAAACACATAGAGATTCATATGCATTACATTCGAGAGTTCATTCATGGTCAAATCATTGACTTAGTATTTTTCCAGTCTTCAGAGTAGGTTGCTAACATCTTCACCAAACCCTTCACTGAGAACAAGTTCATTCATCTACGATCTCTTCTTGGTGTGCAGTCTATATCAACATCATCATCATCCTTGTGGGGGGGCTTTCTAGTCTTCTCCTCTTCTCTCTCTTTTTTGAGGATAGTTTTTTTCCCATTGGGTTTTCTATCTTACTCTATTTTTTAAGAGAGATTGCATTGTACATGGGTACCTCACTAGGCTATTAGTCAAGACCCATTTTATCCATGCCCACCTAAGTTATGCTTAAGGGGGGGTGTCAGTGTTTTCATTCAATGCTTTCCTATCCACATGTTGACTTAAGCCTACTTAGGCATGGCATTTATTGTGCAAGTTAAATATCTCATGGAATTTATTGTGCAGGTTTTAAAATATGTTATGATATTTTTCCCTGCTAATATTTTCCTGATATTTTTGCTCATAGTTGGATATTTCTCCTTTATAAGGAGACCCTGAACATTGTCTATCAATATGGATTAATATTATGCAGTTTATTGATAGTTCTTACTATAAATCTTTGTAGTTTCTATAAGTTTACATTATGCAAAATAATATGGATCTTCCTTCATTCAAAACCCCCAACAACAAACAAACACTTACCCTCAAACATCTCAACATCCACATCAACAACACTTCCAATATCATCAAAACATTGATTCATATCAACAACAAAATCATCAACCACAACATCAAGTGAATCAACAACAACAGTGGTCATCAAATCAAAATAAAATCCATAAAAATCATTAATTATCTCAAGACCAATAGGAAATTCCATCTCAAAATCCATCTCCACCACAACCAACCTTACAATCAAACCACATTGCTAAACATGAGTACACTTGTTTAGGGGAGCCAATTGAGGGTGTGTTAAACCAACTAGTCAATGCCAAACTTATCACACTTCCAAAACCACCATGAAGTGGTGAAACTAGAATCAAATTCCTATGGTAGGGTATGTGCAAGATCATGATGGGCCAAAAAGCAACGATATGATGGGTATGTTTAGGTTATGTGGCTAACGATTTTTTTTTTACCCAAAATTGATGAAATGAAAAGGGTTTTTTAAGGAGATTTTCAGCTTTCCACCAATATAAATTATGCTTTACTTGGAATTTAATAAATAATTATTATTCATTTTCTATTTGAATTACAAATAAAGTCTTAATTGATAGGCTGATTGAAAATCATCTATAGCTTTCAAATGGTATCACATTTTTTAAATCTAAAATGTGCATCACATTCTATGATTTGCATACTATAGGATTAAAAAAAAATGAATTTCATGAATTTTTTACTAAGTTAAGGTGGTTAGACATACGAGTTTTTATATTTTTTAAAAGTTGTAATAAAAAATTCATAATTAATTATTTATTTGGAAAAAAAATTACAAAAAAAATATGCATCACATTGGGACATGAGTCCTCTACTTATATCTAAAATCTTATAAAAAAATATTATCATTTTATTGTGGTTAGGGTGGTCAGACAGAAACCTACATCTTATTTTTTCCCTAAAATTTAAGTACTACTGCATTGAAATTTCAAATTTTCACCAAATAATTTTTTTTTTAAAATAAACCTAGTAGTTAAGAAACTACATTCAATTTGCTATAGATTCTATTCTTACATATTTTTGAAATAATATAGATAACTTATTCAAATTTTTACGTCAATTTGCCTAACTCTGATTTTTCTAAATTTTTCACCATTTAAGGGCCTATTTTTTCCATGATGATCTTGCACATACCCGGTACGATGACAAAATCTATTGTAAATACCATGGAGTAAATTTTCATGATACATCATAATGTGTTACACTTAAAAATATCATCCAAGACCTTATTGATCAAGGAGAAATAGCTATTGAAGATGACATTCAAGGTCCATCTACCAATGACAACATTGAAAATATCTCAAACTCAAATATTGAAAACAATGATCGAGAGCTATCTATCACTGATCACATTGACAACATCTCTATATCATCCATGATAAAGAGGACATACATCAATAATTTAATCCCATGCATAATCAAATTCAATCACCCAAGTCTAGAAATAATTTAGTCCAATATATATTGACATCATCCAACCTCATGGCAGTACATATTGATGATCAAGAGACTCTTAATCCCACATTTATACCCAATGCAAAAAATCTAAGCCAAGAGCTATCACCCATATGCTCACATTTTGAGGAAATCCAATGATCCTTTACAAGCAATCCCTTCTTTGAAATTGATCCATGTCAAGAATGTGATCCAAAGCATATCAAAGATAATACCACGCAAAGTGAAGATCAAGAATCCCTATCATCAAAATACTACAATGACTTGGAAGATATCTTCCAAGACATCAAAGTTTTTCCAAAAGAAGAAAAAATCCATATACCAAGCACACATACATCTACTCATGAGATGCTTACTCCTAATGGACATGAAGATGATCTTCATCTAGGACAAGAGTCTCATACTCTTTATATCATTACCAAGGAACAAGAGTCACTTACTCTTAACATATTTACACTTGATCAAAGCATAGAAAAATCTATAAACATATCTAAAATTGAACAAGAAGAAGCATTAAGATCATAAACATCCTCCAGGAAGATTGAAGAAATTAAGTATGAAAATATGGAGCACAGTATCTTAAAATCAACAAAAAAAATTAATAATCCTTAGCAGCAAAGCCTTGGGTATACAATAGTCAAAGAAGCACCGATATATCCTAAAGAACCATCAAAATCTGATATTTTATAGGGTCAAGCCAAAAATATCAATCAGGAAGTTATCCCACATATGAAGGATCCTATCAATGAAGAAGCTATCACATATGAAGATCCACAATAGAGTAGAGAAATACTAGCACCTTGTTTCCAAGGTAAGAGATATCTTATGTTGCTAATAAAATATTTCAATAGATTCGTTATCAAGACAGAGGATTAGGCCTACATGAACAGGGTATCCTAGAACCAGAGCAAATTATTGGAAATCCTAAACATCAAGGTCTTGGTTATTCAACAATTAAGGGATCTAAACATGTCAGTGATACCTCTATAATACTAGGGGCAACTTTATCTAATGAAAGCATCAACATAGAGAGCACAAAGAGTCCTTATGATGAAATTTCTCCCAACGCTACAACTATCCAAATCATCAATCATCATCCACATATTTTTCAATCCTCTAATTGGGACCAACAACAAGAGAAAAAGTTATATCAAAGAAATGAACAAGTCATTGGAGCAAAATAATCGGTAAAACAAAATGGACAAGAAAAATTCAAATGGATACAAAAGAAAAAGAAGGAAAATTATCCCTATCAAAATCTATTAGTCAAAGAAACTATGGGCCAAAATCAAAAAGGGAAGTTCATCCATCAAAAAATTCCAACAATGTAAAAGAAAGCTTCAAGAGCAACCTACAAGGTATATCAAGATGTTGGTCTCAATCAAATCTCCATATCCACCCATCATTGCTCATCATCCCAAGTTTGGATAGTTAAGGATTCCAAACTATCAATTAATCCATCTAAACATCATATCCCTCAACGTATTTCAACATCCATGATATCAAACCCTCGCATTGACCATGCATTGGTAGCAACTCTTTGTCATAAGGATTATAAAGGAACTCTATTACAATGTGTGCATCAAGGTAAGGTTAACTCCGGTATCGACAAAGAAAACAAGAATTGTTAGGGGTTACATTCAAGTGCTCATATCTTAGCAAAACAACTCCTCCAAGTAGGATATTATTGGCACGTCATGACAACAAAAACAACCATATCAGCACCAACAATGCCTACATCAACACCACCAGGTGGTTCAACATGAGCAAAAAAAATTTCACTATGATAAAAACCTGGTAAACATGTGTCTTGTGTGACAAAAAAAAATCAAGAAAATAGTCAAGAGAAAAATTGTCCTCTAGTGAAAGCCACTATGGTGGTCCTTTGGACAAGTACCAAGATGAAAACATGGCAAATAGGTGTCATGTGTAGAATCGAGCATCTATGTGCACCATTTTAGGTGGAAGCATCTTAGCTTATCCATAATAAATAAAATCCATTTTTATCAAAATCCAACCTATCTTGATCTTGACAAATGTTTTGGTGTATACTTTACACTTGCTTATGGAAAAAATATTGACATGGGTCACTATCATTGAACCTATCCTATCCAACATTACCTAAGCCATAAGGTATTGACCAAAAGGGGAATATTCTATCTAAACATGTTATTTGATCACAAGATAACCCATTACCTACATTGCTAGACACTAGGAGACAAGTACTTACATATTGCTTCAGAATAAATCTTGATCTATATCTTCTAGCTCACATTGTGATCTAGGCATTGTCCCAACAACAAGGTGTATCACCAATGCACTATCAAGGTAACCTTCAAAACAATTCATCCCAATAACAAGGTGTACCACCAATGCACTATCAGGGTAACCTTCTAAACAATTCATCCCAACAATAAGGTATCCCACCAACACATCACTAGGGTAACCTTTAAAAATATTTGTCCTAACAACAAGGTGTACCGCCAATGCACTACCAAGGTAACCTTCAAAGATACCAACAACATGGATTATTCCTTCACTCAACAATTCTAAGATATCAACATTTGCTTGAACCTCACAACTAGTTCAAGTAAATTTCCTGCAACATATCCTCTAGAAAACAAAGTGAAATATCAATCCAAGTTTTCAATATCTTATACCCAAGGAAAAAAGGTAAAATCCAAAAAAAATGCAAAAAAGATAAAAAATACAAAAAAAAAGAAAAACAGTAAAGAGAAATAAAACATTCTTTAAGTGAAAACCACTTTGTGGCACCTCTAGAACAAGTACCATAGTGAAAACCTAGCAAACAGGAACTATGTTTGAATAAGAATCGCAACATTAT
Source organism: Sequoia sempervirens (assembly GCA_007258455.2). Lineage (NCBI taxonomy): Eukaryota > Viridiplantae > Streptophyta > Pinopsida > Cupressales > Cupressaceae > Sequoia > Sequoia sempervirens. The sequence goes on along the minus strand of VDFB02379711.1, from coordinate 192,851,898 downwards.
CTATTGGTACTATCCACAACATCCACCCATTCGCATAATAATAAAACAATGTATTCAACCATGGCTTGTTACTGATTGAGGAAAGTATTATTTTCTCCAATTGGGGGAAACTTCCCAAAGCTAGTCATGGATTAGATCTTTGAACGTCCTATCATGTTCAAAACAAAAAAAAATCAAAAACATCTAAAAAGAAAGAAAAAAAACATTTGAAAAACATCAAAAACAAAACATCGTTGGATTATTCCCTCACTCAAACAATCTAAGATATCAACATTTGCTTGAACCTCACAGCGCATTCAAGTAGATTTCCTACAACATATCCTCTAGACATAGAAGTAGAATATCAATCTAGGTTAACAATGTTGTTTGAACCTCAAAATTAAGTTTATGCTTTGAGTCAACTGGTTGAACTATGTGGTTTCTATGTGTACAATGTAGGAAAGGCTTAACAGCTCCTGAGACCTTAGATCAATCCCATTAGGTTTCTATCATGCTTTATTTCAACTTAGTCAAAAAATTCAAAATCCAAAAACATTCACAAAATAGAAAAGGTCAAAAAAATTCAAACGAAGTGAACTACGAGCCTCTGCATGTACACTGTAGGCAAGGATTATCTTTGATGAGCCCCAGAGGCCCTAGGTTAGTCCCTTGAAAACAACAAAAACAAGCATCATAAAACTCAAAAAAATAAAAAGAAATAACCCCATCATCACCATCCCCAATAAACTTTTCACCCATAATTAAAAAAACATCGCACTCATCTTTTGAAAAAACAAACAAAATAAACAAAGAAAATAGAAAAAGATAGAACCTTCAAGAAAATAATAGCAAACATTTGATCACAAAATGAACTAAAACAAATCCAAAGTATCAAATACGTATCTTTTGACAATTCACCAACAACATCCTGAGATATGCCTTAATGGTTTCGTTCCTACGATAGACATGATCAACAACAAATAATAGTCTTGAAACATCAAACAAATATGGCAAGTCATATTGCAACTTTCTTTTTATCTTTTTGTAGTCTTATTTTTATGATTTATTTCATTGAATCATTCCCATGATCTCTCGAGGATGTCCATAAGGATTTAGAGAAGAAGGAATGGGGGAAATTGAGCGTCATTTAAATTTGCTATTTTTAATATATTTGTGTAATACTACCATGGAAAATAATTGCTTTATTGAGTGTATGAAAGATGTGTTGAAACAATTTGTGAAGCAGTTACATGTTAGGTGCTCTATACCTCTCTCTGTGACTGGTCCAGAAATTTTTTTAACACAACCCAAATATATACTTTAAACAAAGTTTATGTATGTCTGGTATGAGAAATGATACTCTTTGTTTGTAGAGTCAAAGCCCACACAATGGATGCAAAGTCACCTTGGTCATTAATACCTTGGTGCATCATATCTATTTGCTACATCAAATAGGATTGCTCAAAACTGAAAAATCCTCTAAGCACAATGAAAGCAACAACATCAACATCAAATTTCTATCCATTATCAAATACTTCTTCTAACTAACATCCATCCTGTACAATAGTATCATTAGTACCATATTCATCCTGCATCCACAATGTCGTCAATACATATCATGATGATAATAAAACAATTAAAACATCATGTATCGTGTATAAGGCATACATCCATCATATCATCATCTCTTAAACATCATATATAAAATGATATATTGATCATCCATATTAAAACCTCATATGATATAAAGTATGATCCATCCATCCACGTTATATGCATGTACATCAAAAAAGTACAAAAACATATATAAATGTGCATCACCATAAATATTCATCCATGATCATCACATAAGCATAAAATGAGTTGAATCAAAGAAGGTATATCTCATATATATCATCATCAAAAAAGTGAGAATGTCACAATATACCATCATCATGAAACAAGTGTGATAAGATAATATAAAATAATACAAAATAATACATATATACAAGGCCTCGACCGGGTCGATGAATATATATACAAAATCATGTTTGGAATGTCTCTAAACTACAACATAATAAGGATCAAGTATATGTGTAACACTACCCAATAGGAAAGGGGAACACTCTATGGATCAGGCTATGGATCACCATCAAGATTTGGCTATCTAACAGAATGACCAGCTGACTCACCACCACCACCTCCTACAACACTAGGCTCCCTAAACCTCGGTCGTCTCTGTGCTCTAGGAACAAAGGCATCACAGAGAATCTAATAATATGTAGACCTATGTAACTACTAATCTCGCTCTACATGAATTTTATCACGCTCTACCCTGAGAGTATCTCTCTCTTCCATAAGAAACTATACTTGAGCCTTTGTAGCATATCTTTTTCTGCTCTCACTATCTCGCTCAGCCCTCAAAGTGTCCCTCTCTATGATCAGAGTAGCAACCTAAGCCTTCACGACCTATCACCACACTATCTTTGCATCTTTAGTAGCAGACATCTAAGCTAACTATATACCTCCATCCCCAGGTGGTGGAGGGGGACCCAAAACCTATCCATGACCCTGCTCCTAAGGCATCTGATCATCCTGACCACCCTATGCTCCATCCTGTCAAGCCCTACCCAACTGCTCTACAAGAACCTTAATACGTTGTTTCTCCCTATGATGACCTATAATTCCTACTCTACCTAATGCAAGACCACCCCCAGGATCTGTGAATCTCAAAGGCACACATCATGCCCACAATTGATCAAAATCAGGTGTGGTACCTAGATCTACTAAACCAACTGACCAACCCCATCCAATTGGGGAAAGTGATTTGAATGCAGCAACAACATCTCTATCTTCTTGGTGACCCCATACATGGACCTCTCTAGTGGTCCAACTGAACTAAGCCTCATAAGTATTAGAAAACTAGCCCTGTCTCTCTCGAAATTGATGACATACTATGTAAGGTAAGTAATGCTCTAGAAGAGAGTATGAGCAACCAATCAACCATCTAGTCTATTGACAGTATAGAAGCTACTTTGGATTCTCTAGCCATACCTCACAGTCCGTATAGGGTCTCCAAAGAAAACTTGGCATATCATCAAACACACGATGCCAATACGAAAGATCCCCAGGCAAGGTGTAGTGTAATAAATCTCCATAACGATATGAGTATGGATCTCCAACAATACGACCATGTATCCCATCAGGATGAGCAATTGCAATGTGCTCCCAAGCCCATATGTGCAAAAGTGAAACACCTACAGAAATTACGAGAACATTAGAAAGCGAAAATGAGAAGCGAAAGGGTACATTTTAGACCACCAACACCTGCAAGTTGTCCAAACCCTCGAACCAATTCCAAACAATAAGGGGTTCCCTGAATCCTAGGCATTGCTCCTCAACAAATGATAGAATGGAAAATCCAAAAACAAGAATTTGCTATAGGATCAAAGCACAAACGAGGTAATTAGAACCCTAATTACCTATATTAACCCTCAAAAACCTTATTTTTTACCTAGGAAACCCTAATTTTTAATTAGGGAACATTCCTACGTTCAAATTAAGACTTCCTGGGAACATCAGAACAAGCAACGAGGGACATATAGACCTAATTTTTATCCTAAACACAAATAAACTGAAATAGAACAGTGTTGTGAGCCTAAGCTCAAAATAATGTTTTTTGGCTAACCTCTCAAGGGGGTAGCATGAAGTCCTACAATCATTCTGCTGAATGTCGAGGCATAGTGGGGGAAAAAAAAATCAAAAAACCTTGATCTTAACATCAGAATCATTGAAATAAAGCAACTAGTACTTTGTCTCAAAGAGGGGCAAAATGTAGACATGTAAAATTGACCTAAAACCTATCACACACCTTAAACGACATTTTCACATTGTGGATGCTAAAATCTGCAAAATGTGGTTAGAAATCTAACAATAAAATCTGCAAAATCGTTAGTATTCCAACAACAAATTAAAATATTTAACATCCTTATGAAATAATACATCATGTTCAAAATGCAAACAAATGACAAAAGATCTATAAGAAAACATGATGCAAACTATCTCATATTGGATTGGTGCTTCTTGTGGAAGAAGCCCTTTCCTAATCCATGATTAAGCTTCATGATATGATATTTTGATGATCAAGATGATGGATGCGCAAAATCAGTTCTTCAATGAAGAGTGACTTTGCATATACTTTTGTGGATCAAGATGTGGAGGATTTGCTTGAGGATGAAGCCTCTATTTAAAGATTTTCAAAATGCTAAGTGTTGAAGAGAGACCAATGTGGGACTAAGATTGGACCAATGAAAGAAGGACACTTGTCAAGTGGTGATTGGTTGATGTATGTGCAAGATTTGGGAAGAGTGCCCATGAGAGGGAAAATTTGAATTCAAATTTGCAATGAATGCTAAGTTTGACCTTTGGAAGGGGACATATAAGAGACATGTAAGGCCTCATAAATGCTCTGTTGGGTGTACATGTCCACTTGGGGGGAGATTCAAACTTGGAGAATATTCTCCCTTTATGCCAAGTTGAAAATAAAGATTTTGATAAATCAATTAAATGCAATTTCATGTGCAAGTGGCCAAATCTAGAGAATGCAAGTGGGTGAGATTAGCATTAGATCAGGATTAGATTAAATTAATGATGATTAGGTTGATTTGACCAATTTGACTTGATTTAGGGATTTCAATCAAATCAAAGGGAGATGAATGATGATCTGAGATTTAATTAAATAAATGATTGATTTATTTAATCAAAGAGATGATGATAGGATCAAGTTTGATTTATTTGATTTAAACTGATGACTTTAGGAGATTGATAAATAAACTTGATTTATTTGTCGAATGGATGCATTATGTCAATTTGACGTGTCTACACACATCATCAGTATCATTATCATCAAACATCACTACATTTCACATCAATTGCATTCAAAACCCTAATTTCCCCTATTAATTGAATAATACAACATTATTTAATTAATTCACTTTTTCATCATTTTTTACTAAATTAAATAAATTCCATTTATTTAATAAAGTCCTGAAAAACCCTATCTCTGCTATTAATTGAATAAAATGACATTATTTAATTAATTCACTTTTTCATCAATTTCGACCAATTAAATTTAAATTTTATTTATTTAATAAAGTCCCAATCTAACATTATTCCTCCTAATTAGTTAAATAGCACCAATTATTTAATTACGTCGCTAAATCACCATATTCCCCTAAGTTAATTGAATTACTAAATCATAATAATTTAACTAAGACACTTTCCCTCCAAAAAAATGAATAAATCAAACTAAGGCAACTTTGTTTGCAAAAGTCAAACTTGATTTGCATGTTCAAACTCCAAAATGAATTAATTAATTAAATCAATTAATTAATCATTCTCAACCACTTTCTTGATTGAGTAAATTATGATCCCCTGATTTGTCAATCCAATCTTGAGAGATTAATCTATTCCTGATTAAGCAAATTATGATTCCCTGACTAATCAATCTATTCTTGATTAATTAATATATTCCTTAATCCCACTGATCATTCAATCTATTTCTTCAATCAAAAAAATTGTGCAATCTATTTTGCATAGATTATTCATTTCTAAATCCTCTCAACACCTCTCAACCATCGATCTTGATTCAACATTGTTTAAACCTGATCATTTATTTTGAATCATATTTTCTATATTCAAACAATGAAGTAATGCCAACACTCCATTCATAGAGCTTCAACATTTCTTCGATCAACAATACATGCATCATTCTTCAAGCTTTCACACATGAACTATGGAGGCTTCCCAATGATACAATCAATCATATCCTCGCAAATATACTCCAATACGAGATGATTAACTTTTTTGTTATTGAATTCAATTGTTTATGCATTCCATTTACATGTTCTTGAATTCAGTATTATTAATTGTGCATTTCATAAGTGTAGGAATAGATCTTAGATTAGTGTTCTTGATTATGTAGTGTCGAAAAAAGGGTCTTTTGACATTTTTGCACTTGTTTGGGTCCTCCTTATGGATTTTGGCTTAATGTTGTCTCAATTTAGTGTTTTAATGTGGATAACACATTCACATTAGGTCTTGGGACCTTGTGAACTAATGGAATTTAATGGTTCCTTGCTAAAGTATTCTAAAGTGTTGTAATGCACCGTCACACTTTTATAGGGTTTTATCAATTAACCAATCATAATAAACATAATTTTAATCATAATCAGTTAGTGTAATTAATTATTTAATTACACTTTACATAAGTTTACTTAGGCATTATTTAATTTATGGGTTATAGATTGTTATCCTTATCTTGATGAGCTATCTTTTTGCTCAAGATAAGATTAGGGTTATGCATCTTTGCTTTTATAAATAAAATTATCTCTTGTAATTATTTTGTACTTCGAATATATCAATTTGCACATCTTTATGCAATCTCTCTACTCTTTTTTTTTTCTCTTTGTGGAAGGTTATTTTTTGGTTTGCATTTCAAATCTTGGTTTCTAACATGGCATTAGAGCCTTGATTTATAGCCTCTTCTCAGATTTTTGAGAAAATCATTACAGAGTTTGTTCGGGATTCCTTGAGGGTATCATGCTTTGAGTTCATTTATGAGGTGTTTTGGATCAGATCAGGCTTCACCATTGGATTTAGAGCACCAGAAAAAGTTAGGATTGGCTTTTATTTTGCATATTTTGGCCATCGTTTGCCAGATCTTTGAGGGTTTCAGGGTTTGGAGATTTTTTGCAAGCTCTGGGGGTAGCCAAATTTTTGGAGCATTTTGGGCACAAACGAAGGTCACCATCACATTTGCAGTGGCCAAAAACCCTAACAATGCCTGTCATTTCATCGATTTTGGTGAAATTGGTCTGAAAGCCAAAAAAATTTGTCTGGGGGGCCGTACGACCTCCCCAGCACGCAAATCGAGGCGCATTTTTCAAAAAAACAAAAAATGAAAACTACACTTTCAATCCCGTGCCTCTAGTTATAATGTAACGCTCCGCCACTGCGCCACCCGACAGCCACCAGGAAGTGCTCTCTCCACCGTCGCTTGGCCACATAGCCCCCGCGGGCTCTAGCACAGGTAGCTCCGATCATATGGAGAACCGGGGGGCCTTCCCTAGCCCCTGAGGGCTTCAATATCTCTGCCGCCGGTCATGTGGGGGACCGGGCGCTATGTGCCCAACCCCAGCAGCGGTCCCATGGAGAACTAGGGGCTCCACCCTAGCCCCTAGACTACCAGCCCCTAGTCGTGCACAGGACTAGGGGCCGAATTTGTTTTAGTCCCCTGGGGGCACTGTAGGCCTTATTGGCCTTTCTGGAGCAACTTTCACTAAATCAGGTGTATTTTTTGTGTACGATATCCATTTTTCACAAATGAGATATTGTTGGAAAGCTGATTCTGACACTGATCTAGTGGTGTAGGTATTTTTACCATATTTCACTCCAAAAAAAAATTGCAGGTCCTTGAACTCAGATGTTCTTGTTTTCACTCCGGAGGGCATATCTTTTGACTCGGTGATCCTTTTTTCATCATTCTTGCGGCGTTGGAAATCTAGTTCAATCCTTTACATATATCTGAGGTCTATCTTCTTTTTTTGTATGCATGTTTGCATTCTCTACTTTTACAATCGTTGGGTTATTGTAATAAATGAACTGAGATAAAGTTCCATCAAGGGGTTTCTTGCATAATAATATAATTAGAGTGTGCATGCACTTTGATCTCCATCTTGATTTGTTGACAACTCGCATGGATTATTTGGTTTCTTAGTTTCTTTTGGCCACATTTTTTCTCTAGCTTGACACAGTAGATTCACATTGGTACACACTTTAGTTGAGATATTATGTTTCTTGATATGCATTGGTTCAGATCTTTCTCAGTTTGAGGGCCATGTTTTTATGGTTAATGTTCTAGAGTATTTATGGTACTCATTCCCATGGAATATTTTTAGTCTTAGTTTGGCATCAGCTTCAAGATACACGGTTTCCAAATTCTATCATCATTTCATCTACTGTTGCTTCACAGATTCCAGGGTTGATCCAGTTTGTGATTTTTCCAGTGTTTCATGGCATCGAGTCTATTGTCACATTATTATGATTCTGCTTTGGTTTCTTGTAGATAGAAGTATCTTTCATTTCTTGTCAGATTACGGTTCCAGTGTTACTCCATAGTGTTCTTCTAGTGCTTCTTTGCAGCAGTCATCTCATTGTAGGGAGGTTTTGTCCCACTGGGTTTTCCTTCTCTACCTCATTATTGCATTTGTACATGGGTACCTGATTAGGCCTTGTTGTTGGGACCCATTCATGCTTTCTTGCATTCATCTTAGTTTTAGGTGCATGATTTTTTAGTCTCCCTAAGTTGCACGTATGGGGGGGTGTTAGTGTAATTAATTATTTAATTACACTTTACATAAGTTTACTTAGGAATTATTTAATTCCTGGGTTATAGGTTGTTATCCTTATCTTGCTAAGTTATCTTTTTGCTCAAGATAAGATTAGGGTTATGGATCTTTCTTTTATAAAGTAAATTATCTCTTGTAATTATTTTGTACTTCGAATATATCAATTTGTACATCTTTATGCAATCTCTCTACTTTTTTGTTTTTCTCTTTGTGGAAGGTTATTTTCTAGTTTGCATTTTAGATCTTGGTTTCTAACATAATCAACATTAATCTTGCCTTATTTGGAGTGTTTTAAAGTGTTTAACACACTTTCACATTCCTCTAGGCTTTTCATTAATAATTGGGCTTTATTATGCTTTAATTGGCCCTATTTTGCATCCATAAGCCTCATTTATTGCATCTTTTTTAGGATAATCCTTACACTGATCAGTAACCAATCATAATTCAAGTGTTATGAGCTTGTGTGACCCAGATTTAGTGTCAAGGACTCATTCGCCACCTTCGGTGAATGAGACCTGTGTGGCCAAAATTCAAATTTAAATCAAATTTTCAGCGGGATTTTATTCTCCTAGATCTCTTCTCGACTTGTACAGTGTTGTAATTTCAGAAATTCTTGCAAAATTAAGTATAAATACAAGGCTATTTCACTCATATTCAACACCTAGCATTCAAGAGAGTTCACAAGAGCATTTCAGCATTCATAAGAGCATTCAAGGCATTTCAAGGGGAGATTATCAAGCATTCAAGAGCATTCTTCAAGTGCCAATCATCATGTCAAATATTGCATTCTTCATGTTTGTTATTGTGCTATCATTTGTGAAGTAGAGTTCATGATCCAAGCAAGAATTTCAAGCAAGATCCATCTCCTTCAAGCTAGAGTCAAGAACCACATCCATTTTAGCCATTTCAAGCATCATTTTAGAACCTTATTGCTAGGGTTTGGTGAGTTGCAAAATTATATTTTTCTCATTCATCATTCTCCTTTTATATTTTCTTTCATTTAAAGGTTTAATTACCAACAAGGGGTTTGACCAAGGCAAACCCTTATTCATTAACCCCCACAACATTTTTCCCTCTTCTTGTGTGTGATTTGCAGGGCTAGGTTGCAGATTTTGCAAGAATCAAAGGTGGAGAAAAGTTATGAAGTACTCAAAATCCCTGAAGTTGTCATCAAGCCTTGGAGAAGCTTGGAGAAGGTCTATAGGTGGAAATTTGCAGTTTTGGATTTGGAAACAAGTCAAAGAGAGTAGAGTAGACTAAGAGGCACAAAATCCAATTCAAAACTTCTAGAAAATTAGAAGTGTATTGATTTTCCACTATTGGCGAATGAGTCCCACTATATAGGCCTAACAAAGACTTTTACAAATCTAAATACCCTTTTGGTTGAAACCTATTCTCACACATTTTCCTAGAAACTGGACTGATTCACCCAACTTGGTGAATGAGTTCCATTCAACATCAATAGCATATTTTTTAGTGATCCAAACCTCCATTCTACCTTCTTTAGTCTTACAAGTGCACACTTTTAGTTTCATATCTTTTGTTACATTTTATTCATCCTTCTTGGTCATTTTTCATATCACATTGTGTTTTCCAAGTTTACACTTGGTGGTGAACCCCTCATTTGATCTCATTCATCCCTTAGGACAACCCTTTGCCAGATTTCAATCTCCTTTGCATTGAAATCTCAAGGGTTTGTTCTTGAGTGAAGAGTAAGGAAATAGGCTCTCTCCTTTTAGGTCCAAAACCTTAGAAGCAAAAGAGAGAACCCCTATTTTTCATCTTTTCACTTTGGTGAACCTGCATTTAGAGCATTATAATTCTAATTTGGAGTGCATTTACATCCTAGATTTAGCTTGCATTAGCATTACATTAGGTTTTGCATTGGTTAATTTGCATTCTAGGGTTTCAATCCTTGCATTAGTGAAAATCTCATATAGCTTGGATTGTTGTATTTAATTTCATTAAAAATCAGTAAAATTTTGCATTTGCATCTCAGATTTGCATTAGAAAACATAAAAAGCATAAAATTCAATTCAAAAAAATTGAAAATTTTCAAACAAAAAAAATAGTACCTTGACTCATTCAATACCTTGGGTGAATCAATCCTTCTACATAATTTTTACTGTATTTTTTGGCATTTACAATTCAGTTTCTAAGTTTTGGTTTGTTGTTTTTTCATTCATGTTTCACTTTCCAAAATTTCAGTTATCAGCATTTCATTCTTATTAGCTTACATTGCATTTGCATTCACCCCGCATTCAGTAGCCTTTAGATGAGTGTTTGGTATCCTATTTTCAATACCATAGTGAGAAGAAGTTTGAGACTCATGTCATCCCACAATAGCACAATTATTGTGGATCTTGGGTTATCTAGAACTTCCAATCCTAGTATTGACACTAGTACACTAGGCATGGATAACACCCTTAGCAACTCCTTTCCTTCAAGTAGCATGCACATCAAACCAAGGAATGACATCATCTCACAAGTAAACATAATTCAAATTCATGAGGACCTAGCAAACTTACAACATCAAATAATCCTTGAAAACATTTCAACCACTACAATTCTTACCATAGAAAACATTCACTACATGCTTGAAAGTGAAGATGGCCTTGACCTTACAGTGCAAAACATAATTAAAATCTTTGGAAAACAAATTCCCTCAACCACTAGTTGTCCTTTGTCAACAAACAATGTTACAAGCTAAGGACGAACTCAAATTCCTCCTCCCACAAAAATTTCCTTAATACCTACCAATACAAACCCTCAAGTCACAACAACAATGCAACAAGTTAGTAATGTAATTCCTTCCCTAGGTATTACTGCTAGCATCCCTAGTTCCTATGTGGCATCACAAGTTATATCTCCTACCTTACCACCTATAAGTATTCCATTCACTTGTCCTATGACCACGTACACTTTATCACCACTTTCATTTCTATCTCATAACACAAGCAATGACCCTCTCATAACACAACTTTTCCAAACTGTTTCATCCCTTCAAAAGTAAATTTCCACCATAAACCATAATCAAAATGGTCCACCTACATATTATGTTAAAAGAAGTCCCTTGTCCTTAGAGATATTGTGAACACTGATGCCACAAGATGTGGAGGTTCCTAGATTTGAGAAATATGGAGGGAAGGGGGATCCTTCTACCCATGTTAATTCCTACACTTCCTTTTGTAGTGACTTTGTCCTTGATGATAAATTGTTGGAAAAACTTTTTTCCTAGATCCTTGAAAGATAGTGCCTTGGAATGGCTCTCTTCTTTACCGAACAACTCAATTCATTCATTCAATGAACTTGTTGAGACATTTGTAAACCATTTCCAAGTGCATATGACTCCAAAAATGACCTTGGCCAATTTGATGAGATGCAAGAAAAAAGAACAAGAAAAGATAACTGATTTTATCTCACACTACCAATCACTCTATTCCCAAATCGATGTCAAGGTCCCCGACCCATACCTTCAAAACATATTCATAGAAAATTTGCAAAGTAAAATCCAAGACAAGTTGACTATGATGAAATTCCCATCCTTCATGCACTTGTGCACTACCCTCTGTGATTATCAAAATTGGGTTAGCAGTCGAGATATGAGGTTCACTCTAGCTTAATTAAGAGATTCAAGCCCGCAAACCCAAACAATGCCCAGCCTCTTAAAAAAAAAAAGGGGTTCCTTCAATTCAACCCCCATCAACAAACAACTCAAAATTTCAATAACCATGTAGTTACTATCAAAGCCATGGTCCCCTTTAGTTATGGAGACCCCAAAAGAAAATTCACTCACTTGCTCGATACCCTTCATAACACTATGTCCCAACTTTTAAAACAACAAATGATTACCTTGCCTCCCATCAAAACTCCTAACCCTAATAAGCGTTTACCCCCAAGATTTAAATCAAATACTTATTGTCACTATCATTGACAAAATGGACATGACACGAAACATTGTAAGTGTCTTAAACATCTTGTGCAAGACCTGATTGATTTCGGTCATCTATCCATTAAATTTGTTAGTGATCAACAAAATAAGTATGTTGCCCCTCCTAACCAAAATATGCAAATTTTCACCAACCTAATGCCCAAGCATAATATTTCATTTGTTAAAGCAAGTGAAACTACAAAGAACAATGTGATGAAAGTTGATACAGATGATGAAAACAATGATTCTATTCTAAATAATGCTATCAATGTCAATCCTATAGATGAAATGGTAGGAATGATAGATGTCATCCCTCGTAAGGGTTGACCTAAGAGTTCTCTTGATATTTATTTCTCTTGTAAGGATATACTTAAAAAAATTCCCGATGGTTCTCTCTACATAGTTAGTCATATCTATGACAAGCCCACTAATGGGATATTAATAGATCCCGCCTATGGAGAGAACGTGATCTCTGACGAATTTTTAATTTTTCATGAAATTTATCAAGATAAATATGATAAACCGAAAACATGGATCAAGGCACACAATGGTTTTGCTTGCCCTATGGTAGGATTGATCACCTTACCATTGCAAATAGGAACAAAAATATTAGATGTTACATTCTCCATCATCCCGCAGTTGGACCAATTCCGTGTGAAGCTAGGCCACCCATGGCTTCACTCTAGATGAAATTTGTCCCTTCAGTTGTGCATAAATGCTTAAAGTTTCCCTTTCACAATGAAATATTCATTGTCCACCATAGCAGCTTTAACACCTTTTCTTCTGAAGGAAACTTCTCCCTAGATGTCTTTTGGTCTGAACCAATGGAACCTATAAAACCTCGAGAAGACTTCTTTTTCTTTTCCTATCAAAAGTTCAAGGCAAAGAAAATAACCAAACTATCTCTTCAAAATCTGTCCCCATCCACCTCCAAAACTCCCATCCTTAATGAAACCATGCTTGAACCTAAACAAGAACCAAACAACCAAGAACAACCAAAAACAAAAACTTCACCTACATCCTACAAATGACCAAGAGATAGTGAAACCAACTCCATCACACCTCCTAGAATAAAACAAATTTACAAAGTCAAAGAGAAAGTGGTTGAAAAACCTCCTATGGTTCCTCCCCTTATGTAGGAAAAGAAACCTACGGTTGATCAACCCACTCCTATACAAATGCAAATTGAAAACAAAACCAAAAGAAACAGAGGTGCTAGAGAGCGTAGGCGTAGACGTCGTGCCCTTGCTTGTAAGTTACATGAAGAACTCAACAAAGAAAATAAAAATCCAAATTTTATTGAAGCAATGCATGAGGAACCTACCCCAAAACAAAAGAATTCAATGCAATCTCCACAATAGTAGTTGAACTCTTCCATGGACATTATCACTTGACCTCTTGTTGCACGATCAACTTAGATGATAATGACGAGGTTGCTAAAATCAACGAAGAGGTGGATAATGAATTGAATACATTATTTTCCTCTTCCATGAGCTTAAATGACAAATATCCTATAAAGAGTGTTGAACCCAGTGCTTCTCCTAGTTTGACACTTGCTCTTGTCCCTTTGACTAGTTTCCCACCTTCGATATACATAGAACATCATTGGAAGGTGGATGACTTGGTCATAGGTTGACTTGCATTTTCCTTACTATCCTTTTTCTTTATTTTCTTTTTTGTGTGATTGCATGTGTGTGATGTGATCCCCCGTGATATTTTGTTTGATGTTCTCTCTCTCTTTGTGCAATTCCTCTATTTGTACCTTCATTCTTCTCTATGTCGTGCATCTCTTTCGCTTTTTGTCTTGTGTTTTTCTTTTGGGGATGACACAAGGCATCGAGACACCCTATGTCTCTTCCATGTTGACCCAAAAGGATTTTTCTTTCCTTTCGCCTTTACATTTATCTTTTTTCATTTGTCTTGTGTTTTCCTTTTGGGGATGACGCAAGGCGTCAAGACATTCATGTTTCTTCCATGTTGACCCAAAAGGTTTTTCTTTTTTTTCGCTCTCTTTGTGTCATTCTTCCAATTCTATGTGTATTTGGGGGATGATGACAGTTCCAAGCTCTCTAAAAACAATGTAGCAAAGAACATGCTAACCCCAAATCCATAGATCCCTTATGTGTTTTGTGTTTTCATTTTGGGGGAAACCCCTACCTTTTCTTTTTCTCTTGCATGAGGCAGATTTACTTAGAAACATATGACTTGGCATAGGGCTTTCCAAGTTGGCTCTCATGTCTTCCTTCTTGTTTGAATTTTTCATTTGCTACTTTAAAGTAATTTCTCACAACATGGTGTTTAGCAATTTATTTAAAGTGGGGGCATACATTGGCATTATTCTTTTACATTTTCCTTTTTCTTGGTTCTTAGTGTAGCCTTCTTACTTCATACAATGCGATTGTCACTTTGTGGATGATATTGGGTGTAATGTCCTTCATGAGCGTGATCTCTCTTAGCATATTGCATTCCTCTTAGTGGCTTGATGCGACACACTACATCCCCTAAGTTGTGAATCTTCTATTCTTTGATTGGTCCTCTCTTGGAGACATTAGGCACAATGTTTCCTAAGTTAAATACATCGCATAGACTAAGAAAGACTCCTTTGAACATTTCCTATTTTGTATTTTTCATTTGTTGTTATATGGCCACCTTGCACAACACAACTTGCATTCCTGTAGTTCCATCTTGTTTTTTCATGAGCTCCAAGCATATGAAGTTCTGCTTGTCTCATGAAGCTCGAAAATCATTTTTGTGTGGCGCCTTATTAAAGTTATTAGGAGGTATAACTCTGGTATGGTTAAGCAAGAAGCCCAATTTGAAGCATGACTTTCCCCATAGCCACTTGTGTGTGTTTGAGTGCATACCAACCATGAGTGTATGTTTCTCACCTTTTAGGACTTCTCACCTGATGGACAACCAGGAATTTTGTCGCCTCAAAGTGAGTATGCATTTTTTGGAAAAATAACCTAGATCTGATCCACATCAGGATGGAAAAATGGTCGAAGCTTGATCTGATTCTTTTATTTCTTTTCTCTTTCTTCTTTGGAATTGTATGCTTGGCCTTATCGTTGTTCTTTATATCATTTTCACATGTGCTCCTTTGTGCTTATGTTGGTTTGCCATGGGATCCTAATCCTGGGGGCTTGACCACCCCTCTTGATCATCGTCATCTCATCTTCCTAGCATGGGCTCATTGGAACCCATCTTGGTGCGTGTTTGTCTACTTTAGTGTGATTTTGAAGTAGGCTCATCCTCTCACTAAAGTGGGGGCTAAATGTAGTGTCAAAAAAAGGGTCCTTTGCATTTTTGCACTCGTTTGGGTCCTCCTTGTGGATTTTGGCTTAATTTTATCTTGATTTAGTGTTGTAATTTGGATAACACATTCACATTAGGTATTGAGCCCTTTTGAACTAATGGAATTTAATGGTGCCTTGATAAAGTGTTGTGAAGTGTTGTAACACACTTTCACATTGTTCTAGGGTTTTATCAATTAACCAAGCATAATAAACATAATTTTAATCGTAATCAAAATTAATCTTGCCTTATTTGGAGTGTTGTAAAGTGTTGTAACACACTTTCACATTCATCTAGGCTTTTCATTAATAATTGTGATTTCTTATGCTTTAATTGGTCCTATTTTACATCCATAAACCTCATTTATTGCATCTTTTTTAGGACAATCCTGACACCAATTAGTAACCAATCATAATTCAGGTGTTCCTAGCTTATGTGGCCCAGATTTAGTGTCTAGGACTCATTTTCCACCTTGGGAAAATGAGTCCCACCTAGGTCTTTTTGGCCCCGATGCAGGTTTCACACATCTCTAGGAACTTTCCATTTTTGGTCCCATATATTATGTGTGATGGGAGTCATTCACCGCCTTGGGTGAATGAGTCCCATGTGACCAAAATTCATATTTAAATCAAATTTACAATGGTATTTTATTCTCCTAGATCTAATGTCGGATTGTAGTGTTGTAATTTTAGGAATTCTTGCATAATTAAGTATAAATACAAGCTTCTTTCACTCATATTCAACACCTAGCATTCAAGAGAGTTCACAAGAGCATTCAAGGCATTTCAAGGGCTGATTATCAAGCATTCAAGAGCATTCTTCACTTGTGCCAATCATCATGTCAAATATTGCATTCTTCATGTTTGTTATTGTGCTAACATTTGTGATGTATTCATGATCCAAGCAATCATTTCAAGTAAGATCCATCTCCTTCAAGCTAGATTCAAGAACCACATACATTGCAACCATTTCAAGCATCATTGCAACACCTTATTGCTAGGGTTTGGTAGTTGCAACATTATATTTTGTTCATTCATCATTCTCCTTTTTATATTTTCTTTCATTTCAAGGTTTAATTACCAACAAGGGGTTTGACTAAGGAAAACCCCTATTCACTAACACCCACAGCATTTTTCTCTCTTCTTGTGTGTGATCTACAAGGCTAGGTTGTACATTTTCCAAGAAGCAAAGGTGGAGAGAAGTTGTCAAGTCCTAGAATCCCTAAAGTTGTCATCAAGCCCTGGAGAAACTTGGAGATGGTCTACAAGTGGCAATTTATAGTTTCGGATCTGGAAACCAATCAAAAAGAGGAAAGCAGACCGAGAGGCACAAAATCTAGTTCAAAGCTTCTAGAAAAGTAGAAGTGGGTTGATTCACCACTATTGGCGAGTAAGTCCCATTGTATAGGCCTGATAGAGATTTTTACAGATCTAGATACCCTTTTGGCTAAAACCTATTTTTGCACATTTTCCTGGAAATTGGATTGGTTCACCGAACTTGGCA
Organism: Sequoia sempervirens; assembly: GCA_007258455.2. Classification (NCBI taxonomy): domain Eukaryota; kingdom Viridiplantae; phylum Streptophyta; class Pinopsida; order Cupressales; family Cupressaceae; genus Sequoia; species Sequoia sempervirens. The sequence goes on along the minus strand of VDFB02379711.1, from coordinate 192,834,804 downwards.
AATGACGAGTCCCAGTCAACATCAATAGCATATTTTTTAGTGATCTAGACCTCCATTTTGCCTTCTTTAGTCTTCTAAGTGCACACTTTCAGTTTCATATATTTTTGTTACATTTTATTCATCTTCCTTGTTCATTTTGCATATCACACTATGTTTTCCAATTCATTGTCTTTTCCAAGTTTACACTTGGTGGTGAACTCCTCATTTAATCTCATTCAGCCCTTAGGACAACCCTTTGCCATATTTCAATCTCCTTTTCATTGAAATATCAAGGGTTTGTTCTTGAGTGAAGAGTAAGGAAATAGGATCTCTCCTTTTAGGTCCAAAGCCCTAGAAGCGAAACAGAGACCCCCTATTTTTCATCCTTTCAAATTATAGATTAGATTTTATTTCAATACGTTTATCTTATTTATGTCTATGATTCTCCCCATCACACAAGATCCTTATCTATTTTTTTGTATTATTTTATATGGTTGTGACACATGTCATAATCCTATGTTCACTTATCTTCCCACTTTGTTATATAAGAAAGGCCTCATGGGTACATTATATAGGCTCATTGATATTTTGCATATTGTACTATTATTACATGCATAATCAAGATCTTTTCCTCTTTTTACCCACTCATGGAATACTATTTCTAGTTTTATAGGTCATTTTGGGAGCTTGAGCTCTTACATGGTATCAAATTTTTAGATTTGTAAACCCCTTCTTAGATCTAAGGGTGATGTAGGTAGGATATTTAAATTCCAGGTTCATTTCTAAGAAAAAAGGACCTCCTGTTGATTCCAAATAATCCAAAAACCCTTTTTTTATATGTGACACTCTATATGTTGGTGATAAAAAAATTACCCAATTTTAGGAATTTTTAGATTTTGAGTCAAAATAACTATATACCATACAAATTAGTCACCATTGCTAGTAGATACTAAGCATAAGAAAAAAATTCATCTATCTTTTTTCACTCTACATATAGTCTACATCATGCCTACATCAGATAAGGCATGATCAAAATAATTAATTAAAAATTTATCTTTTATTTTTTACACCTATTTGTCTTATAGGTTTTTGGCCCCTAATCATAATAAATAGTCCTTTGTAGCCCAAAGGGACTAACTTTTAGTAGGAGGCACACATAATCCACTATCATTAGACCACTACCTCCATCTAGTTATGTGGCCAATTCATTTTTTTCCTCTTAAATTGGATGTGCTACCTAGATCAATTGCTAGCAGGCTGGTGCTACCTATATTCAACACAAAATAGTGCTTAGGTCCCTTTTTGGCTTGGAAATGAGCTATTGTTTCAAAAATCCATAAATTTTTACCTAGGGATCAATTTTTAACTTCTTATAGTTGTTGAAATTTGGTTGGGAGAACATTGTAGTGGTAAAGGATATTTTTCCAAAAAAAATTCTTACAATTTCCTAGTTTTGCTAATTGAAGACCATATTACCCATTTTGACCTTTGAACTATAAATTTATGTCTTTTTAATCTAAATTTGTGACTCTTGTATCATTATAAAGTAATTGAGGATATTTTTTATCTATCCATGCATATTTTCTAGATTCATCCATAGGTACATTTTATTTAGTTTTTGGGTTTTCACACTCTACTTGATTGCTTAAATGTATTGACACCTAGAGGAGCTTTGTATTTTTTGGGGGCTTCATTTTATATATTAATTTAGATCTAGGAAGTTTTATATTAGATTATTGTAGCATATTGTCTATTATTATCTCTTATTTTTGTTTCTCTAATGAAATATTTAGGTTCATTTGAGTTACTCACTCCTCATAATTATCATACATGGAAGATCAAATTGTAGTAGCTTCTCCTTTACAATGGATTATGGTCCACTTTGGGTGAATAAAAATCTAATTAAAGTAGGGAGTATGATATATTTTATCACATGAAAAAATATGATGAGGCTATGGGTTTGATTGCATTGCATGTTTCTAACAACTTTTTGTTCCACACTGAGGGGTACACTACACAAAAGTAGTATGGGATAAATTTAAAGATATATTTAGTATAGTTAGTGAATTTCATGGTTCACAAATAGAGGAAAAATTTTCATCTCTTTCTCTTGATATATTTCCTTCCATTGAGAATTATTTGATTAATTTCTAATCATTGATATCTCAATTGGTTGGTTGTCGGAAAGATAATTTTTATAAGGAATCTATATATTTTATTTCATCTAAGTTAAAAGGATCATTTGTCATCTTTTCTTCTAACTTCTATTCCACCTTGAATTCATTATGTGAAGCATTCGAAAACCTTCTTTTGAGACATTTTTTTATCATTTCACTAGAGAGCAAGCTAAGCTTATCTAGTTAGATGCACTTCCCAAGAGTCACACATCAATAGCTCAAACACCCAAAGGAATTTGAAAGAAGAAATAAAAAACTAAGATAGAATCTAATGAGGCTCCCACCCCTTCTGAAGATGATAAACCTAAGAATGAGAAACCCACATATGCATATTACATAAAATAAGGGCTTGATGTATATAATTGTTACAAAAATAGTTATATATGTTGAAGCTCATTCTTTAGAAGAACAATATTTTATTTCCCTCAATAATGTCTTTCGGTTCATCTTCTTCTTCTACATAATCATCATATACATAGTCAGTCATAGTAGGATGAGCTAATATAGTTGATAAAATGAAAGGTAAAGCACTTACTACTTCTACAAGTCATGTGTCAAGGAGATGGCGTCTTGATTTTGGAGCTTCACATAATATGAATTCATCAAATAGTATGTTGTATTCTTTTGAGACTTACACTTTACCTCAAAGTTGGATAAGAAATAATAGATATATGCATGTTTGTGTAAAATGGTCTATTGACATGGGAGAAGGACCATTCAAGGATCTACTTTTAGTTCCATCCTTGTAAACCAAACTCCTTTCTATCTATCAAATCACACATATTTGAACAAGGAAAATAATTTAGTTCACACCTAATTCTAAGATTATTAGAGACTAAGAGAGTAGAATTATCATTGTTGTTGAGATGACTAATCATTCATCTTGATTGCATGCCTTTTTGTATTTTTCTCCTAATAGTGATGAAGTTTATTTGATTGGTATTCATACTCATGAATCTAGTGTGAACCATATGTCTAATGATAAGTTTGGTCACTTTAAACTTGGTTCTCTTGAGACTTCTACTCAACTTCTATCTTCTCCACATCCTACTTATTCAAAGTTCAGTGTGGTCATGGCTTCTAGTACTTCAATTTAGTAGGATGATCATAGTCTTTTAGACTCAACTTTGTGAGATGAGTAGTTGATAGGTATTTTATATTTGTTTTGTGAGTCTCATATTGTAGATTATACACAAGTGACGATATCCACTTCCTCTTTGATGGCAATCATAATGCAACTATTATCACATCATCATTATTTATGAAGATTGGTATTCGTGAGTTTCCAAATAGTCTTGATTTGTCATCTTCTTTGATTGGGGTATTTAACCTAATTTTTTTGTGGAATACTCTAGCATGGAAACACTTGAGTAGGTTTAGAAACACCCATCATGAGATTTCATCCCTCATCTCTCTTCTTGAATTTGGATTTTCTTCTACATGTACCATTGTACTTGTTTCTTCCTAAGGGGATAAATTTTGGATAATGATTTTGGACACTTTTCAACATTCATGTAGCTCATGTATTCATTATTTCCATAAGCTACTTCATTATAGGGGGACCTATAGTCTCACTCTTTCTCTCCTATGGGGGATATCTATTATATATTTGTGATGGATGTAGTCCTTGGGAGGTCATTTTGAGTCCTTCCATCACTTTTCCATGTTTACATTTTCTTGCATTCTATCTTTTGAAGATGGATTTTCTCCTATGGGGTTGCTCCTTTACTCTATTTGTGAGAGATCTTTTGTTCAAGGGTACCTAACACTAATTGTTTCACAAATATTGAATTGTTTCATAAGGTTTGGCTAATCCATTAATTAATATTCATTAGATGATGTAAAATTTATGAAACAATTCAATCTTTTAAAAGATAAAAAAAATGCCATATGATTTAATCCTTATCATTGATAATATAATATTTTCATCAACCACATTATTAATATTTTAAAATTGTTAGAATTTTTTCAAGTAATTAACTTTATTTTTTAAAATAGATCTATAATTCACCACCTAAATTATTATTTTTTTCAAATATATTTGTAATTTGTAACTAATTTTTTATTTTAAATAAATATCTATAATTTACTAGAGTTTTTTTTGAAAAAAATAAAATAATTTTCACATAATTTTACATTTTTAGAAAAGGCAATAATTTGTCGTAATATTTATACTTTGGGGTAAGATTCACTAAGATTTTATATCCCTTTTGGCAGGTTTGTTAAAATTATTACTAACTTGCAAATATATTCTTCCAACTTGAGTCCTATTTCATTTGGTAAGCCCTTCAAATTATCCATCTTTACCTAGATACATGTAAATATAAAATGGACTCAAATCTGTGACTGAAGATCCTTTCTGTTTGATAGCATTTGTAGCTGTCTCCTTCAATTTCTCTGCGCGCTCTCTCATCTCTTCTCCTTTGCCTCCATTTAGAGCCATTGTGACAGCCTCCTTTACTCTTTTCTCGTTTGGCATCCCATCTCTGTGCTCGCAGAACTGGATTCCTACGCCTAATTCTCCAAAAAGCTTTGAATTGAAGTGCTGATCTCCAAACATGGGCCATGCGAGTATTGGAACACCAAGAGAAACGCTTTCGAGCGCAGAGTTCCATCCACAGTGGCTTATGAAGGCACCCACCGAGAGATGGGAAAGAATTACAAGTTGGGGAGCCCAACCGCGTATGATTAACCCTCTCTCTTTTGTTCGCTCCAGAAAGCCCTCTGGCAGATATGTGCTAATGAGGTCAGTCTTTGACTCAGAAGATGCCGGTTCAATTTTTGGGGTTACTTTGATGGCCCAAACAAATGACTGCTCGCTAGCTTCCAGACCTCCGGCCAAGGCATGCATTTGCTCTTGTGATAAGAATGTGAGGCTTCCAAAAGAAACATAAACGACGGAGCGAGGGCTTTTCGAATCCAGCCAGCAAACCAGCTCTTGTTCATTGATGTCCACCATTTTCCCTCTGGTGTTAACATTGCCTGCTCCGCCACGTAAATTTTGTGCATTCAAAGGGCCTATGGGCCAAACTGGTTTGCCGGTTAAATTTTTCAAGTGCTGGACATAGAAAGGCTCAAGCTCATGAAACGTATTGATCAGTATTCCCGATCCTTTACCAATCTCCTGAAAACGGTGACAAGTAAAACGCTGAAAGGAGTTCAAAGGTCTGGATTGAGGTAAGCGGGGGATACCTCATGTTTAGACAATGTGAGAGGATGAGGCAGATTGAAGGTCGCCACAAGACTGTCCTCCCCGTCTTTCTCCAACGCGTTTTGCAATATCGAACAGGAAACGGAATGCAGCAGACTTATTGAGAAGGCGCTACAGGTATTGAACAGAACACTAGCAACGTTAAATTTTTGGGCCGTGCCGATAGCCCATCCTATGAATATACCGTACACAATACAGACGGGACGTGTGGCTGTTTCTTGGTGGAATTGCTGCTCCATCCAAGTGTTGAAAGGGTGTTGAAGCTTTTCCGCCATTTGGAAGACAAGGCTCCTCGACTCCGACGGAAAGAGGTCATACCTCTCTCGTCCTTGTAAGCCTTCCACGGCGGGTGTAGGAAGAGCAACCAGGCGGATGTCGAGACCGTCATTCACAGCTTGAACAAGGTAGTCCTGCAGAAGGGAGACGTTAGCAGGCGTTGTGACATAACTGACAGCAAGGCCGTTGGAAGCGAGAAGCTTTGCGAGGTCGAAAAAAGGAATGAAGTGACCTAGCGCTGGGAATGGTACCACCACAACGTGAGGCTTCTCCAACCCACTCATCTTCGCGTACCAAAACAAGCTGCTGAAATGAGCTCGTCCTCCTATACATGTAAGCGTGGATTATTATACAAAACAATTGAAAAAGATATAGTTAGTAGCGTGTGGTTTTGGCTCCGTAAGATGATAAGCTTGGGGAAACTCGTCAATTTTGTCTTTTGTTCTCCTTTCGTCATGCATGACGAAGTTGATGTCCGTGATAAGAGCAATATTTATAGCGAAAATAGACCGACGGCGACTCGTGTCTCGCAAGTAAGTGGTAGGTATTGCAAGTGAGGTTCAAAACACACGATTACGAAGCCACAGTGGTTCAAAAATTGCCACGCATCAGCAATCTGCAATACCTACCACGAAACACACGATTGCAAGTGAGGTTCAAAATTATCAATAGACGATTGATAATTTCATAACAAAAATGAATACTTACATATTTAGATTTGAAGTGAATAATTGTAAGCAAGCCTCTTTATTATTTCATACAATGTTGTAGGAACATTTTTCATCTAGAGTAGTAATTGAAGGACAATAATGGTGATATATGGAGCCCACTATAATGCTTTAAACTTTCAATATAGTTGTAAATGTTAACCAATATCTTTTAGTTTTATTTAGAGAAAGCGTGACATCATTTAGTGTAAGTCTTTAGGATTTATGTATAGTAATTGTTCATACTATGGATAGTGGTATTTTTCTTCAGCTACATTGTAACGGTATTATAGGTACAATTAGTTGGGTTTTCATGTTCTCATGATGGACTTTTGTAGTTTTAAAATCTTGTTATGATGAACACAAGTAGATCTAGTGGTTTATAGCTAATTGCATGAATAATATGTGTGTATTCTTTGAGTGATCCAATGTCAAGACAATTTTGAATCCATAACTTATTTGCAAGCATTACTCTCTATCCTTTGCATGCTATGAATTCTTGGTGAAATTGCTTGCCACTATTATCAACATTTGGTTTTATATATTTTTTTTTACTTCAAAAAATGGTGCAATTAAAATATTTATTAACTTTAGCATCCTTTTTGGATAATACGATGTGGCTATTTACAAAAAATAACTATACATATTGAGAAGTAAAGAAAATCTTCTAAGATAGATTTTTTTTACAATCATTAATGCTTCTAATTCATGTTGTGTTGTATCAATATTTCTTATATCTTCTAATATATCATGGAATTGGGCTTGAGTTAGATTGTCACTTTTTTCTTATCAAAATATTGGTTCTAATGTAACATTAGTTATAATATTTTCGATAGAATTTATGTGATAAACAGTGAAGAGCTTATAGGTTTTTCCATTATGTGATCTATAATAATTATACATAATTTATAGAAATGGAGGAATTATTGGTTGGGAAATACCTCACATAATCTACTACTTATTTTTTTATAGAAGCTTGAGTTCTATGATGCTCATCTCATCAACAAGGATTTATTTTCATTAGCATATTTGGTTCTATGAATTTCTCATCTTAGTTGTAATGGTTGCATTTATAGTTGACACATATATGTTTAATGCAATAGTTCCTATATGAGTGAGTGCAAGGAGTGGGTTTAGTTTCTTTAATGTTAAACGTTAAATTCCATTCCTTATGTAACTAATGAGATATGAATTTCATGTGCTTATAATTTCTTGAATATACATTAGTTTCTTTAAAGCACAATCTATATAATATTTCTTAATGCTATTAAGTGCTACATGATGTTTTGATGAAAATTTAGAGCTTTAGGCATATAAATGTGAGGATGAGTGGTATTCTTTTTGACACATCTTATTTATAAATTGGTGTTGAGTGTTATATAAATTTATGGAAATATTATGCTTATCGCATATGTAGTTATTTTCAAAATCATGTCTATCAAGGATTTCAAGTTCAATTAAATTGACATTGTTTTTTATTGAGATGAGCAAGAAATGAGGATCTTGAACCCTATACAAGCAGAGCCTCAAAGGGAAAATAAAAATCATCCTAGAGCAAGGCAGAGGAAGCACATTAACAAAAATGTATTAAATTCTAGTAAGAACATAAGCAACTAGAAAAATAAAAGGCTCGGAAATTAAACTAGTCTAATCCTTGAAGAGGAAGAGCATAAACAACTAGAAACATAAAATCCTAGGAAATTAAAGAAGTCCAAGCCTCAAAGAGGAACTTGTACATGTCATCAAAAAACCTATAGGTTATCCTCACCCTTTGGATTCTTTTTCAACTCTTGGCCATGTAAAAATAAGACGGTAGTAGCTAATATATGCATAACTTTGGCACTAAATTTCATGATTAGATTCATCTTATTCTCCAACTCGTTGATTTTAGCTTTAAATTCACCATCTCCATCACCATCTAGGGACACTTCACACACAGAGCTACTGATATGTGGTAGGAGTATTGATGTCCTTCATTATAATGTTCTTAGCATTGTGTGAGGTATTAAGAGTGTCCTCCATTCCCATGCGAGGAATCTCAGAGACCTCTTAAGTTTCTATCACTACACATCTAGCCATCCTAAAGTCAGTATTTGGAGCATTTATTTTATAGAGAAGACTATTTACTTTGAACTAAAGGGGAGATGTCTTAGGAGAACAATCCTTAGTTTCAAAATCTTCCTCGATAGCTTATTCCTCATAGTTGGAGTCACTAGATACAATCAACTTTTTTTGGAAGGGTTTTCGGACAATGACCAGTTTGGTGAACCCACAAATAACTATGCTTTCAGACCCTTGCTTGGTGGCCCTATTCTTTTCCTTATGGCTAGTGGTTTTGGGTTTTTCAACAACCTGGGGTGAGAGGGGGTAACAAAGGTCTATCTCAAGCCATCCTTAGCTTGTTTTCACTTATAGATTAGGGGACCATTAGTCTTCTTACCTTTCTATTTGGTTAATCTATCTTCCTTATTTCTCTTTGCAGGACCGACATTAGTATCCCTATTAATAGGGGGTTGTGCTTTAAGGAACAAAGTAAAAAAATCACATCTTCTTAGGTTTCAAATTTAGCTGGGGTATAATTGCATGAGATTAACAATGAAAAGATTAGTGGGGGAGTTACCCTCCATTTTTTAGTGGGTAGGTAAGATGATGGCCCCATGAAGGTGAGAGGTTTTTTCCCTTTTTCAAGAGGGAGGCTAGCTAAAGTTTTTTCCCTAAGATAATTCTTTGGTTTCTACCCTAAAGCAATAGGGGGGCTAGAGGTTTTTCTTCTAAAATGATCACTTTAATTGGTTTGGTCAAGCACAAGGTGAGATAGAATTGATAAAGACATAAAATTAGCCCTTGACCCAGTGGGATCACTGGTTTGGTGGGGTTTTTAGCATCATAGGCCTTGACATCTCTAATAGAGTTTTCTCATGAGAAGAGGGGGATTAAGGAGAAACTTATCATAATTTTGTGTCTGAGGTGATTGAGCAACAAAAAATGGTAGTGATAATTTATGCAATGTTATCTCATTTATACAGTGATGTTGGAAAATTATTTATGCAATGTAATATAAAATGGTTTAAATTTCAATGAGAAAATGTGTCAATGAAAAGGAAAATTTTATTTCCATATTTTTGAGAACTTGAACTATTCACATTTTGAGTTAAAGACTTAGGTGAAATCAATAGGGTAAACTTTGGGCATGTTACATCAAATCATAGTACTTTAGCTATTAAAGTTCCATTAATTAATGTGACACTCCACCTAGAGTTAAATTATTTTTCAAGCTTCTTCCATATTCAAAGTACCATCAATTAATGTCACTCTTTGATATTAATAGATGCATTTATTATATATATGCATATATATACATATATATAGAAACACACACACATATATACATATATCATATATATTCAAACATGTTTAGAATTATTTACACTTTTAACAATTATCCCAAATTAAGATAAATAAATCATCAAATTAGAATATATATATATATATTAGTATATAAATTTTCTCTCATTTATATACATTCAAAGTACCATCAATTAATTTCACTCTTTGGTATTAATAGATGCATTTATTATATATATGCATATATACATTTATATAGAAACACAGACACACATATATACATATATCATATATATTCAAACATGTTTAGAATTATTTACATTTTTAACAATTATCTCAAATTAAGATAAATAAATCATCAAATTAGAATATATATATATATATATATATATATATATATATATATATATATATATATATATATATATATATTAGTATATAAATTTTCTCTCATTTATATACTTACATAAATTTATATAGATCCAACAAAGAAAAGATTTTTTTTTTTGCATGAAAATAATATGCTTTTTTCTTAAACAAAAATCACACTTACCATTTTAAGATAATATTGTAACAAAAATGTACACATTAGATAAAAATTATGAAGGAGTAGTTTATACATCATTTAAGGATCATGTGACTCAAAATACAAGATAGCCAAATACGCAACAATCGAACAACTCAAGGTGAACATTCACATTTATTGCAACCATACATTATACAATGTGTGTGTGTTATTAGTGTGTGAGGGGGAAAAACGACGTTAAATTTGAATTCAATATGAACAAGAATGTAATTTGACAATGGAATCTAATCTATAGTCAAATGCACAAATCTAAAATCTAAAACTCCTACACATACAAGATTAAGCTATACTATTGCAAACATAATAAGGAACCTAATGATTACCAAATGAAATGAAAGAAAAAGATATTTTCACCATCCCGTAGTGAAGTGTATTCACTTGATGTTGGATTGCTCTTATCACAGTGAAGCCTCCAAAGTTTGTGTGCAAAGTGCACAGATGAATGCTTGGTTGATCGAAGGAAGGAATGAAGCTCTCTCAAGGATGATCTCGATAGCACTTCGTTGCATAAGGTATGTTGATTCTCTGATCCATGTTTGTGAGGAGAGAGGTTTGTTATATAGGAAAAGAGTTTTTGAATCGACAATCAGGATCACGTTGAAGAATATCCAAATCCACGGTCAACATGTGTTGAGAGGATTTAGACATGAGAAGATTGTGCAAAGTTGATTGCACAATTAGGGTGATTGAAGAATACATTGGCTAGTCAGGGTTTTAGATTGTTTAGTCAGCAATTGATTGCTCAGTTAGCAATTGATTGATCAGTTAGGGTTTAGTTAGGAATTAGATGGTTGAGTTAGAAATTTAATTAGATTGCTTAGTTAGCAATCCATGATTTTCTCAATCAAAAAGTGGGTGAGGAATATTAATTTCTTTATTTAATTAATTATTTCCTTTTTGTGTTTTGATTTGATTTTTTATAATATTTGAATAGTTTGATTTGATTATTCAAATTTTGGAGGGAAAGTGTCATAATTAAATTATAATTATGATTTCATAATTCAATTAATTTTGAGGAATAAGGTGAATTAGTGACGTAATCAAATAATTAGTGTTGCTTGACTAATCAGGATGAAATAAGATAAGATTATGACTTTATTAAATAAATGTAACTTATTTAATTGGTTGAAACGATGAAACATGAATTAATCAAACAACATTGTATTATTCGATCAATAGTAGAATTAGGGCTTTCAAGACTTTATTAAATAAATGATATTTATTTAATTTGTCAAAAATAATGAAATAGTGGATTAATTAAATAATGTTGTATTGTTGAATTAATAGAGGAAATTAGGGTTTTAGATGTCGTTTGATGTCGTTTAATGTCATTTAATGTCGTTTGATGTCATTTGATGTCGTTTGATGCATTATGAGATGTTGTGGGATGATTTCGAGATGATTTGAGATGTTTTAGAGATGTTTTAAGTTGATTCAAAGTTGTTATGAGATGTTCCAAGTTGATTCAGAGTCATTATGAGATGTTTTGAGTTGATTCGGAGTTGTTTTCAGACATTTCAAGTTCATTCTAAGATGTTCTGAGATGTTTCACATTGACTCTAAGATGTTCCGAGACATTTTGGGTTGATTTCAAGTTGTGATAGGTGGGCGGGTGCATGAAGTTGGGTACCAATTTTCTGGCCACTTATGAATTTTTTTTTAAACGCGCTTGTGTTATAACACGAGTGTGTTATAACGCGCACGCATTATTTCGTGTTAAAAACAAAGAAAAAAGTGAAATTATTTGCCTTGGAATACCAACCCAAAGGCTTGGAGGGCATTCCCAACAAGGCCAGAGACGTGTTTTTGCAAATTCTACAATTTTTCACATAATCGGGTTCGTGCTCACCATCAAGATTGCATCTAGTTCAATATTGAAAAAATCGAAAACATGGGTAATGTTAGGTTCTCTCTTAGCTATCCAACGATGTAATTTTCTTCACTTTTCGACAATGTTAAGCCTTTCATCCATAATTTCTTTTGTTTGTACGTTTGTTTTTTACCAAATAGCAGTGTTTAGTGTTTTTTTGTTATAAATTAACCGTTCATCAAAATTTCAAATAAATTACATTTTTAGAAACTAGACTCCATTCTACAAATTTAAAAAGAAAAAAAATCAATTATTTTCAAAAATTTGTAGTGATAGCACGGCCAAAATTCTGCTTTTCAGGAGGTGCCCACTTAGAAAATTAGTAAAAAATAAATATTCATTAAAAAATTATTAGAAAAATTGTGCAACAACTAGATGCTATTAGCTAACTTCTGACCGTAGCAATTTTAAAAATACTACAAAAAATTTCACCGTGCTCAAGTCGTACAAGAGTTGCTATGTTATGTTTTTCTGACAAAAATAACACCAATTTCTATACATCCCTCTTTTGAACCCCTTAATCTCAACCATTTTCAAAATAAATTAGTAGTTTAGAAAGTAGACTCAGAGCACTTTGATCCTTGTTTTTGTTCCATCTCAAAATTTTGAGTGTAACTAGATCCTCAATTTCACGTCCAAGGTCAGCATTTCCTGATTTTAGAAAAAAAGTGGCCACTTAAGCCCCCTTTTTGGGAACCATCTTGGTGCACTTACCCAAGTGTTAAGTCAATTTTACATGTCTACATTTTTCCCCTCTTTGATATAAAGTACGAGTTGCTTTGTTTCAAAGTTTTTGTTTCTAAGATCAAGTTTTTGAAAAAAAAAATTTGCCCCTTGTGCCCGAGTGTTTCATGGAATGATGGTAGGACTCTATGCTGCCCCCTCGAGAGGTTGGTTGAAAATTTTGAGTTTGAGGTCAGGCTCATGACCCCAATGGAAAATTTAACTATAGAAAAACTGAAAACCACCTACACCATTGCAAAGATCATGAAATTCTACCCCATTTAAAAAAAAGCACTAAAAAATACTTTCGTATGACCAAGATATGGTCATTTGAAGATAGGGTAAAAAAATCTTAATTACTAGTCAATAGTAAAGTTTTGATGAATTCTGAGCATTTGCATCATTTTTCTCGCCTTTTCATGTTGTAAACCCTCACCTTTGACTTATTTCCATGCCTTTGACTGAAATTCTCACTTTGTTTTATGCATTTGACCTAAAAGCTCGCTTTTGACTATTCCAAGTCTTGAAATCTTGCCTTTGACAGAGATCCTCGCCTTTGACTTATTTCCACACCCTTGTTTCCTTGCCTTTGCTTGAAAAGCTCGCCTTTTCCTGAAAAGCTCACTTTTTCTTGGTGCTTTCTGAGCATTTGCTCAAAACCCTTGTATTTGACTCTTTTTATTGTGTTTGACTTTAGCTTTTGCTCGAAATCCTAGCATGTGTTCGTTTGTCATCCTAAATATCGTTTGTCTTCATGTTTTGTGTCATATGCATCTCCCACTTGTTTAGAGTGAAACCCTAACATTGTAGGTTTAAAACGATTGTAGGTGATCATTTTGTTAGACAACCAGATCCAAATGGTGGTATGTAGCCTTGTCTATAGAGTGTTTCCCTTTTTGCTGGGCAATGTACTTGATCTTTATTATGTTGTTGTTCAGAGACATATTGCAGACATGATTTTTTGTATATATATTCATTGGCCCAGTCAAGGCCTTGTATATATGTTATGATTTTGTATTATCCTATCACACTTGTTTCACTGATGATGATGTACAATGACATTCTCCCTTTTTTTATGATGATATATATGAGATAGACCTTCTTCAATTCATCCTCATTTTAAGCTTATGTGATGACGATATATAATGATGTATGCCCCATACATGATACGTGATGTTTTTATTGGTTTATTATCATCATGATGTGTATTGCCAATATGAATGTAGAATGGTACTAATGATATTGCTATGCAAATTTCACTTAAAAGAAATGTTGATGATTTGATAGAAAAATGATGTTAATTAGAGGAAATATTGATGATAGATAGAAATCTGATGTTAATTAGTAGTTGATGAGTTGCTTTTGCTTTGGTTTCGAGACTTCACAGTTTTTGAACAATCTATTTTGATATAGAAAATAAATACGACGCACCAGGGTATTAATGAACAAGGTGACTTTGTATTTATTACGTGGACTTTGACTCTACAAACAAGGAGTACTCTTGCTCATACCAGACATACGGAAACCCTATTATAGTTTATGGGTGAAAAGATTTAAAACATGTCGGAGCAATAACACAAGAGGTATTAAGAACCTAACATGTTACTATTACACAAAATATTCCAAAGACGACTTCCACACACATAACAAAGCAAGTATTCGCCATGGTAGTATAACAAGACTATCCACAAATAGAAAATCAAAATGACACTCAATTTCCCCCATTCCTTCTTCTCTAAATCCTTATGGACATCCTCGAAAGATCTTGGGAATGAGTCAATAATGTAAATCACAAAAATAAGAAAACAAAAAGATAAAATAATGTTGTTATATCACTTTCCATATCTATTTAGGGTGGGTCTATTTATCCAATGTTGATCATGTCTATCATAGGAACGGGTCCATTAAGACATATCATAGGATGTTGTTGGGTCTTGTCAAAAAGATATGTAGCTAATACTTTGGCTTTGATTTTGTCTATTTGTAATCAAGTCTTTGCGATTGTTTTCTTGAAAGTTCTAGCTTTTGATGTTTTCTCTATTTGTTTGTTTTTTTTTTCAAAGGGTGAATGTGATGCTTTTATTTATTATGGATAATGTTTTATTGCAGATTGTGATAGCGGACATGGGTATTTTTTATTTTTCTAAGTTTTATGATGTCATTTTTGTTGTTTTTTGGGGACTAACCTAGGGCCTTAGGGGCTCATCAAAGATAAGACTTTCCTACATTGTACACATAGAGGCTCGTAGTTCTTCTAGTTTGAGTGTTTTTGACCTTTTGTATTTTGTGAACGTTTTTAGATTTTGAATTTTTGAGTGTTTTTGGTTTTTTTGTTTTTGACTAAGTGGAATTAAAGCATGTTAGAAACCTAAATGGACTGACCTAGGGTCTCAAGGGCTTTCAAGCCTTTCCTACGTTGTACACATAGAGACCATGTAGTTTGACCATTTGACTCAAAGCATAAATTGTTTTTGGGTACACAACATTGATAATCTGGATTGATATTCCACTTTTGTGTCTAGAGGATATGCTGTGGGAAATCTACTTGAACTAGCTATGAGTTTTAAGCAAATGTTGATATCTTAGACTATTTGAGTGAAGGAACAACCCCATGATGTTTTGTTTTCTATGTTTTCCAAATGTTTTTGTCTTTTGTGGTTTTCTAAATATTTTTGACTTTTTTGCTTTTTCTGTCCATGATTGGACGTTCAAAGATCTAATCCATGGTCCTTATCTTTTGTAACTGGGCCCCCAATTGTAGACAAGATGACTTTCCTTAATCAATGACAAGCCATGGTTGGATACCCTATTTTATTATGAAATGAAATGGGTGGATGTCATGGATAGTACCGATAGATAATGATGCAAGTTTTATTCAAACATAGCACCTATTTGCCAAGTTTTCACTATGATACATATTCTAAGAGTGCCACAAAGTGGTTTTCACTCAAAGAACATTTTATTTCTCTTTACTATTTTTCTTTCTTTTTGTTTTTTTTTTGTATAATTTTTTTTATCCTTTTTCTATTTTTTTGGATTTTTACCCTTTTGCTTAGGAGATTTTGAGGTGCTTCATGTGTAGAACTTCTTGAGGTGGTTGTTGTTTAGCAGTTCAACTAAAAGTTCTCCTTCAGGAGTAGCTAACTGATATGCCCCAGAGTTGTAGCTTGTTGTGATGACAAACGGACCTAACCAGTTGGGTTCAAATTTTCCTTTGCCATCCTGATTTAATTATACTTTTTGATTCTCTTTGAGGACTAATTCACCAACTTGAAAGTTCTTGTCCTTGATCTTTTTGTCATAATTTTGTTTTCAAGTCGATTCTAATAAACCTGCAGATGGTTTAATGTGCTCAAACATCTTTCATCTAGGAGTTCTAATTCATTCTGCCTAGATACCCTATATTCTTCATTGTTGACCATAACTTTTAGTGAAACTCGCAATGAAGGGATTTCAACCTCAATAGGCAAGAATGCCTCTGATCCGTAGACCAAGTAAAATGGTGTGGCACCAGTAGGTGTGCGAATGTTGGTTCATTATGCCCATAAGGTTGGGTTTAGCTGCAAATTCCAATCACGGCTAGCATCATTAATAGTCTTTTTGAGTATTTTTAGTATGGTTTTATTATATGGCTCATCCTGACTATTTCCTTGGGGGTAATAGGGCGTGGAAAATTTATGGTGGATAGAAAATTAGGAACATAGCTCTTGGACATTCTGATTTTTGAATGGAGTTCCATTTTATGTTATTATTATTTAGGGAATTCCATACCTGCATATGAGATAATTCAAAACAAATTTTGATATCTATTTTTAGTGATATAGGTCAATGGAATTTCCTATATCCATTTAGTGAAGTACTTTGTTGCTATGATAATGAATTTTTGCTCGTTGGATGAAGCAGGTGATATCTTACCTACCAGGTCTAATCCCCATTGTGAGAAAGGCCATGGTGTGGTTATAGGTCTCAATTCTTGTGCTGGTGCATGAACTAGGTCACTGTACTATTGACATTGTCAACACTTTCTAGAATATTGTATGCATTCTTGTTCCATGGAGGGCCAATAGTATCCTGTTCTGAGCAGTTTCTAGACTAGGTTAAGTCCACCATAGTGGGATCCGTAAATACCTTTGTGAACCTCTTGTAAGGATATTTTTGCTTCTTCTACGTTAAGGCACTGACGTAACATACCATCTAGACTATGATGGTATAGGGTATCTCCTAAGATGGTGAAATGGGAAGTTCTATAGGTGAAGGTTTTCTTTTGGGTGGTTGTTAAGTCAATGGGTATGGTACCATGTTGGATGTAGTCAAAGCTATCTTGGTACCATGGGGAGTCAGGACCAGCAACAACACATACCAATTCTAATTCTGGGATTTTGAATGCTAGTACCAACAACTATTCCACAAGGAACTCATATTTAGGCGCATTCTATGGAATATCAAGCAGTGATCAGGTATTGTTGTCATTACATCAGCAGCTTTGTTATTGATCTAAGTAATTTGCTCAAAATTTATTCTGATGAAGTATTCCCTGAAGCTATCCACCATTCTTTTATATGACAACAATTTTTAATCTTTTTTCTGGTACTCATCGTTCACTTGTCTGATCACTAGCTAAGAGTCTCCGAAGACATGTAGCTATTTTATTCTTTATTCAATAGCCATTTTTAACCCTGTGATAAGAGCTTCATATTCTGAGATGTTGTTCATGAATGGGAATGCAATCTTGTAGGCCTTGGGTATACTATCTCCTTGTGGTGTGAAAAATAGAATATCAGCTCCAGATCCATGTTGAGTATGGGACCCATCAAAGTATAGAGTCCATTGGTCTATTTCTTCTGTCATCAAGATATTCGCATCTAGAAAATCTACTATGAGAGGTTTGTAATCATCTAAGGGTGCTTTGGCCAGTTGATTTGCTATAATTTGTCCCTTGATAGCTCTCTTATCCATATATTCTATATCAAACTCACCTAGGATCAAATGTTACCCATTTGGCTATTCATCCTGTTAGGCCTACCTTTGCTAGTAAGTACTTGAGTGGGTCTACCTTAGAAATCAGCTTGATCTTTATATTCAAAATGTAGTGTCTCAACTTTTTTGTTGAAAATAGGATTGAGAGACATGCTCTTTCAATGGGCGAGTGGTTTAGTTCATAGCCCACCAATGTTTTGTTGATATAGTAGAGTGCCCTTTCTTTATTTTTATCATCTAGCTGAGCCAAGAGAGCTCCTAGTATTGCTTGTGTGGTAGAAATGTAAAGTATCATTTCCTTTTCTAGGATAGGTGACATGAGTATAGGAGGAGTAGGTAGGTACTCCTTGACTTGTTGGAATGCTTGGTCACATCTCCGATCCCACTTGAAGGTGATGTCCTTGTGTAGGAGATGAGTGAAAGAGTGACATTTTTCTACCAATTATGTGATAAATCACCTGATGGATTGTAGCTTCCCTTGTAGGATCCTCAACTATTTTAGTGTCTTAGGCGGAGGCATCTCCATTATTGCTTTTAATTTGGCTAGATCTACTTCAATCCCTCTTCTTGATACTATGTACCCTAACAACTTTCGAGATGTTACCTCAAATAAACATTTCTTAGGATTGAGTCTCAGATTGTACTATTCAAGAAGATCAAATACCTTGGCCAGGTTTGTCAAGTGGTCTTCCCTTTTGACTGATTTTGCTAGAATGTCATCCACATAGTCCTCCATGATTGTGTGTAGCATATCATGAAATATTTTCATCATTGCTCTTTGATATGTTGCTCCTGCATTGTTTAGACCAAAGGGCATTACATTCCAACATAATTTTCCCCAAGCACAAGTAAATGTTGTTTTGTGTTGGTCATCTAGAGAGATCTTTATCTAGTTGTATCTGGAGAAACCATCCATTAAGGATAGCATCCCATGCCCTTCTATTAGATCTACAATCATGTCAACACTTGGAAATGGAAAGTTGTCCTTTGGGCAGGCTTTACATTCAAGTCTCTAAAGTTTGTGCATATCCTTATGCCTCCTATAGGTTTGGACACTAGTACTAGATTTGATATCCATTGTGAATAACTGATGGGTCTAATGAAACCCACATCTAGTAGTTTCTTTAACTCTACCTTCACTAGTAATGCTATCTATGGATGCATTTTTATGAGTTTTTTCTTGATAGGATTTGCTCCATGGATTATAGCTAGATGATGTACCACTAATGTTGGATCTAGTTTAGGCATGTTAGCATAGGTCCATGCAAAATTTATCTTTTGGGCATTGATGAAAGCTATTCAAGTTGTGCTTTTCTTTTGGGTCTGGTGATGCAGCATGGTAGGTTATCTCTGAGTCCTCTGTCGTGCCAACATTTATGGGTTTTGCTTCCTCTACTAGCAGTGTTGATGTTTCTTGATATTCTTCTATGGGGAGATTGAATCTTCCATCCTCGGATGCCTCTGATAGGTTTTCACCTTTGGATGTGTCCTTTACTTTCCTCTTTTTTGGATCCGATAGAGCCAAAAGATGGTTTTCTCTCTAAGGGATCGTATTTTCATGTTCTTTCTTTCATTTTTGTGACTAGAAGATTCAATATCTCCACCAAAGTATGCCTCTTGTTCAATTTCCATGATGAATCCTACTTTGTGCTCTCCAACTGGTATGTTTGTTCGAAGTCCCATGAACTCTGTGATTGCCTCATCATTCTAGAATTGATCCAGAACAAGTGTATGTTATTGTTGATACCAATCTATGAGTTGCAGCTACTAGAGTGGGAGGTTATCATCTTGATCTACAAAGCCTATGGAAGTGGATGAAAGGGTTAGTATGGCTCGAGTATCTTTTTTCCACTGAGTGTCTAGGTCATCATTGCTAGAAGTGGGAGAATCATATCTGGCGATGAAGGAAGGAGAATCCTATTTGTATTCATTAGAGTCTGTATCAGAATTGTAGTAGATGTTGGGAATGGTTTGAATATATTAGAGAGGGAACTTATCACTACTAAAGTTATCAAATAATTCTTTGACAGGTAAGTCGTTATCTAAGTTATGATAGGTATCTAGTACCTTAATGCTAGCAGAATTTTCTCACTTCTATTAAGAGGTTCATCCAGTTTTTAGAATAACCACATCTTTTGGCTTATAGCCTAGCCTCATATTCTTCTTCCTTTGTTATACTTCAATAGGCTCTGACCGGCCTTTTTTCTATAGCCCCAAATCACCCTTTCCATTATATCCCATATGTTTAACTAATTGATAACCTTTAGTAGTAGGGTCAATTAAAATGGGTTCCAGCTTTTCTGGTTCTTCTTGGTCCTCCTTGTAGATCTCATAGATGAAAAGTCCTCAAATATTTCTTCATCTTGCATGTCTCCCCACTTACTAAAGATAGTGGGCTTTGAAATCATTTGTACTATCTTGATCTCTTTTGGAACTCCATATACTCTGGGTGCTGGCGGAAGCATGCCAATGCAGAATGCTTGGTTGAAATAGTAATTCCCATTACCCTTGTCAAGTACCTGAATCATGGCTTCCATTTTTGATTGGTCACTTGAGGTGTTCTTGGTTGAGGTGGATGGAAGTGTGGAAGGGTCAACATAAGAAAAGGAGTGGAATATTATGTCATTGTTAGGGACACGTTGGGTTTTATTGTATTTCTCCTCTAACTTGACACAAAAATGAAAAGGATCAAGATCGACATATAGTGCTACCTCTTTTCCTTCATGGGGAAACTTTAGGCATTGATGAAAAGTGGAAGGGATTGCATGTAAGGCATGGATCCAAGGGCATCCCAGGAGGAGGTTGTATGGCAACTCAAGGTCCAGTACTTGACAAGTGGTTTTCATTAGGGTCAGCCCTATTTGCACTGGTAACCTGACTGTTCCTTTAGAATTTATTTCTAGGTCATCGTAGGTCCTTATCATGACTCTTTCCTTTATCAATCACATCGTCAGAATACCCTAGCTGTTTGACAAATTTTAAGGTACAAATGTTTAAACCTGCACCATTATCTATCATTACCCGTTTGACCATAGTTTTATGAACACCAACCTCTATGTAGAGGGCTTGGTTATGGAAAGTTCTTTGGGTTAGATCTTTCTCAAAAAAAATTAAATGATTACTTTGTGTGATCTTACCAACCATAGCTTGGAACTAACTAGGATTGAGGTCATTAGGGACTGTTGTTTCCAATGCCTTTTCAAGTATTTCCCTATGGTCAGGTGATAGTTTTAACAACTCCAAGATTGAGATTAGGGCAGGTGTTTTCTTTAATTGTTTCACAATACTGTAGTCATTTGGTGACTTGATTGCAGGTTTGGGTGGGACTCCTTGAATTGTAACTCTTCCTCGGCAGGTGGTTGCATTATAGTTATTGTCTCCACCTCGTAGAGTCACTACATTTTCCCTATTATCATCAACTTATGATCTAGTGTTCCTAAAACTATGACCTCATATCTGTAATTGGTGTTATGGTACTCTTGTTTCTTTCCTTTTTCATTTCCTTTAGTATGGTTTGGGATTGGTTTGAGTATATTTACAAGTCCTTATTCCCAGGATGGTGTTCAAAATTTGCCTCCCCTTTGTCTATTAAACCTTGGATAAGGTGCTTGAGTCTCATGCAATTGTTTTTGGCGTGTCCTTTGATCATATGGAAGTCACACAAGTCTTCCTCATTATACCACGGTGTTTTGAAACTAGGCTCCTCATAGTTTGAATGATCATTAGTTTTGAGGAGGTTTTGTTGTACTAGTTTGCGCATGACTATTTCCAATGACTCACCTAGTACTGTGAATTTCCTTCTTGATTGTTCGTACTACCTCTGTTGTCCTCTCTGATTCATTTGTGGGTTCATAACCTGATTGTTCTTGGGATATGTATTTTGGCTATTTTGTACATTGTTTGGAACATAGCTTGTCTGTGCAACCTGTGATTTGTTTTGAACTATGTTTTGTGCCTACCATAATGTCCTAGCATCAACCACTCCATCATTTGTGACATTTTTTTTTTAGCCCAGACTTTAGGTTTCTCATTTGAACTAGACACTCTCTTTTGAGTTGTTTATTTTAAGGGCACCTCTTGCAATGAGGGATCTCTCAATATTCAATCCCTTCTCAATGGTTTCTTCAAATTCTGTTGGACACAACATTATGAGTTGGTAATTGATCTTAGGTAAGATGTTAGTAATGAATATGTCCACCAATTCCTTGTTGGGAATGAGCCATTTACATCTACTAGCCTTATGTCTCCATCGTTGTAGGTAGGAGATAAAAGATTCTCCTTGATTTTGTTTGATTGTGGACAATCGCTTGATGGTTACATCTTGTTCAATGTTAAAGGAGAAGTGACTTATTAATTTTTTAGATTGTTCATCAAAGGTTTTGACTGTTGGTGTTAAACAGGTGAACCATTCCATAGCATGGCATATAAGGCTACATGGAAATAGTCTCATGAGGTATGAGTCATTGTGTCATACTTCCATGCATGATACATAAAAATCACATATATGCTCTATTGGATCCCTTCTTACTTTGTATTTGTTGTCAAACCTAGGTATTTCAAAATTCTTTAGAAAGGGTATTGTTGTGACAGTTTGATCGAATGGAAATGGGCATATCTCTTGGATCTAGTATATGTTTTCTTTTGTTTTTTTGGCTTGCATTCCTGCTACCTATTGGGTGACAGAATCTAGCCTAATTTTCATGTCTATTTTTGGCACGTTTATTTGTGAGTTCTATGTATAATAGCCTTGCTATTTCACCATGTTTGGGTTGTATATTGGATATTGTGAATGTATGAGACCTTAGTAACTACTTTGGGCATATAACGGGTTAGGTACCTACTGGGTGTAAGGAGGGTCAGCTCCTTGTTGCTAAGATGAAGTGTATTGAAGGTTACCCTATTGATGTGTTATCGAGACACCTTGTTGGTAGGATGACTAAACAAGGGCACTCTGTGGCACACCTTGTTGTTGGGTAGGACTAAATTGAAGGTTACCCTGTTGATGTGTTATTGGGATGCCTTGTTGGTAGGACGACTGAAGAAGGGTGCTCTGTGGCACACCTTGCTATTGGGTAGGACTAAATTAAAGGTTACCTTGTTGATGTGTTATAGGGACACCTTGTTGGTAGGACCAATGAAGAAGGGTGCTCTATGGCACACCTTGCTATTGGGCAGGACTAAATTGAAGGTTACCCTATTGATGCGTTATTGGGACACCTTGTTGATGGGTCGACTAAAGAACGGCACTCTATGGCACACCTTGTTGTTGGATAGGACTAAACTAAAGGTTACCCTATTGATGCATTATTGGGACACCTTATTAATGGGTCGACTAAAGAAGGATGCTTTGTGGCACACCTTGTTGTTGGGCAGGACTAAACTGAAGGTTACCCTGTTGATGCATCATTGGGATACCTTGTTGATGGGTCGACTAAAGAAGGGTACTCTATGGCATACCTTGTTGTTGGTATTGTTGATTCAAAAGGGGACCATGTGGTCCACCTTGTTGGTTGTATTGATTGTTCAGAGGGGGACCTTGTGTTACACCCTATTGAAGGTATTGATTGTTCTGGGATGAGTCGATGTTTGAGGTACTCTGAGGTATATACTATCCAGGAGGAGGATTTTTGTTTGGGGGTTCACACTATGATGTCCCTCCTTGATACAGTTGTGCTACTGCTACTTTTTCAACCTGAATTGGTCTTCTAAATAAAGGGTTCTCTTTGGGTTGACCATCATTTTGTGAGAACACAAATAGCATGTTTGGAATCTCTAGAGGTTCAGTTATTTGTCTTATAACTGAGTTATCCCCTAAGGGAATAAGGTTGGCATCCTTGAGAGCTTCTACATTGAAGTCTACCAGTAATTTAGCACCTTTTTCTGCTCACTTGAAGAAATAGGATTTTGGATCCTTTCTCAATAGCATGTCCATTAGTTTAAGAACCTTGGGGTTATTGGAATGTTCAAACAATTCATCCTCGTTTATTTCTTCCTCTATGTCTACCTCTTCTATAATTACTCTGTTCGGGTCTTGGTTGTTTTGTTCAATTACCTCCTATTTGCGATTTAGTTCCTCTTCACTAAAGGTATTTTTGTACATAGGCCTCTTTTGTGGTGTTTCAAGATTAGTTGGCCTATAGCCCCAAGGGCTACTTTCATCGTTTATGGAATTGGTTGGTGGGATGTTAGTGTTGGCTTTGTTTGCTTCCATTTTTTTATGTGTTGTGATCATGTGGTTGTCATAAACAATTACCAAGCTTTTGTGATTGTTTCCCTAACTCCTATTCTCTGGAAAAGACATGGCCTATTGGTGCAAAGTGATAATAGAATTGATCTAGCTAGTTTTGATGATTGTGATATCTCATTGAGAAGAAACCTTTGGCAAAAAAATTTGTAGGGCGATTCTTTGAGAGCCTAAGTATAGATTTTTGTTTAAGGATCTTTCTCTTTCTAGAACTAAGGATCTTTTGCTTTCCAAAAAGCATGAGGAATGTATATTTATTGCCATGTAGGTGGTGGTAATATAGGTCTTCTAGCTGCTACGTTTGCCTTTTCTTCCTCTTCATCTAAGATGATGGATGCAGTGAGAAATTTCCAAGGTGCTTCATTTTTCTCAAATATAAGGGTTCTCAAACTACTTATGATGTCGGTTTGGGCACCTTCAATATGTGTGTTACCTAGTTGAAAGATTGGTGCTACAAGGTATGGTTGTTGAACTGGAGTGGTAGGTTGCCAGATGGTTATAGGTGTGATGGTGTTGTGAGGTAGTTATGGTGTTCAATACCCTATCATAAGGTTACTCAATTTATATTTCCAAGAGGATCATACCTATTTCCATGTGGGAGGTAGTAATATGGGTCTTCTGACTGCTATGTTTTTTTTTCTTCCTCTTCATTTAAGATGATGGATGTGGTGAGAAATTGGTGGGGTGTTTCATTTTTCTCAAATATAAAGGTTCTCAAACTACTTATGATGTTGATTTGGGCACCTTCAATATGCGTGAGACTAGGTTGAATAATAGGTGCTACAAGGTTTGGTTGTTGAACTAGAGTTGTGGGTCGCCTGATGGTCATATGGTGTGGTTTTCTATGAAACTCAAAAACCTTAAGGCTTGAGTGTTGTTTTGGAATGTGGCTACTTTTTGGAAATAAAAATGTTGAAGAAATAGGGTCGATATTCCACTTCCTTATCTAGAAGATATGTTGTGGGAAAGATACTTGAACTATCTGTGAGTTCTGAGTAACTGTTGATAGCATAGAATTTTTGAGTGAAGGAATGATCCTAATGTTTTGTTAGATTTTGATTTCAAATAAGTAGTATGGGAATAATGGGTGGGAGACTTTGTGACCAATCTGATTTTCCAACTGTTTGGCCAATGACCTTATAACATTAGTTTATCTTCCTAAATGTCAGAAAAAATATTGTGAGTTTGGAATGGAAATTTGTAGCCTTTGTTTTGTTTCCTTTGTGTTTTCGAGTATGACAAATGATAGAACAACAATGGACTAACTCAAAAGCATGGACTTTATGTGATATGAATGTCTATAGCTCAAGTTGTGAAATCACAACACCCAAGCCATAGTTACCAAAGTGTTTACTTTGATCAATGCAACCTAAAAATAAAAAACCAAAATGTTCAGAAACCTTTAAGGACAAATCCTTTCAAGGAGTGAAAACATAGGGCTTCTTTCACAAGTATACACTAATTCAAATGGTTTTTTGTTTGACCATCTTGTTCAATGTGTGTTTTGATGTGTTCTTTTTCTTTAAATCAAACATAGAATTTGATGTCACAATTGTTTTTTGAATGTAATTGGGAAACTTGTTCAACATTAACAAGCACTTTACAATCCTAACTCAAATGGGTACATATTCCTTAGTAGGCCTACCAATCATCCCCAGGATGATTAATCCAAGAAAATGGAATGGACAAATAGGCTATGTCAAGGAAATGCATTGTCTTGACACAACAAGCAAAAGAGTCCCTTCCCTATTTGCTTTATTGCCTCAACCAAAAACCGAACATGGTAACTTCTTGGAACAGTGCTATTCCAATGCACTACTTTAAATACTCTTTTGGGTAAATGGATGGCTTCTAAAACAATTGGCTCTTAGTCATGTTCTGCGGATATTATTTTTGGGCACCTACACATGTGGCATTTTGTTCAATTAAGAACTTTCCAGCGCTTGTGGGTTTTTATGCATCATGAGAATACTGAGGAAGAATACGTTGGTATAGGACATCCACACCCGACGAGTGATGAACTTTCCTCACACTCACAAAATATTTATATAGTGATCCAAAACAAAAGTACCGCTTGGGTCACCCATGAGTCCTCCAATGCGAGAGATTCCTCAAGTAGGTAGGCCCTCTAAAAAGGTATGCTTAAAAAGAAAGGTGCAAAGCTCAAAATGTACTCGCTCACCCAAGATCACCAAAAGGTGCGAGGGGAGAAGACAAACATTTAGCTTTTCCAATCAATGAATACACGACATACAAATCACAGCAAATTATTGATTCATTTTAAACACCTCGAGCGATGTTATCCCAAAAAAAAAATGTGAATAACATAAATGAAATGTTCTTTTTATTTTTGCACCAATTGAAGTGTTCAAGACATCAAGTAGTTAAGATAGCAATGGTGTGAAAACAACAAGAATAGTTTGTTCATTTTAAGCCCCAAAATTGAAGTGTTTCTAAGAGAATCAAGCCTGGTCTTAACTAGTCAACAAATGTAAATAGAATGTGTGTCAACAAAATGGAAAATGTTTGCGCTCTTTTTATGCACCAAATTCAAAGGTTCCTAATTATGAAAACATGAAATGTGTTCATTTTTAGAGCCCAAAATTGAAATGTTTTATGTTCTTTTTATGAGCACCAAAAGAGAGTTCCTACTTTAGAAATCTTCAAAATGGTTTATTTTAACAACACCAAATCAAGTGTGAGAGTTGTTGTTCATTTTAGAGCACCAAAAGGAAGTTCTTACTTTAGAAAACTTAAAAATGGTTCATTTTAGATAGCACCAAAATCAAAATGTGACAGTTGTTGTTTGTTCATTTTAGAGCACCAGAAGGAAATTCCTAACTTAGTAAACTTAAAAATGGTTCATTTTAGCAACACCAAATCAAATGTGAGAGTTGTTGTTCATTTTAATGCACCAAAATAAAGTTCCTAAGTTAATAAACAAAAATATTTGTGGCTCCAAAGATCTTGGACTAATCGTCTTCTCTGCACAAAATAAGTTAGTATGTTCAAAATCTTACATAAAAATCCATTAATTCCTGCAAAGTTCATTACAATAGTGGGGTAAGTGCACCAAGATGGTTCCCAAAAAGGGGGCTTAAGTGGCCACTTTTTTTCTGAAATCAGGAAATGTTGACCTTGGACATGAAATTGAGGATAGTTACACTCAAAATTTTGAGATGGAACAAAAACAAGGATCGAAGTGCCCTGAGTCTACTTTCTAAACTACTAATTTATTTTGAAAATTGTTGAGATTAAGGGGTTCAACAAAGCGATGTACACAAATTGGTGTTGTTTTTTTTAGAAAAACATAACATAGCAACTCTTGTACAACTTGAGCACGGTGACCTTTTTTTTAGTATTTTTAAAATCGCTACAGTCAGAAGTTAGCTAATAGTATCTAGTTGGTGCACAATTTTTTTGATAATTTTTTAATGAATATTTGATTTTTTACTAATTTTCTAAGTGGGCACTTCCTAAAACACAAAATTTTGGCCGTGCTCCCCCTACAAATTTTGGAAAGTAATAGATTTTTTTTAAAATTATTTTTTAAAATTTGTAGAATGGAGTCTAGTTTCTAAAAATGTAATTTATTTGAAATTGCAATGAATGGTTAATTTGTAATGAAAAAAAAACCAAACACTACTTTTTGAAAAAAAATAGACATACAAACAAAAGAAATTATGGATGAAAGCCCTCACATTGTTAGAAAGTGAAAAAAAATATATCATTGGAAAGCTAAGAGAGAACTTAACATTACCCATGTGTTCGATTTCATCGATATTATACCAAATGCAATCCTGACGGTGAGCATGAACTCGATTATGTGAAAAATTGTAGAATTTTCAAAAAACACATCTCCGGTGGTTGGGAATGACCTCCAAACCTTTGGGTTGGTATTCCAAGGCAAATAGCAAAGCCAAGGCTCGAGGATTCCCAAAGAAAAATATAATGTGAGCGCATTATTTATTAGTTTTCAATTTTTCTTCTTCGTGGAACATTTCTAACAACAAATACCACGCTCGCATTATTTATTCCTTTAGTTAAATGCCATTTTTTTCATATCTTTGTATGTATATGTATGTTGGTGTGTCATGTATGTATGCCTATATGTATGTATTTATGCTTATGGGAGAGAGGGCGAGAGAGTGTGGGAGTGGGAGAGAGTGTGGGAGAGTGGGAGAGTGAGAGAGGGTGGGAGAGTGTGAGAGAGGGTGGGAGAGTG